>KZ807577.1:135395-176663 GCA_000696205.2 Oncopeltus fasciatus
ATATATATATATAGTATAAGAGTTTTGGCAAACAATTTGATTCAATCATATATTTTATGACAAAAAATAAACAGTGTTGAGATCAATAAATATCCTTACATTAGGGACCAAGTTCTTGAAAGAGCAGAATATTCTTTAGACAGGAATTACATTTGGAGCTAAGATCATTCATTATTTATAATTTTGACATTGTTTTAAACATGGATAAACTAAATGAAATAATATTATACATGGGCAATGTAACGATCTTCTTTCTACAACTAGAAGTCTTCCCTTTTCTGAAGTACTTTTTTTCTTACTTCTTCTTATTTTTTAATAATTTTTTATATTCTTTACTTTTCTTATTTAGTATCTTGACTTTTTGGCAAAATCTATTAAGGCAATAAATTTATTTTTAAAATGTCTCAGTTTGCTTGGACTGTAGCTAGAAAAATTCACTAATTTTAATTAATTATACTAAGGCAATAATGGATAATAGTTACAAATATTCTCTGCATTTAATTTATATACTTAACATATATTTAGTTTTTAAATAATTACTAAAACTAATTCAATTTTTAGTTAAAAAGAATTTTACAAGCTGTTTGATAAATTTTTTAAACGTTAAAATGAGATAGAAAAGTTTAAAAGAATGCAAACTGAATTAAATTATATTTCAGAAAAATATTTTATANAGATCCAAAAAAATAAAAAATTTTAAAAACATTTTTTGGATCTACCTTGACCAAAACCCAACAAAAATCATCTAATAATAATACCTACGGTAAAAAAAAACTCTCCATTTTAACATTAGAGAAATAAGTTTAATTTAAACTATAAGTTTATAAATAAATTATTTTTGAGTCAAAATATTAAAATTAATAATAAATCAAAATCAAAATTAGAAAGATAAATACGTGAAGCATATACTATTATATTATCTAAATGATCAAATAAAAAAATAAGAGCCAAGAGAGGCACTAAAATTAAAACGAATGAATTATCTCCTCGGAGTTGAGACTAGCTTTGAAAATTTTTAGAAAGGAAGATGAACTATCGCCCACCTACCTGACATCTACTCCCACTAAAATTTTGTGTTCAGTTTTAGTCAAGTTTAATATCTATTTTCTCCAACTATGTAAGTAGGACAATTCAACTTTTTAGCAACATGGAGCAAGTTAGGATTAAAGAATCCCTCTATGTGCCCTTGACTAAAAGTTTGTTAAAAGTGCTGTATTTTCTTTTCAGATGCTCTTGGAAACATAATTTTAATATTAAGTATTCTGACAATGTCATATATAGTATAATATATATATATATATATAGCCATATATTCCTATATACTCCAGACTTACATGACACACTGTTTGATAGCTTGCTAGTTCCCTATATTATAAACTAACTTGTTATAAAAATAATATAGCTCTTGAGTGACACATTTACTGTAGCAATAAATACACATTTACTTGAGCTGCTCAATAAATATTGTGAGACAATGGAAGGTGCTATTATTTCTATTAAGATTACCCACAAACTAATATTAAAGAATGTATAGCCCAACGGTATACATCAATATGTATTAAATAAATCTATACCTGAGCTGGAATCATCATCAGCAAATCTAACATCAGGATCACTTATTGACAGATGCCTTTTCTTTCTATTTACAGTTGTAAGACCACCATTAGGGCCTGTCATAGCTGAAATAATCTGTGCAGAAATTGTGCCAATTGGTTTGGGGGGCAACTGCTGAGGGGTTCTTCCATGAATAATTCTGGGTTCATTTCTATCTGATGGTTGTCTGATAAAATAACAATATGATTTGAGATCATAAATAAACAAAGATAATTACAAATGAAACAAAAGTTTCTGAACAAACTAATATAAAAATACCCATTTAAGCACTTCTGAAGATAACACTCTTTAGCTGGTGAAGGTTCTTTTTGTTCAAACGGTCTATTTTCTGGAGGATTTGACAATTGTCGAATAAAACCAACAAACTTTTGCTTAAAGCCAGGCATCATAGCACAAGGCAAACTATGTCATCTCACGAAACCTAGAATTTCAAATCAAATTTACTGACCCCAACATACAATAACACACATTTCCACAACAGTCATCAGCTGAAGCACAATATAAGCATAGATTTAACTCCATAGAAGTACTCAAGGTTATGAAGGCGGAACCATTGCTGATATCAGTGTTTACAAACTATGTTCCAAAGAATTTTTTGATGGTTCTTGGATAAAGAAATTGGCAAATAATTAGTTTATAATTAGACTTGTAGAATAAACTACAAAAAAATATAGGTGCTAGGAGTAACTCTGGATCTTTGTCTAACCAAATCATGATTAAATTTATTTCCAGGCAATTACATATTCTAAATTTGTTAACTTTAAATCTCGTCACAATTATCATTTATATTGATTTGTGAAAGCCAAGGGTATTGTTATTTTCTCCAAGAGAAGAAAAATCTAATAAATTATTACTATTCTAATTTTAGTATCTCCCCAATTTTTATTTAATTTAAATTTAGGAATTAACAATAAATCATAAAATTATCATCATCGATCACTGTATTTTCTCTCTCAATTACCTTTATAATTAAAGAACGAACTTTAGTGACATTTTGAAGGTATATATTTTATAAAGTTTATACCCTTTTTTCAGTAGAAATGAAGGTCTGAAAGTCTAGTTTTGCTGTTATTTATTTTGCAAGTATCGCCAAACTTATTTATTTAAACTTTTAAAAACTTATAAATTTTTCAACCTATCCATCATAGATCCAAAATTATTAGTAATTAAATATTTTCCAGTCTAACAGTTCCTTGATCACCTCTGATTATGAAGTTCAAAGAGATTTCCTTGTATAACTGCTCCCCATTCTTGGTTTGGGAAAAGCAGTGTATGTAATATAATAACCGATTTTTCGGTTGGAAGATTACATTTCATTCAATACAAATTTTATAGATGACCTTTCATATTGAAGGCTATCTTGAATCCCTCGGGAATTTTTCAGTTCTACCCTTATAATTAAAGATCTATACTAGTCTTCAGATAAATGACGTGATTGAAAACTTTCAAGATTACTTAAGCCCACTGGAATACTGCAAAAGAAAACTTAAAAATTACTTATTTTGTAAGTATTTGAAAATATATTTGGTTTTTATCAGTATGCAGGAACATTGTTAATAATTCTTTTGATCACAAACATGCATGTAAGATCTATTATGAATATAATTGTTCATTCACACATATATTTCAGATATATTTTCTAATATAAGACTTTTTTCGTCCGGAGGGGGAGGGAGGGAGGAAGAGAACTGCCTTTTTTGAAAACTTTTGCTATTAGAAAGGTTATAACAATGAAAAAATCAAGAAAATAAAGTTAAAAGCCTGGGCAAAATCCATGAAATAAATTACTGCTTTAATATTTTCTGTATTTCTCTCAATTCTTATTATACTATAGCTTCCTAATATTTTATTGAGTCTTAAATAGCTGGGAAAATGATGATGAAGTGTGGAGGAATTTAAAAACTATATCTTAATTATTGAACCGTTAAAAAAATTAATACTATTTGTTTTAAGTTTCACTGAAAACGTTATATTTATTAAAAAATTATTAAAATATATTGGTATATATTTTAATAATTTTTTATATATAAAATGGTTTTTATATATTGCATTCTGAAAATATAGTCATATGCCACTGTTTAAGCTAGTGATTTAAATTATTTGACGTCATGATATTAGTAACCATCTATATAACCTCTGACAGCTGCTTTGGTTTATTTACTTTATCTTCAAAATAGAGAATCTTTTATGTTTGACAGTAATCACAATTTTAGAGTTGAATATGCTTGAATTTTATGCGTTTCTTTTAATAATTTGTTAATGACAGCCAGATAAATCTCTTAACTTAAGGTAAATACTGTTAGAGGTTTACCTTTGTGTTTGTAAATATGGATCTTAGCCCTTCAGTAGTTTTTGTGAGTTGTGTAGAAGATGAACCTGCTGACTATTTGATCAAACTTATGATAGAAGATCTTCCTGAGGGTACTATTTCTGAAGAAGGTATTATATCTTACCCTTGGCACATCGATACTAAATACTATGAAGCTGACATTCTCCTATCAACAATGAAAAATAAGATTTTAAGCTCACCTGCTTTTGCTAGCACAGTTCATGGCATTGTTATATACTTTAACAGTGAGAATGATTCTTGTTTAAAAATAATTGAGGAGTGGCTTGTATATTTAAAAGAGTATGAAGCAGATATAAAAATAATTGCTTGCCAACAGTGTTTTGATAATCCTGATATTGGTGTTAAGAAACGAGTTGTTCAGGAATGGTGTTTTAAGAGAGGCTTTGAGTTAGTTGAGCTAAATCCAGTTTCAGAGGATGGTAGTGACAGTGATAGTGATTTTGCTGAGACTAACGGAATCAATAGAATCTCTCAAGCACTAAAAGCTAATGTTTGGCCAAATCTCACAATGAAAGATCGTAAATTACCTACTAACATGGCTGGGCTTCTAAGTGGAGGTCGCTGTAAGAGTACTGATTCTGATCATGAAGCAGTTTCAAGTGGGCTAACTGCAGATAATTTAGAGCCCTCCTTGGAAGAAATATCTGAACTTGAAGCTGTTGATTTCTGTGATTTATTCAGTCAGTTAGCATCTATGAAGGAGAAAGCTGCTAACTTGCCCCAAGAAGAAAGAAGAGACTATGCTGAGAAACTTGTTCTATCTTATTGGAAAGCAATTGGTGGAGATGAAGATGAAATTGAAGACTGATTCTATATGCTTATATTTCTCTTAAAATAATCCCCTTTAGGTAGTTGAAAGAATCATGCCAACAATTTAAAGCCAGAAGTAGGTTTTATTCCCTCAGTGGAGGAAGCTAGAGATTAGAGACTAAATATCAATAAATATATGTCTTTAGCTAATTTACTCAACTCTACTATGCATATAAATGAATAAAACCTGTTAATTTTTTGAACAGTGATAATTTGACTGTTACTTTACTAAGAAAACTTCTTATAAGTTTTGTGCATATGTATATTGAAATGCTGTTATAATCTATTTTTAATGTAAGACTCATTTCATTTAATTAATTTATTAATTTTGAGTTTATCAGATTATCTCCTGTATTATAGATAAGATCACATGTGGAATAATATCTAACATAAATAAAATTTACTTAATGCTCTACCAAGGTTCCCAATTTTGTGGCCAAGGGGCCATAGGTTCCTGTAGGGGTGGTTATCAATATCATTGGCAGATTAATAAAGACTCTATATCTAGGAAAATATTGTGATGGCATTGCTATGGACAAAAATGAATCCAATAGAAAAACATTAACTTCTGGAAACCTATGAAGCAGGTCAATCATTCAATGTGAGACTGACATTTTCAATATAGATAAATATAGACAATTTTTAAATCTTGCTTTGTCCTCTCGCATAATTTATTACCTCTTCTTTTTAAAAAAATAAGCTGATTACTTATCATCCTATGAGGATCACTTGTTGAGTTGAAATAAGATTGTTGTTAGTGAGAATAAATATTTGAAATTTTTTATTATTTAATAAAAACCAAATAGCTTCTTTTTTTTATTGGAGATAATTTAGATTTAATGTAATATGATATCAAAAGTATGAGTGAAGTTAGTTATGTAGGAGAATTCAACATGCAGAAAACAAACTATTAAAAAAATTAAAACATTAATTGACCAACACCTGCATATCATGAAGGCGAGAGAGACGTCCTCTCTCTTCTCTTGTCATGTTAAATTCTCCTACATAGCTTACTTCACTCATACTTTTCATATCATATTACATTATACCAATTCTATATTATAATATTGTAAATTATTATTGTATTCTCATGACGTTGTATTTCAACGGCCGATTTACAATCTAAGCCGAAACGTCGGCAGATATTTTTAAAAAATACACTTTTTTAAAATTGGTATTTTTTTTATTTTTTTTGGATCTACCTTGACTGAACCCCCATTCAATCCATCTAATAATAATATCTACTGTCAAAAAAAATTGCCATTTAAAAGAAGTATATTTCAATGTGAAGAAGTTACAAACAATAACTATTAAGCATAATTAAAAATTCAAAATGGATAAGCACTATTGTTATGAGTATAAAATGTGGGGTTTCATTTAATTTAAAAATTATAATTAGGTGCAGATGATTATATATTTCATTTTATACATCCATCCTGCAATATATGCATTCATGCTGTGCAGAGTTTTTGAGTCTCACTTGAATTTATTTTCTCCCTTAGACATTGTTTCTATGATAATAAGGGTATCTTTCCAAGTGTGTGAAAAATCAGTTACTAAAATATGCAAGAACCCTGACAATTGTGGGAAGCATAGATGGATTCTATCTGTCCCTTTCTGAATTTCAGATACTTAAAGATTAAATCTTCTATCAAAATAAATATTGATATTGATTTCTAATTGCTGCTGTTTTTAATGAATTATTAGCACTTTTTGCATGTGTGTTGTGTGTGTGTGTATATATATATATATGGGTGAATAAATGAGAAATGGCCATATACCTTCACAGATCACTCATTTATTTTAAATGCAGAATACTTTCAAGGCCCAAACCTCATCTTCAGTGCTTTAAGTTAGCAGAGAGTTCACCTTAACCAATTTAACTCTGAAGATGAGGCGTGGGCCTTGAAAGCACTCAGTATTTAAAAATAAATGTTTGAACCGTGGATGCTAATGACCATTTCTCATTTTTTTTCAACTACCTTTAATGTATTATATCTGTCACTATAAAGAAACTGTTAAGCAAAATAAATTTAATGAGGAGGCAATAATGACCCCTTGTGATTTTTTTTTCTCTTCCTTTTGTTTTTATCAAGTCTTTATTATTGATGAAAGGCCTGAATAGTAAATAAGTCTTTGGAACTAAGAGGTACCACAGTATCTCTTATACTCCTTATTCATATATATTTANAATATGTATATATATATATATATATATATTTTTTTTTATATTTTTTTTATTTTTTATCTGACCTTGTTGTAAGTCTCCTAAAAAGTTTTTTTCTTTTTCTCCTTCCGACAGATAAGTCTAATGGTCTAATGGAAATCATTCAGGCTTTCCTTGTTTCTTGTGTAGACACAAAAAATTCCATACAGCATTAAACATTTCATGGAAAGAATGAACACTTAAATTAAGAAAGGCCAGATTCAAGATTAATTCCTTATCCATTCTTCTATAACACTAATTTATATTTATGCGAGAAGCTCATATGTAATTTAAAATTAATTCATTTGTTTTAAATTTCATTATTATCATTCTATTTATTTCTTTTTTATATTTATTACAAGGAACCTCAGGCACAATATTAGGGCCTATTAGTGAGCATCGAATGGTAAATGAGGCTCATTTTCTTCTAAAATATAGAGGTTTTGGTCACAAAGGAAATAATTCTGACAAGTCTTTTATTATTCTTCAAATTTATTTGAGGACATTTACAGGAAAAAAATTAAAATGGTAAAGCTTGACAGAAGTACCAAAATAGCTAAGACTGGATTTAGAGGTCCTTGAACTTATAGGCCCCATAGTTACTTTTGCAGCTTATGGATAAATAGTGAATAAGAAAGTTCCTTAAAAATAAAATGCTTGTACCTACTAAAATCAAAATTTATTTGTCTCTTTTAATAAAATCATAATTTAACATATATTGACCTCAGTCTTGGGCAAAATTTAGTTGCTTGTGGTACTAACAATGTCCTCAAACAATTGAGGTTGTTTATGGCACACGTAAAAAATATGCTTGCTTGTGCTGCTATCAAAACGGTGTTGCCATCTTACATTGATGATGTCTCAAGTGACTGTTCCTAAAAGTTTTTCTCTTTCGCTATGGCCTGGTAACTTTTACAGACAAATGGTTGATAATAAGGACTGTGCCAAATGACATTACAAAATAGGCCATTCTGAAACCTTTGGGACTAATAGATTTCTAGGTAATAAGCCTAGGTCTAAGGAGTACAGCTAAACATTTCAACAACTAGCAGATGAGACCCTTCCAAGTACATGTCTACAACTAGGCAGTGATTCAACTATATATATGACACATTAGAATCTATCCTCATGACCTAGAAGAAGGCCTTAAGAAGTATAGGATTAATTAGTGTTACTGCACAGGAATCAGCTTAGTTGGATTTAATTTTGCATTCTTAGATAGATACAATTACATTTTAATGGTTTTAAAGTAGTCTACCTTGACCGAACCCAACAAAAATCATCAAACAATAGTATCTTAGATCAAAAAAACTTTCCATTTTTACATTTGAATGGTATCCTAAAGAAATTATTGTTATGTCTCCCTGAAACACATTCGGTAAAGGGAAAAGTGAAATCAGAGCTTCATCCATAAAAGCGAAATTAAAGCATTCGAAGTTAGCAATTTGTTTCGTAATCCTTCAACCATTTTTACTAATTATAGCAGGCCAAATGGAATAATGTTAGTTATTTTGGGTATATCATCTGGTATTAGTATGTGAGAATACCCTTAAATCTTGCTTTAAGAATACATTATTTAGTTTTTATTTTTAGCTGATTGGGGAAGCCTCCATGGTCGGGGACTGGTAAAATGATCAGGCAATGTTTGATGATACAGATATCTGTTATCTCCTATTGGAATTGTTAATCGATAATACATGAAGTGGACTGAAGCACTGACTCGTTGATGGTCAGCAGGTTCTCTGGATGATCACTGTCAAATATACTTCTTTTGGGTGGGTTTTCTCACCTTTATCCCACTACATCTTACTATGGAATAAGGCTTTCATTATTTCAGAGAACTCATTGAGTAGATCAATTAATTATTTGATATAACTATAAACAATAGTTTAGTTCTGAACCAACAGATCATTTTTTGTAATTTCCACTCAATGTAATATAATTTTCTTCATCAATTGTCCGCTTATTGTAATTTAATGAGACTCATTATAAGTCTGTCAACATCTGACGTTACTAAAATCTGTCATGCAGTAGGTGTGTAAATTAAACAAATTCATAATAACATAATCATAGTTGATGAATATTTCTTTCCCATTTGACATGAGGTAGGTGATCCCTACTCCTTTTGATCCAATTTTGGCCAAACAACCTCATCCTTTCATTCCACATTAAAAAGTGAAATGCCAGATTTCATTAAGATTGATTAATTGCTGCTTCTAGGCTGTAAAATTAAATTATGCATAAGATAAACCCTTACTTCTATCTGTTCAATTTTTTCTAATGAAGAACTTAGCCTTTTACTTTGCATTTAACAGCTCTTCCTGCTGAATTACATTAAGAAAAGCTTAAAGCTTAAAAAATATATAAATTTTAGAAGGAAAAAATTTCAAAAAATCTTTCATGGGAACTACTTCAATAGCTAAATTCCGTCGGGGTTCCCTCAAAGTAAATTCTTAAAGTTGAAAGTGGCAAAAATGGAGTTGAAGGGTTGCTTCTTCTAGTATTCTTGTGCAGAAATATTAATATGTAAGCACTTATTATAATATTTAGATCGCTCATTGTAAATGGAAAGTTGAGGCCTTGCCTGCCTTTATAGCCATTTTGTAAATGTAAATCCTGAATTTTTCTTTTGATGTACTTTAGCCCAGGCATTGAGCTGCTCTTCTTCTGCAATTCTTCTCCTCTACTTGAAAATAGCTGTGGTTATTACAACATAGTAATAATCATTTCTCTTGATAAAGTTGATCTAGATCTACCTTAGCCAAACAAAAGTTATTTCTTGTACCAGTTGTTTCTCTATTTCATTTTATTTTCTTAATTTTTTTTTTATAGTCGGTTAATTGTCTTCAAAAGTTCAGTATAACTATCTACCAAAAATTGCTGGTTGATGTAGAATTATATTTTATTAGGATTCCTTGTACTCGTCCCAATAAGTTTTGCAGCCATGAGACATTTCCAATGTATTCCTTCACCATGTTGCTAGTCCGAAACTGTGATGATGGCATGCTTTTCAAGAACCAAGCCCAGTCTTGTGAACACTGTTAAGTGAAGAGTTACCTACGGCTTCCAAAGATTATCACACACAAGTGACTTAAAATATCCTTTCTGCTCCTAATTTTCTTTTGGATCATTTAATTATTAATCATAGTGAAATTAGTTAATTTATTATTTCTCACTATTATATGACCCAGGTTCTATGGATAGTCCCTTGAGTCCCCTAAAAACCTGAAAAAAAAAAGAAAAAAAAACTAGCTTCTGTTCTAAGAGGAATCCATTTAAAAAGAAATCCACAATCTTTAAACTCATCTGGTAGATTCAAGCTATTATTAAAAAAAAAAAAAAAAAAAAAAAGTGGCATGATTACATTTCATCTTTTAAGTGGACTGTGTTCATTTTGGTACAGCTGTATGTGATTCTCCACTTATTTTATGGTGTTGGTTCTTAAATTTAAAAATTATCAGTGTGGGTTTAATCATATCAGCTATACTCTTCTATTAAATACAGTAAAATTAAATATTTATACTTTGTATTTGGATGCCCTTTATAACAATGGAAGTAATAGTACTGTAGGTTATATTAAATATTGTAAAATTTTTTAGGAAAAATATACTTTGTATTAATTGAAAATTGAATATTTATATCATAGGTTACTACAGTTCAACGTCTTGGTTGTAAATATTATAAGATAAAATTTATCTGGATTTCAATGTTACAATTATAGAACAGTGTCAATGTCAATTGTTGGAAAATGTATTTTTAATTCTAAAAAATAAGTGTTAATTTTTCTTTTATTAACAAAAGAGAGTTTCTTTTACAAACAAAGAGATTGTGGTGAGGCTAGGGAAATTACACAGTTCAGAAAGGCAGCAGTTGTTACGGACCTCAGCACTTGAGCAGGGCATTCGAGAAGTAGAGGCTTCATGCTGGTGGCGCTTCAGGCAGATAGTCCATCAGTATGGCACAAGGTGGTCTGCACTCAAAAGTAGTTACGCTGATCAGTCTTCATCCAGCATCGGATCATCATCAGCTTGCTCTTGCTTCCATCACTTCAGAGCCCAGTACTCTCACAGTCTAGCAGGTCTAACTTCAGGCACAGCATGCAGCTGCAAAAGCACTTTAAAGAGCTCGACATCTTTCAAAGTTCCGAACCACACATTTTTGAACCCCTGTGTTGCATCGCATCTTTCTATTGTATTGTTTCTGTTTTTTTTTTGTATCCAGGTAAAGTGAGAGCAGATAGTGCGGAAAAAAATTTTGATCACAATTTTTTCTCCTTGAGGGGGAGACTAATACACCAATCAGCACTTACTGTGAAACATCTAGACTGACACTACTCCCATTCATTCATTGTCTCCTCCCATTCTCTGATGACACCAAGAGTCAGTTGCATATCCTCTCTCTCTCACTCTCTCTTTCTACTTCTTATTGTTATCATATTAAAATCATCTTATTAAGTCAGTGCTTTATATATATATTTATACCCCCTTGAGGCTAACGTTACTCTATCATGCTCCTATTCTGAGTCCGGAGCAGATTCAGGCTCAGGCTGTGAATCACTGACTAGAAATTACTAAAATTATACAGCTCTATGTCAAATACTGCCTCATTTGTCAACAGAGTGCTATCCTATGTCGTACATGCTGTAATTCCAGGTTTAAAAATCTTCCTAGCCTGATTCCCCTTTTGTTAGAATTTCTGGCATTCATTCTCATTCCTCCATGTTTGTACCTCTACCAGCTCTTTATTTTGCCAGGGCCTCTTTTAATTCTACCCTTCTCCCTTTTGATATTCTTTAACTAGTGTACTGACTTGATGACTTTTAACTTTAACTGAGAGGCCTCATTCATATATCTGATAACTTTGGCAGATTCTTAATAAAACCAAGGGTTACATGGTGCCTTTTCTGCCTGTCCGAAGATTTCATATGCACTTATTTTTTAGAGTAGGTAAGTGTGGAGTTGAAGAGGCTAAGTAGCCCTTCTTGCCTATCAATTCCCCTTGGACCCCCTGTCAAGCTGCATTTGGGTATAATATGCTCTCTAATTTTTTTTTTTTTTTAAATCCTGTCTTTCATTTATATGAGGAAGCTTGTAAGTTATCATCTTATCTAGGGGTTTTTCTTCCATCCATAAGATTTTAAGTAATGATTTCAAGTGCTTTGATCAAAATCCCTTTGGTTTTAGGCAAACTTGTGACAGATAATTTTATTCATTAAATACATACCAATTATAGTTTTCAGTTCTTGTCATGGAACAATTAAAACAAGAACTAAATTATAGTTTTTATAATTTTGCTTATGTTAAGTTTATTTGGTACTTGATGAGTAAATAGTAAATTATGCATTTATCATCCTTTTTCATTTTTTCCAAGAAGTCATGTTTTGATAACTACTCACATGCAGATGTCATACTAGATAGTCTATTTGAGACAGTCTTAAGGTTGGCAAAAATTTTGGTTATACATAGGAGGCAAATCAGAGGGGTTTCTGACATGGAGAAGTACAAGCTCACGTGCAAATTTGAGAAGAAACAAGATGAGAGTTCAAGTCAACCAAATAGTTTTAAAAATTATGATATGTTTAAATATATACACAGAGTATATAGAAACAAACTTGTGTACATACATGCATATACATATAAATTTTGAATGGGCCATTATTTTAGCTTTTTCTTTGTAAGATTAATGAAAAAGCTTGATTAAACCTTTCATATTAGTGGAGTTCCCAGTAGCAGAGGGATATCTGCTAATTTTGATATTCATTTGTCTCCTGGCTAAATTCAAAATATGAGTAGTATTTAAATAAATATGATTTTTATTTTAAATTTAAAATACCTAGTTGACCATTAGTTAAGGGGATACAAATAAAACTTCAATATTGCAGATTGTGTTTATTTCTTAGAAACCAATGGACTTAAAATAATATCATTGTTATGGCAATCAATAAATAATTTTGATCTTTACTTTCAAATAAAATTGAAGAGTTGAATAGCATTTCTGTCAACTGGTCAACATTGAAAAATTCATTATAAAAAATTGTTTAAAGATATTTGTAACTAATAACATAATATCATAAAATAATATGTACAATTTGTCTTAATTTATTTAATATCACTAATTTACAAATTTGGCAGGACTAATTTTCCCTGTTAAAAAAAAAATAAATAAAAAATTTACACTTAAAATTATATGTACAGCTTTATTGACAAGACAATGTTTCAAATCTCCAATTGTACAATATAAACAAATAATAATGAAAACAATCATAATTCTTAAAAAATGAATTGCTTTCATGAGCAATTTTCAGGTGATTGCTTCATGGGTTTTTGCATAGATAGTTTAACTAGATGAAGCACATTTATTAACTACAGCCAGATAATCATTGATGAACTAGCAGGGAACCAATATCTTTCTTTTTAATTAAATTATTCTGATAAAGCAGTTAAAACATTTGCTCACTACATAAACAGTTTGCCATTGGATGATAAAATTTAACATGGCACATGCATAATGTACATCACACTGAAGTATAGAATAATTTTTTTTTTAACAAGAGAAAAATTTCATACAAATTCATATGAATGGGAAACTTCAGGATATCCTAGTAAAGCCATATTGTTGGAATAAGTTACACTAAATCAGATTAAAATAAAATGGTCAATTATTTGGTTGATAAGTGATAAATCAAATGAATCAAAAATTTTTTGTAGAATCAATCACATGAATTAACTAACTTTTTTTAAAATAAATACATGATAAATAATCGTAAGAACTAGGAGTGCTTCATTTAATTGAAATACCTATAACTTTCTGAAACCCAATTTAAAAATAAATCACATTGGTATAATCTAACCCTAAAATGAAAAACACATACACTGTGTTATTAACATACAACAATTCTCAATAATATCGCTGATCAAGAAATTTTTAAATAAAAAACCAAGAATAAAATAATAAGGAATGTTACAATCACAGTCTTATGAAAATATAACGTTTTAAAACTATATTTAAAACTATTAACAAATTAAATAATGACTATTTCATTAAAAATAATGATAATGTGAGAATATTCTATTTCTAAAAATATATCTAAGCAAGGTACAAGATCTTCAATCTTATAGGTACATAAGTTAATTAAACAGTCAAACACTTTATACCATTAAATCTACACTATAACTTGTAGTTGTGAAGCTACGGTGACTTCGCTGAGGTCATCAGATTCTGATTCAGAACTCCTTGCACTATCAGTTTTCTGAAAATGATAAAAATAAATAAATAATGTCACACATATTTATATGTAATATTTTATAATTGTCTTAATATTTGTAAGTGAAAATTAATCCCATTAGCTAAAAGAGAAATTGGAAAAATAAATAATAACAATATTGCTTTGTAAATAAAAAATATTAATATCTAAGCGGAAGAAATTAGTCAGGGTTTCTGCCCAAGGTTTAATTAACTAATCTTCTGAAGACTAATTTCTCCAGCATAACACTTGATGGCCAACGAACCTCCAACCATTAAAATCTAAGATTTAAAATTAAATTATGGTTAATTAACATCCTTAGCAATGTATTACAAAGGGACTTTCGGCTCTTATTTTCTTTCCCCAAGTTTAACTTTCACTTTCATGTAATACCAGAAACAGCTAGATAAAGGCTGGCTTAAAACAATGAAACAAGACAAAAACATTCTATGAAGACATTGTACTGACAAATCTTATGTAATTCCTTTACTCACAATTTTCTTTGTTTCTGTTTTATCTCTCAGTCCTGTTCAAAGCAAAAAAATTAAAATTTTGCAAATAAGTGATGCCTTTATCAAGTGAGTAATGGAAGAATACTTCTGGCTATTTTGAATTGCTCTGAACATTTATTTTAATGCTCCATTTATTTTAATGCTCCATTTATTGGATTTATCCTCATATCTTGGTAGCCTACTTATTCCAGATGATAAAACTGACTGAGACATATGCAGCTGCATAAAGAAAGTAAGCATGATTGCTTTAAACTATTAAGCAATAATGATGGCATCAGATTTTAACTTTAACTTTAACTTTATTTGCGAACCGAAAAATAACTTCATTAGATTATCTTACTTTACCTTAATCTCTCCTCCAGCCTTTTGCCACAAAGGAATAGTGAGAACAAGGAAGAGATGTATCTATTGCTCCGCAATACATTGCTTGTTAAGATAAGCAGATGTTAAAATCACAAAGAACTCCACTACCGACGAGCAAAGCTCCTATTTCTTCCATTGCCGTCTGTTTGATTTCTCTTGTTTAAGAGTGCGGACGGATATGGGCTGGTAACCTGAAGGCAGGGGAGTAGTTGAAGTTCTATGGTAGTAGAGCTTAAGTGTGCCCTTGCTTAGAGTTGGTAGCCTCCCCTCCAAGGCTTTCTCCTGGCTCAGGACTTCCTTGCCAATACAGTACTTACCATCACTCTAAGCATGATTTTTATTTTAAAATTCCTCTCTCTCCACTTAATTCTCCTACTAATAGATCTAAAAACTTCAGGAAGGTGAAGTATTTAATTTCAGACCTACAGGATACAGAAGAGCATCCAAAGATGGCTAACAAAGTATGAGGCCCTTCCAGTTTTTTATTTTTTTTCTACCTTTGTGTAAAGATTAGTTTGTTATTATGTCAATTCATTTGAATGGGTTTAAATATTTCAGTTAGATAATGAACATATATTTTTATAATAATTAAGATTAATATGACATTAAGGATAAATGACCATAGCAGTATGCTTTTTAGTAGAAAACAAATATTTCAGGATTTAATTTATTAGTCTAATTTTGAAATTGGCTGAGATCTTAATTAAGACTGTACATCAGCTATAATGAATTTCCGATTAATTTTAAACTGGATTCTAGTAGTAATCAATATCAATATTTAGTATAAATTTCAGATCTAGAATAAAGTTAAAAAATTCTTCAATATGCACATATGAAGTTTTACATATTCAAACAAAAATTTAACAATATTTAGGAAAGTTTGAACCCTTAAGGAGATTTCAGCTGAAAACAAAAACAAAAAAGAGTTTTTATTCTATTTGCAGGGTGAAATATTTTCTTTGATACAATCTGGGTATTGAATTTCAAGCTCTCTCTATTAAAAACTAGTTTATGCTGCTGCTCGGATTACTATAAGTATTAGTATATAATAATTATAAGTGTTAAGAAATCAGGCATAGAGAAGAACAAAAGGAGCAGAAAATTATTTATTATTTTTTTAAATGAACATTTCTAAAAAAGACATGTTAAATACATTTTTAAAAACATTGAAAAAAAAAAAAACATTTGAGTAGAATTGCAGTGTTATATACATCATATTATTGTGAAAAATCATTTTCATTTTTGATTGAATGCATTTGAGTATAGGCAACCACAACTAATACTTTTAAAGCATCCTACTAGTTAAACTGTTTGATCTCTACATGAAGCCAATTGATAAATTTGTTGATTTGGCTCTTCAGAGTTTTATAGGAATAGTTAACTATCAAAGAGTAGAGAGAGCTATCTTATTCCTATGAGATTTTTAAGAAACACTTGGGATAAATATTGTTAAATAAATCTAAATTTTTGCTAGTCAAGAATATTGCAAAGTACCAGAGCATTCCAAAATACATAAAATTCTACTTAGCTAGTAAAAAAGTGGTCAGATGTGAATAAATTGTGTCTTCCTTCCTTCTTTAATTACCACTCCTAGTTTTATGTCATGAATGAAACAATGCAGTATTCAACATCTGAACCTTAAATAGCCCAAGGAACCTGCATTTTACTTACATTAATAGGAAGAGGGGGAGGATTACTCTCCAATGTGGAACTCCTGCTGTGACTCCTTTCTGATGTGTTGTCTTCATCTGACTGTAATACTTGTGGTAATTTGAACTTCCGCATACGAACTCCAGGTCCGATTGGTCTTCGACTTAGACTATAAATAAATTATAGATATTATAAACTGTAGCATTAAGAATGATATTAAAAAACAGGCTAATTTGTAAAATTATGATAAAGACAGTCATATGGCCATCAATAAGTCATAATAATTATAAAGAAAAGCTGCTAGGTCTATGAAAAATAAAGTTTCATTTAAAAACAACACACTGTAATTTTGCTGGTTAGATATTACTAATAATAATTAAATAAAATTTAAAACTAAACAAAATTACCTTTTTGAGGGGTTTAGTTCTAGATTCTCTTAAGAAAATCTCTTATGAAAAAGATTTGATCTCCTTAAGATCTTGAATTTTGAGATGTCAAAATCTCCTAGTTATTAGATTGACAAAAATATTTTCAGGAGTAGAAAATTGAATGTAAAAGCTAAAAATATGCAATATGGTCTATAAATTAATGAATCACTTCTTATCCTACATTATATTAGGTGATAACAATATTTTTCTCTTAATACTGTATTCAATACAAATTAGGAAAATTAAACCCATCAACTACATAATACTAGATGTATTAGCCTTGATAGCTTCAATATTAAAAACCACCAATTCATACCAATGTTTCAAGAAATTTATTTCCCTTATCAGGGCATATAAAATTAAAAATAACACACAAGTTATATGCATGCATATATATATACATTATAGTATATGCTCTTATTGACCATTGGCATTTTAAAAATTTCATTAAAACAATTCTAAATTCCTTCAACATTTTGTGAAGAATCAATGTAAAAATAATATTACCTACCAACATTAAAATTTTTTCTACCTAATTATAGTAAAGTATCTATTAAATTAGCCAGAAATTTAAATAAATGCACTTACTTCATTATTAATAGGTTGTAGACAATAATTAAAATATACAAATATAATAATAAAAATATAACATAGTATACACACATCAAAGGCCCAAGCGAGACTGAGTCAACCATGGATCAGCCTGGCATCAATCAGCTTGAGTATGTTATGACATACTCAAACTCCAATTTCATGGATAGCACTTCTCCCTCCACAATCCACTTTTCTAATTTCTTAGGATAAGATCGCATGACACTTGGGAGACCAATTCTGCATCTTGCTTGAAGTCAATGGAGTTTTTGCCATTTGAAATTTAAGTTTTGTAACTTACCTTACTCTTAGTTCTAAATCATTAATTTATTTGGCCGAGTAATAGCTGGATAAGTTTTTTTAAATTCACAAGCAGGAGGTGGGTAGATATTTCATACTTATGTTCCTTCTTTTGTACTTTCTATGATTATGGAGGGGGGGGGGGGGATCTGGTTTATTGTTGACTNACGAAGTGCCTCTTCAGTTTGTGTGTCTGTAGGAAAAGTGTGTATTGGGAAATCGCTCCAAGCATTTGGGTCTTGAAGTTTGGTAGTATTCCACTTTAAGGCCTTTCTGATCTTGTTTTGTGAGACTCTTGCCCTAATCTTTTTGGGATCCACCCCATTCCCATTACGAAGTGCCTCTTCAGTTTGTGTGTCTGTAGGAAAAGTGTGTATTGGGAAATCGCTCCAAGCATTTGGGTCTTGAAGTTTGGTAGTATTCCACTTTAAGGCCTTTCTGATCTTGTTTTGTGAGACTCTTGCCCTAATCTTTTTGGGATCCACCCCATTCCCATTACGAAGTGCCTCTTCAGTTTGTGTGTCTGTAGGAAAAGTGTGTATTGGGAAATCGCTCCAAGCATTTGGGTCTTGAAGTTTGGTAGTATTCCACTTTAAGGCCTTTCTGATCTTGTTTTGTGAGACTCTTGCCCTAATCTTTTTGGGATCCACCCCATTCCCATTACGAAGTGCCTCTTCAGTTTGTGTGTCTGTAGGAAAAGTGTGTATTGGGAAATCGCTCCAAGCATTTGGGTCTTGAAGTTTGGTAGTATTCCACTTTAAGGCCTTTCTGATCTTGTTTTGTGAGACTCTTGCCCTAATCTTTTTGGGATCCACCCCATTCCCATTACGAAGTGCCTCTTCAGTTTGTGTGTCTGTAGGAAAAGTGTGTATTGGGAAATCGCTCCAAGCATTTGGGTCTTGAAGTTTGGTAGTATTCCACTTTAAGGCCTTTCTGATCTTGTTTTGTGAGACTCTTGCCCTAATCTTTTTGGGATCCACCCCATTCCCATTACGAAGTGCCTCTTCAGTTTGTGTGTCTGTAGGAAAAGTGTGTATTGGGAAATCGCTCCAAGCATTTGGGTCTTGAAGTTTGGTAGTATTCCACTTTTAGGCCTTTCTGATCTTGTTTTGTGAGACTCTTGCCCTAATCTTTTTGGGATCCACCCCATTTCCAATTACGAAGTGCCTCTTCAGTTTGTGTGTCTGTAGGAAAAGTGTGTATTGGGAAATCGCTCCAAGCATTTGGGTCTTGAAGTTTGGTAGTATTCCACTTTTAGGCCTTTCTGATCTTGTTTTGTGAGACTCTTGCCCTAATCTGTGCAATTGCAAGATAGTAATCAGAGTTTAAGTTGGCTCCTCTGTAAGTTCTAAGGCTTATCAATTGGATTTCTGATGAGCACTTATTAGAAAATGGTTAATTTGATTGAACATAAAAAGATCTGGGAATTTTCATGGGGCTTTTTGAGGCCTTGAAAAAACATTCCCAACAACCAATTTTATCATTTTCCTCCAATTTTTACACCTTTTTTCGTGGATATTAAAAGGGCCAATTGTCTGACCAATTTTGACATTAAAGTCCCTAACAACAATTTTAATATCAAACTTTCAGCATGAATTGTAGGACCACTTTAGTGAATCATAAAAAAAATTCTCATTCCCTTTACTAGAAGAATCAGTTGGGGGATGACAAATGATTAAGGAGTAATTGAAAAAAGTGCCACAGACTCATCGAATACAAATTCATTTGTTCAGGGGTATCTCCTATGATCCCCTTCTTATTTTATTTGATATTCTTCTTTTTACAATGAAACCTATTCAGAAGCAATGGTTCATTGTGTATCGGCTATGATAAAATGCTGCCAAATTTATTCTCAATAATTCTACTTCCAGTTCATCCAATCACTTGAACATCAGCAATGTCAAGCCTACCATTCAGGAGAACATGAAGTCTTTCAAGTCTATATAAGTCAAAATTTTCATAAAAGCCAATCTAAATTCCCTTTGGTGGTTTTCATACCTGTTTTATTCATTCAACATGGAGGGCCTGGAATTTTTTCTTAATGATCTCATGATGATAAAGTTTCAGAGAAGAGGGAAATTAGTCCTCGCTACTTAAGACTTGTGAAGTGGCTGCCTCCTCTGAGTCTCCTGTCAGGCTCATGGAGAGAGTTGCCAGGCACTAGCCGGGTACAACCGTCAAAAGCCGACAGAAGCATAGCATAATTTAAGTTAATGAATTTATTGGGTTATACATTATATTGCTAAATATTGTGGACTCTATATCTGTTAATCTTAGAATCTTCAGTTGATGTTTGAGACCCATGTTAACAGAAATATAGTGAATGATATATTGCTGGGACTACAGAAAAAAATAGAATAAATTTATAGATATTCTTAGGTCCATAGGTATATAGCTCATAGGTAAAGGTATATATTCATAGTTGATAGATCCATAGGTATATAGTTCACAGGTATATACATTTTTTTTTTTGGCATTTTTTCTAATGCAGGACTATTTTTAAATTACTTCATAGAATTATGCTAAGTTTTATATTTTAAAATTTGGGATTTCAAAATTAAGTTATTTCAATTTCGTGAAGGAAGTAAGCTCTCGATGATCTATGAAAAGTTTATCTATATAAGAAGGAACAATAACACATTTTCATGAGTCAAATAATTAAAACTTGTGACAAATACTGATACAAGAAAGCACTTATTATAAAAACCTGAGCGAAATAAACTTTCTAATCCTAATATTGTGTACATTTTCTGTTGATTCAAATAAACTAACAGTACTAGGGTTCCGTGAAATGTAATTGCAAAGAGAGGTAGTGTGATGCTATGCAGCTTTAAATATATAAACACAAACTTATTACTAGAAAAATAAACTTAATGACTGAAATATTATTTTAATTGTTTTATAGTTCAAAATTATATTTAATTAGTTTACTAATTATTAAATCAGTTTTCTATTTATATATTTTACATCATTAGAATTTTTTTTAATACTCAAGGTTAAATATAAACATTAATCTGCATGTTATTAGACGTTTTTTGTTGTGGTTCGGCCAAGGTAGATCCAAAAAATACAAATTTAAAAAATGTGTATTTTTCAAGTTATCTGCCAACAAAATAAGCCATCTTCAGGGCTGTTGAAATACAATATCATAATAAGAATAGAAATATAAATAAAAATAAAAACCAAAAAAATTAAAGGATTTACATTATTATTACATAGAATTATCATAACTAATTTGCTTTTACAATAAGGGATTGAAACACAACTATATTATTAAATAAATGCACTTACTTCATTATTAATAGGTTGTAGACAATAATTAAAATATACAAATATAATAATAAAAATATAACATAGTATACACACATCAAAGGCCCAAGCGAGACTGAGTCAACCATGGATCAGCCTGGCATCAATCAGCTTGAGTATGTTATGACATACTCAAACTCCAATTTCATGGATAGCACTTCTCCCTCCACAATCCACTTTTCTAATTTCTTAGGATAAGATCGCATGACACTTGGGAGACCAATTCTGCATCTTGCTTGAAGTCAATGGAGTTTTTGCCATTTGAAATTTAAGTTTTGTAACTTACCTTACTCTTAGTTCTAAATCATTAATTTATTTGGCCGAGTAATAGCTGGATAAGTTTTTTTAAATTCACAAGCAGGAGGTGGGTAGATATTTCATACTTATGTTCCTTCTTTTGTACTTTCTATGATTATGGAGGGGGGGGGGGAGATCTGGTTTATTGTTGACTTCGCACTCCTGGAGCTTACTTGATACTATCCAATTTCTCATATGTGGAGTCAATTTATTCATAGATCATAAGAGAATACCTGCTGCTCATGAGTGTAATGATATTTCTGTTAATATAACTCTTCAACTTTCAGTTTTCCTTTATTTGGGAGGAGGGCATATTATCAACATGATTGAGCCATTGCTGTGGCATCTTTTCTTAGTTACAGATTAAGGGTATCACATAATGCAGCTTCTCACCAACATACTTAAATAATTCTACAGGGATTCCACCTTTCCTATATTTCTTCATTTTGTCAATGAAGCTCAACTTCCTAATTTTCAAAGATGTCTACTCTTGATCATTATGCTCTCCATTCAACAGACACTGATAGTCCTTAAACCATTGCACAAAGATGTTATTCTAATTGTTTAGGAGGCTTTCGACTTCTTTCCTGCTGCTTAGGCTTGAATGAGGCCCTACCACAGTTAACCTTCTGGAAGAAGAAGAGCCTGTTTCATTAACATTCCAGTTTGCTTTAATGTGCCTTAATTCCTTGTTTTCCCAAGCCTTCTTTTTCTTCTTGTGGATCTTTTCTTTAGTCCTTCTTATACAGTAATCTGATGCCCTTCCTATGAACTTATTTTATGCCATAGCATGTATTCTTTATACCCTTTGTTATTCTTCTATATTTATCATTAAACCAGGGGCACATTTGCTCAATGCTGTTTCAAACTTTTTTGGGATCCACCCCTTTTCCATTACGAAGTGCCTCTTCAGTTTTGTGTCTGTAGGAAAAGTGTGTATTGGGAAATCGCTCCAAGCATTTGGGTCTTGAAGTTTGGTAGAATTCCACTTTAAGGCCTTTCTGATCTTGTTTTGTGAGACTCTTGCCCTAATCTTTTTGGGATCCACCCCATTTCCATTACGAAGTGCCTCTTCAGTTTGTGTGTCTGTAGGAAAAGTGTGTATTGGGAAATCGCTCCAAGCATTTGGGTCTTGAAGTTTGGTAGTATTCCACTTTTAGGCCTTTCTGATCTTGTTTTGTGAGACTCTTGCCCTAATCTGTGCAATTGCAAGATAGTAATCAGAGTTTAAGTTGGCTCCTCTGTAAGTTCTAAGGCTTATCAATTGGATTTCTGATGAGCACTTATTAGAAAATGGTTAATTTGATTGAACATAAAAAGATCTGGGAATTTTCATGGGGCTTTTTGAGGCCTTGAAAAAACATTCCCAACAACCAATTTTATCATTTTCCTCCAATTTTTACACCTTTTTTCGTGGATATTAAAAGGGCCAATTGTCTGACCAATTTTGACATTAAAGTCCCTAACAACAATTTTAATATCAAACTTTCAGCATGAATTGTAGGACCACTTTAGTGAATCATAAAAAAAATTCTCATTCCCTTTACTAGAAGAATCAGTTGGGGGATGACAAATGATTAAGGAGTAATTGAAAAAAGTGCCACAGACTCATCGAATACAAATTCATTTGTTCAGGGGTATCTCCTATGATCCCCTTCTTATTTTATTTGATATTCTTCTTTTTACAATGAAACCTATTCAGAAGCAATGGTTCATTGTGTATCGGCTATGATAAAATGCTGCCAAATTTATTCTCAATAATTCTACTTCCAGTTCATCCAATCACTTGAACATCAGCAATGTCAAGCCTACCATTCAGGAGAACATGAAGTCTTTCAAGTCTATATAAGTCAAAATTTTCATAAAAGCCAATCTAAATTCCCTTTGGTGGTTTTCATACCTGTTTTATTCATTCAACATGGAGGGCCTGGAATTTTTTCTTAATGATCTCATGATGATAAAGTTTCAGAGAAGAGGGAAATTAGTCCTCGCTACTTAAGACTTGTGAAGTGGCTGCCTCCTCTGAGTCTCCTGTCAGGCTCATGGAGAGAGTTGCCAGGCACTAGCCGGGTACAACCGTCAAAAGCCGACAGAAGCATAGCATAATTTAAGTTAATGAATTTATTGGGTTATACATTATATTGCTAAATATTGTGGACTCTATATCTGTTAATCTTAGAATCTTCAGTTGATGTTTGAGACCCATGTTAACAGAAATATAGTGAATGATATATTGCTGGGACTACAGAAAAAAATAGAATAAATTTATAGATATTCTTAGGTCCATAGGTATATAGCTCATAGGTAAAGGTATATATTCATAGTTGATAGATCCATAGGTATATAGTTCACAGGTATATACATTTTTTTTTTTGGCATTTTTTCTAATGCAGGACTATTTTTAAATTACTTCATAGAATTATGCTAAGTTTTATATTTTAAAATTTGGGATTTCAAAATTAAGTTATTTCAATTTCGTGAAGGAAGTAAGCTCTCGATGATCTATGAAAAGTTTATCTATATAAGAAGGAACAATAACACATTTTCATGAGTCAAATAATTAAAACTTGTGACAAATACTGATACAAGAAAGCACTTATTATAAAAACCTGAGCGAAATAAACTTTCTAATCCTAATATTGTGTACATTTTCTGTTGATTCAAATAAACTAACAGTACTAGGGTTCCGTGAAATGTAATTGCAAAGAGAGGTAGTGTGATGCTATGCAGCTTTAAATATATAAACACAAACTTATTACTAGAAAAATAAACTTAATGACTGAAATATTATTTTAATTGTTTTATAGTTCAAAATTATATTTAATTAGTTTACTAATTATTAAATCAGTTTTCTATTTATATATTTTACATCATTAGAATTTTTTTTAATACTCAAGGTTAAATATAAACATTAATCTGCATGTTATTAGACGTTTTTTGTTGTGGTTCGGCCAAGGTAGATCCAAAAAATACAAATTTAAAAAATGTGTATTTTTCAAGTTATCTGCCAACAAAATAAGCCATCTTCAGGGCTGTTGAAATACAATATCATAATAAGAATAGAAATATAAATAAAAATAAAAACCAAAAAAATTAAAGGATTTACATTATTATTACATAGAATTATCATAACTAATTTGCTTTTACAATAAGGGATTGAAACACAACTATATTATTCTTAATTATTCCTAATAATATAAAAGAGAGATTTTACAGTGTTATTTGTTATAAATAACTTTATAGTTATTATAATTATCATTTTAAATATCTGAATGAGTTCCTCTAATCCATCAGCATAATGCTATCATTGATATACACTGTAACTTCCTTATATATAATTTTATTTAGAAATTAACAAGTTCAACTAACTCAAAATGCTTATTTAAATAATTACTTTATGATGGCTAGAGTGTAAGTTTCAATTTGTAAATTGAATCTCATTAGGTAAAATGTATCCCATTAGGTGCACAACAGAAAAATTGAAAAATGCATAGAGTAGAAAAAGGTGTTATTTATTGCCTAATTCATTAGTATTTTCTGCAATAGAAAAAAATCAAAGTTATTTAAATTCATACCTTTTTCTTCGGAGATGAAAAGTGGGGCTACAGAGATAGAGGTCATCGTCGTCTCTTTCAGAGCTGTCTTCAGTCCTAGGGTTTCCATTTGTCAGAATTTCATTAGCTTTCCTAGCCAAAGATTCCAGGTGGTCATCTTGCAAATTAAGTTTCAAATCATTCACCTTAAAAAAAATGTATATAATAAGCTCATAAAGCAACGAACACCAAACAAATACACAAAAAAACAGATGGGTATTTTGTTGCGTTGCATATTGTAAAAATGAAAAATAAACTTAGGTTTAAAAAGGAGAGTTTTTTTTACCGTAGATATTATTCTTAGATGATTTTAGTTGGGGTAGTCAAGGTAGATCCAAATTCCTTAGTTAAATTCCTTCAGGATTCACTAAATGGACAGATCATATAAAAATATCATTGGTGAATGATTGATGATATTTTAGTGACCATATATCTTTAATATTTAAAAAATAAACTTTTCTATATTCCAAAATCAATTATCTTAACTAAGAAAAGTTTGGACGAAATCAGACTAGTCCTCCATGAGAAATTAAAAATAATTCTTTATAATCAGCCCAATGGATACTTATAACAGTTTTAATAGTTAAAAACACATACCTGACTATTAAAATATTTTTCTGGTGTACTTGTTAAAACTTCTGATGCAGCTATTTCAAGATGAGCTAGAATTTGCTTGAAACTGGGCCTATTTCTAGGTTTGGGTGACCAACATTGCTTAATTAGTAATTTAAAACCATAAGGGCAAGAAGTTGGAATTGGTAGCTGCAAAGAGTCACTTCCAACTCCCCAAATAATAGCAGATGAATCCACATCTCTATAAGGAATCTCACAAGTCAATAGTTCCCATAGTACAACACCAAATGACCTAGAGGAAAAGAATATATATTAATCTTAAGTAGGAAAAACCTTAATAAATAAAAGTAGGAATTGAAAATATGTAGGCTGAAATTTTGTAAGCACATTATGTACTTATTGAGCCAATAACTAAATAAAGTTTATGATAAGATAACATGGCTGTGGAGGTTGAAGTATGAACTTTTAAACAAAATAGACAGAAAAGTAACATAGAAAATGAGCAATTAATTTTTTTAATGGTGTTCAGATTTTGCCAAAAAAAAAAAAAAAAAAAAAATTATGGGATTAAATGAAAATAGTTGTCCTTCTGTGGGTTTGGATACTAGTTCACTCACTGACAAGTCTTGGCAACTTGGACTCATCAACTTTCATACATCTTAAAATTTATAAGATCAATCATCACAAAAGGTACAAATGCTAAAGTTTCTCTAGAATGGCCAGGAAAGTTGAGCAGGGGAAGTGCTCATCCCATCATTATAGCTACATTAATAAATTTTTTCCTTAATAAGCATTTTACATAAAAATTTTATAGAGCATAAATGTTAAAAATTACATTTTACATCTATTATGTTCTCTAAACTTTTTCCTAATAACAAAAGCATATTCATAAAATTTTTAACAAACCATACATTTAGCTTCTCTTCTGTAGGATCAGTGACAATCTGCTATAATTTTTCATAAGTTGCATCATGTTACCAAGCTTGATTTTTCTATGAAACATCTGCTAAAAGAGTAAGGAACCTTTATGGTCCAAAGAAATATGGGAGCTACAAAGGAAAGAGAGGTTTCTAAACCTGGAAAGAATTTCTATGAAAATCTATGAAAATATTTGTTTCCTAACTCGTCACATAATAGTTTGAGGTAACTTGACTCACTCTTTAAAAAACACAGTCCTCCCAAATACTATGTAAACAAGACAGAGAGATAAAAGAGCATACAAAGCTTGGAAGTGAACACCGAGGAACATACCCGTCAGAAAATACAACTTTTTTGGAAAAACTATGAAGCTTCACTAAAGATCCAAAGGGGCCTTAAGAAAACATTGGGCTGAGGAGACCAGCTCTTAACGTAATGATAATAAATGAATTTAACTGACATTTGTAAACAAATAGTTCAAGCAGGGAAATAATTAATCAGGTTAGAATATGACAATATTTATTTCAACCACCTTTAATAGATTCATACTTCCACCACACACTTAAAAAAAAAAAAAATGACGGATATTTAATTCATTAAATTTTATAATGGAGAAAGACAAATACACGCCTAGGAAAACAACTCACCATATATCAACTTTTTCAGAACAAGCTTCGTTACGAATTATTTCAGGAGCCATCCATGCAACAGTTCCAGCGAAGCTCATTTTTGTACTGATTTCATTCCACTCTCTGCAGGTACCAAAATCACTAATCTTAATAACCCTATCATTTCCTATAAGTACACTAAAAAAAAAATTAATTAGTAAAACCTTCCATTCATTATCTGAATAAGAATTCACAATAATTCAATAACATACTTTGGACTTTTGAGATCTCTATGAATAATTTTATTTGAATGTAGGTACTGCATTCCTGAGGCTATTTGTTTTGCCCAAGAAACTAGCCTTTGAGGAGGTATTTGTTCCCCTTGTTTAAGGAGGTTGTAGAGAGGACCATAGGGGCAATATTCCATTATTATACAATAGCATGGTGCTTGAGTGCAGACACCCCTATTAAGAAAAATAAAATATAATTAATTTTCAATTCATATTAATTGATTTCTTAGAAATAAACGTTGAGAATGCTGATTATATTATGTTAATACCTGATATGTAATGATTAGTACCTGATTATTAAGTAATAAATAGTAATTCTTTATCTATTATGTATTCAGTATTAATTTCTTACAAACTTTTCAACTCATATTGAAAAATTTAATTATCGCACAAACATATTCACAGTTTTAAAATATTAACTCAGTCATTTGCTTTGCCATAAGTCAGTGTCCTCATGATAGAATTATAGATCTACGTTATGACAATTTTTCTCATTTGCTATTAATTGTTTCTAGCACAACAAGCTACAAATATGAGACATCCATAAAAAACTAGAAATTAGTCTAGAAATAAAATAAAATTAGACTAGAAATAATTTCTATTCCATAAAGAGAGATTTGTTTTAGTTGATTTTATCTTGGTCTTGGTAGTCATTTTAAAATTAAAAAAGTTTTTAATCCTTCTACTACCAAGACCGAATTCCCGACAATCCTATCTTCATAAAACTTGGCGGCCAACAATTTACCTCTAAATTTCTAGTCCTTTTATTTATAGTCTAGAAATTAGACTATAAATAAAAGGACTAGAAATTATTATTAAATTAATAATATTGTGTTATTTGTATTATATGTGCTGAATGGGCCCAAATTGCATTAAAGGAAACAACTAAATATGATTTACAAGAATACTTTAGACTTAGATCAAGTAATGACCAAGAGTCCCTCCCTTCAAAATATATAAAAATAAAGAATAAACAATATTTGTCCTGTCAGTCCAAAGGATGAAGAATTCCTTCCAACATTAATCTCCTTTTAAAACAAGCTTAAATTACAGGCAATCATAATCAATCTCTAATGCTCCAATCTTTGCTAAATTATGAATTTTTGAAATATTGTAATTATCAAATTTTTAATTATTTGCATATTTTGGTATTAAATAAGAAGTATAATGAAGATGTTCAATTATTTTTCTGATAATTAATTTTCTAAAGAATAAGGTTTAATTTTGAAAAATAAAGTCAAATAAGCCAAACAAAATTTTCTTCAGGATGTGTGCATAACATTAATCACAATATCCAAACTATAAATTATTCACACTTTAATGCAGAGATGACATAGAGATGGTAAAAGAAAATCTCCCTAACAAGGTTTTTTTAAGATGGTATTTATGTCATAATCAATATATCTTCACAATGTATTAAACCATTGCATTTTCACACAGCTTGGGATAGTTCATCGCAAAAAAAAAAAAAAAAGCTCTTCTCATTTTGTAGACAAATAGATTAACACAAATTAGAAAAAGAACAGAATATTTTTTTAAATGATCTACAAAAATATATGAATCAAATTTATAAAACATTCTCGAAAAGTCATATGAAATAAATAAACTTTTTATACTCTAAGTCGTGTAGATTTCTACCAAGTTATTATGTACATAATAATTAACCACATTGAAATGCAAACAAGTGGTTATCTAATTAAGACAGAATGGAGAGTTTTCTCCTTATATGATTATTATGTGTTTATTTGGCTTCTAAACCCTCACATTTCACTATGAGGTCAAATTGACTCCTAAACCATGACAGGTCCTCCAGATGCCAAAATTTCTACAGCCCTATCTAACTAGAATTTATTAGTCATTTAAATAATTACTAAAATTCTCACCACTTCGTACTCCTGGCTGCTTGTCATGACAACTGGCTGTGTATTTCCATTTAAGCTATCAGTAGGACTGGTAGCCTCAGGGGTTTCACATGTGTCCATAGCAATTTCAGTTTGTGTTTGAGAATTCACTAATTCTTTTTTAGGACCCACAGCCTCTTCACAAGTGTCAACTTCTTCCCTCTCAGAACTTAGGCCCTTCAGAAATTTTTAATTAATAAGTATTGAAATATTTTAAAATATTAAAATACAAAAATTTACTTACAGAGAAATCATTTCTGATGGTAACCAAATTGGCTTTTCTCGCACGAGAACGTTTAGGCCGGGATGGTGCTGGAACTGCTACTGATTCAACTTTATTTCCATTAATTTGGGAGAACAAACT
The DNA here is from genome assembly GCA_000696205.2 of Oncopeltus fasciatus. Lineage (NCBI taxonomy): Eukaryota > Metazoa > Arthropoda > Insecta > Hemiptera > Lygaeidae > Oncopeltus > Oncopeltus fasciatus. The sequence continues at coordinate 165,316 of KZ807577.1, forward strand.
CTTTGTTGATATCTAAATAAAATAACAATTTCTTTAGAAAATAAAGTTTAATGTAAGTGTGAAACACTATTAATCATTAATCTAATGCTTCTGAAATATTTATCACTTAGGCCAAGACTATTAAATTAATAAAAATAAGCAAATATTTAAATCAGTAGCACTAAAATTTAAGAAATTTGCATCAAAGTTATTATTTAGAAAATTGTAAAAAATTTGATTTTTTTTCATTATCAATTGTTTTTTCTACCACTAACATCAGAAAAAGGATGTGATAAGTTATTAAGATTAATTGTTTTTATTTGTCTTACAATGTTTAATTCAGAAGGATTATAATTTACATTACAAGTTATTTCATATCTTTTCAATAAATAAAAAAATATGTATTTTTTCAGATAACTAAATGTAACTGAATATGAAGGGGTTCTTTGTCAAATATAACAGAAAATGAATTCATTACTTAGAAAATATACTTATAATACTTTTTGATTGATTTGTTAATCTTTCTAACCAAGCATTATTTACTGGACATGCTTTAGTATTCCTCCATATAAATTGACTAGTTTGAACATTTTAAAATTATTTTCATTTTATTCTTGAAGTTTATAAATATATATATTTGTAACAATCAATATATTAAATTATTGACATATGCTGTATGGAATCCTACCACAAAAACTATCAGTAAATTCAATAAATTATTTATTTCTTGTTTTTAATTTAAAAGCAATTTTTTTTATTCAGTTGTCGATTGAAAATCAATACAAATAGTCTGCCACACAGTAAGTTCTAACTGAGAAACTGAGTGATTATTCCCTTGCATTCTTTAACAAAAATTTTTTGTGGTACAATATCAGGTATTTTTTTAAATTATTTCAAAATTTCCAGGAGAGAGGTAATTATTCTTTTATATGTACATTTAAACATATACCAACATCTTTAAATGTTTTTTTTTGTTTTCAGTAGATTATTAAAAAAAATAAAAATAAAAAAGTTCTTTACTGACTTATAACTTATTACATAAATTTAAATTTAATATTGATCACATTGTAACTAATGGATATTAAAGTTTGATAAAATAAAATTATTATGAAGCTTTGATTTAGCTTTTACTTCAATTGGCACACTTAAGCTGGACTTCAGATCATGTATATTCAAAGTATTATTAGATTGCTTACTGATTCTTAAGAAAATCTAAGAAAACAAGGGAGGAAAAAAACACACTCTGAGTGAGGATGAGTGTTTATCTGTGCTCAATTAGAATTCACCTGAAGAAAGTATTAATTGCAGGAAAGCTTCATACAAAAATAAAAGTTTTCAGTGGAAAGAAAATTATATTTTATTATCATTTTTAATCTATGTTGTCCTAAACCGTGTAATACAAATTATTATTCCTTTATTAGTAAAAAATTACACGAATAAAAGTTTTATTATTAATTTTTGACCATCAAGAATTATTGTACTTACAGGGGAAGTAGGAGATCTTTGACTTGAGACTTGGGAACAAGTAGTAGGGTAACAACTGTCATCCTCATATTTTTTGTACCTTTCTGGAGTTTTACATGACCTAGTATTTCGCTTTTTACCAAAATTTTTGTAGCATGTAGACTTTTCCCTTCTGAAACAAATATTAAGAAATAAAAATAAGGTGCTATATAAGTAAAAGATTTATTTAACGTATAATAAGAGCATTCACTTACTTTCTCAGATCTCGTTCTCTTAACTCAATTTGCTTCAGGGCTCCAGCAAGCTCCTCATATAAATTGTTTGCAAGTTTCAATTTTTCTTCATAATGTTCTCTGATATCTTGGGCATGTTTCAATTCATTCTTCCTTTTTTGAATTAATTCTTCTTCATTAAATCTAGATATTTTACGAGTGTTACAGGTTTCTATTCTATTCATTTTCTTCCTTATTTCTTCTTTCCATGAAATCTTTAAACCAAAACCTTAAATTATTAACAATTTTTAGTGCAAGGAAACAGAATATAAAATCTGACTGTCCCAGCCAGGACTCGAACCTGCATCTCCTGCTATCCGGGCCGGTGCATTTTCCAATTATGCTACCAGGAAAAGTCTGATAAGTTATTAAATTCCCCGCACTAGTGTCGAGAGTCTAAACTCTGAGGCCGACGAATTTATCATCTTATGCTCGGAGGAGCTGACATCGTCAAGCTGTTTAAATGACTCGTTATTTACTTTTAAATTTTAATTTTATAAATTTTTTTTTGTGGTATATATCTGAATTGTTAAGTGTGATGTTAAATTATATCTTTAATTATTAAGTGTATATCTTAAATTATTAAGTGTGAACACTTGATTTTTGGTATGTAAAAAATAAAATTTTTTTTGAACTTTCAATAAATTCGAAAAATAACTTTTTTTTTTTAAATTTAAAAGCAATTTTCATAATTCAATTGTCAATTGAAAGATATAAAATTCTGCCACATAGTGAGTCCTAAACAATTTCTTCAACTTAATAATGAATATTTTTTATTTAAACTTCCTATATCAAGTAAAGCCACTCCCAATATTTGGATTGCCTAATAACAAGGAAAGTAATAAAATTCTGATAAGCAGAAGCTGCATAAACTAAGCAATTTGTCATATTTCATTAAGGTGAATAAGGTAAATGAGAGTAAACTAATGAAATGAGGTTAAAATTCCAAAAGAACAATTAAGGTAGAAACTAATGAGCAGAGGAGGGGAGAGGCTTACAATCATTCTAGTTCATTTTTAAATACCTTACTTTTTGTATGCCTTTAAGAATTAACTTGCTGCAGGACATAAATTATAGAAAATGAAATTTTGTATCAATTTTATATATNCCCTCTCCCCCATAATTAATTCAACTTAAATAATAATAATAAAAGTTAGCTATTCAATAATTTGCAATTCATTTTGAAATAAATAATTTATATTATTAATTTATTTAATGCAAAATATCAATTCTATACCAGATAATAAATAATGTTGCTTAACAAAAATGCGTAAGCTTATTTATTTTTAAACATCAGTTTCTAACAAACAATTTCTGCATTAACTACCACCTCATTATTATTTATTTATTATTATGAAAACAAGGTTTCTAAAAATACTAATAAAGCACAAAACAATTAAGATACTTACTTAAACTTAACAATATTCGGATGATTAAGTTTCCTTAGATGCTTAATTTCAGTCTCTTTTTCTTCTCTAACCTTTTTTACAGCTACTATTTCATTCTTAAGTCTCCCACTAAATACAGCTCCTTGGGCTCCTGAACCCAACCACACGAGATCACTTATACATTCAAATGGAATTTCCCAGTTGTCTGAAACAAGATGTATATCCTCTATACAATACGTGATATTTTTGTAAGAAAATTCATTAGAAAGAATAGATAAAAACATTATTCAGTTAAAAATAAAAATGACAGAATAAAGTAAATGAATATAGATAATGGAAAAGTATTGAATCCAACACTTATTCAAATGAATAAAATATTGACACATACATAACATATTTCCTCCCAAGGAGAATCAGAAAAGATATATAAAAAATTTTCAAAAGTTGTGTCAGGTTACCAATGCGAATAGTAATTTTGTTACAGTTATTCTGCTTAAATTAAGACAAACTTTATTGATTAATTAGCTTGTTATTCATTAATTATTAGTAATCTCAAATATCAATAAAACATCAATTATGGTAAGTTTTTTTATAAGCAAAGAACTGGAGAGTGTACATATTAACTTCATTTTCTTCCAAAAATCTAAACTCAGGACATAGGATTTAAAACTGTTTTTAGGATATGGGAGGATTTCAGAAGTTACAGGCTACAGAAGACATGTTGTTACACTCATTAATCTGCTTATTTTATTTCTCAGCTTCTGTTCAGTCATATAGTGGCAGAAAAAGGCTATCTAGAGGAGACCGCCCTATTCTAATTACTCATGGCTCAGGATTTTATTTCATAGATAGGTTAATATTAATATTTTTCTTTTTTTGTACCAATGCATTGAGACCCAAGTGGTAGATAATAACTGCGACCCAAGTCGTATTAATTTTTTTTTCTTCAATAAACTCTCCTTTTTTTAAACTAGAAATGAGAGAGAAAATAATAAAAAAATCTTACTACCTCAGACGGGACTCGAACCCGGATCTCCTGCTTTCCAGGCAGTATGCTAACAATTATATTACTGAGGCTATTCTATTCCCTTGCATTTCTTGTGAAAAATTAACGTGGGATTAAATATCACAACTAAAATCAGTCTTTTTTTTTATTTAAATTTCTAAATTATTTCTATTTTTTTTAATGAAGAGTCACTCAGAAATTTCGTAACTATGATTGGTTAGGTTAAATGAATTTTTAAAATATAATGAAGTGAAATAATAAAAATTCCTGTAACTAAACACATAGTTATTGAATGATATCACGCACTACACTGACAGCCATTAGTATAATTATCACTTAAGCTGGTAATAAAAAATAATGAAGTGGGCTGGGATTGGGGTGGGGGGAGAAAGCCTTGTGATTGAGTGAAGGTATTGTGGTAAGGCATTTTGCATCTGTAAGGCAGTATATCAACATCTGCGGCTGTGCCTCGGTATGGTTTGTCACAAAGAAACTGAATTATGGAGAGAAACTTTCAGATTTCGGGCCATGGCTTGCTTGTTGCGCACTTCACTACATCAAGAGTAATGTTGAAAAGCACCCAAGCTCATGAAAGTTACTTATATATATATAAGTCATACTATGACACAGTCATAATAAGTCAGACTTTGAAACAGTTCATTTTATTTTTCTATGAATTGAGTTTACTTCTCTATAAAATTTACCAGCTTGAGAACAGTCGCTGGGTATCGATATCTTCATGGAGATAAACTTTTGATTTTGCTCATGAACATAAAAATATGACGTCACTCTTAGCCCACTAGTCTAAGTTGTGAAATTGTATTTGAAGGTTTAGTGTATGTGAGTATTTTTCTTTATAGTTATATTAGTGAATTATAATTTAGAGGCATGGGCCATTTTAGTTCATTTTAGTCTTCCTTTTTTTATTTTTTTTAAAATTTAGCGTTAAAGTAGCATTTTTTTACTTTTAGTAGTGCTTAGGTTTTTCTTTTTTTAATAATTATAGATTTAACAAAATTTCTTTAATTTATCATTTTCTGTTTCTTTTTTCTTCATTTTCTGCATGTTAAGAGTGTACCTTTTCTTTACCTAGTAATTTGGTTGAAGCTTGAGTAGTACCCAGTTCATTTGATTTAGTTAAGGATCCCGATTCACTGTTGCTGGGTCCTATTATCTTTTTTCGCAATTAATATATTAACTTCCCTTAGCATATACAACAGTATGGCACCCAGTTCTCTTTTAGTTATTTAGTTAATAGTTCTCAGAGAGTCCCACACATATCTCCACTACGAACGACCCGGAGCAAGACTATTTAGTTATAATTCCGCATAAGAAATTTTCACTGTAATTTCATGTCAAGATGTTTATTTTAAAAACAAATACATTTGCAAGATAAAGTGCTTTAGAGATGGAAATAAAATATTTAAGTGTCTCTCTCTCTCTCTCTCTCTCTGTGTGCGTGTACGTGCGTGCGTATGTGTGTGTGATCATCTTCTGTTAATAAAATTTTATGGTAAAGTTGATTAAACCCATACATAATTTGTATTGTATTTATATCTAAATGTAAATAAATTCTTGTTGTTTCTAGTAAAATATTTATTTTATTATATATTTATGGTGTAATTGACTATAAATTTATTATTTCATTAACACTATCGGTTGAATAAAGGTCAATTCATTATCGTAAAAGGGTACTTCTATTTGATATGTTTAACTTAAGTTTCTGAAAACCTAAAATTGAACAAAGTTGTTTTTGTCTTTAAAATAATTTGATGACTTCAACTTCTGGGAAACTTGGGTAGAGATACTTCTATCCTAAATATGCTACTTAAATAAATGGGAGTGTTTTGTCTAACTAGCAGTGGATTGTATGGAGGGTATGTACTATATAAATATTCCATCACAAATGATACCTTTTTTGGAGAATCCAATTGGATACCCTCTTTCTAGATGGATTTCCTCAAGATGCTAAAATTGATAACAAGATTACAGAAGACGATCATACATGCATATGATTACATTTGTCTCTATGGCAGGACATTTTCGCCTCTTTAAGACTATGGTACACTTTTTTTTTCTTTCTCATTAGGCTAATTAGAATTTTTTTCTTCTTAGTTTTAATAGTTTCTGATTTTTAAAACTTAATGAAGTACTATTAAAAACCTATATTTCTATTTTACTTTTCTTTTCTTTTTTTTTTAAATATTTTTTATACTTTTATTAATGAATTCTTTTCTTTATTTTTAGTAGATTTCCTTACTCTCATTTGCACTGTTGCATGACCTTAACAAAACAAATATTTCATATCATGATGATAATTGTGGTAAAGTAATCCCACATTTCATTATTAATTTGAATCGTACAGGGAGCTAGAACTTGCAGTAAAGTAAAGTGCGGGGAACTAGAAATTCTCAGCTCTCTCGGTAGTGTAGTTGGTTAGCGCATCTGCCCGGAAAGTGGGGAATCAGGGTTTGATTCCCAGCTGAGGTAGATAGTTTTTTTTCTAGCTCTCTGTACGATTCAAATTAAATATTTCATATCCTCAAATATGGACAAAATGAGTTCAAATTCTAAATATGTGTGTGTTGTGCGTTATTTGTTCATATATAAAAATTTCCAAAACCAAATTTGGTAGTTGGACTTATTTTTGCTGTTGAATGAGTTATTTAATGGCTAATTCTGTTGATGGATCTAATCCATAAGTAGCTGATAGAATATTAGCTTTTTAGAATTCCGTTGAACAAGGAACCAAAGAGGTTCCAGATTGAAAGGGGCCAGTCAAATATTATCTAATTTAATATCTCCTTGGGTGATATTTACCTTGCTGTTGGGCGGCCGCTTTGAGTTCGGCGTTTGATGTGGCCTTGTCAATGAGACTCCAGACGGGGCGGAGGCAGCCAAGTAAGCCGTCCATCCAACCCCCCCTCTCCACAGTGTCCGCAGTCACGGTGCTTCCATGTTCCAGGTTGCTACTCAGACCATTCTCCAGGGACACCACACTGCCGACATAACAGAACTACAGTCAGTTTATAAAAGAACAGGGCTGATACCATAGACCATAGATAACAATATGAGTGAATTCCAAAGGAATGTAGCTTTTAAGGTTGTTCTCATGACAGATTATTTTTATACTACTTTTTATACTAAAACTGGGAACCAAAGTTATTTAAAATAAGAGGTGTAGAGGTCAGAATACCTAAACAGAAAGTAGGAGACCCGGGTTCGATTCCCGGCTGAGGTAGTAAGATTTTTCTCAGACTCCCTTTGCATTTCTTGTAGAAAATTAACGTGGGATTACATACTGCAATTAGTTTCATTATTTAAAAAAGAAAATTCGGAAAAAACGGGAGTCTAACAAATAGCAAACAATGTTAGCTCCTTCGAGTATTAAACGATATCTTCGTCTTACTTGTGGGTTCAGACTCAGAGTAAAGTGCGGGGAGTTGGAGAGATTATTTAACCTGCCTCGGTGGGTTAGAGGGCAGCATACCTGCCCGGAAAGTAGGAGACCCGGGTTCTATTCCCGACTGAGGTAGATTTTTTTTCTGGCTCTCTTTGCATTTCTTGTACATAGCTATTTCATTTTGAATAATAGAAACGTACGCGAAATTTGGAAAAAAATTAGATTTTTCTCTGACCTTACTCACGAAAAAAAAAAAAAAAGTTTCGTTTAAATGTTATATATATTACACACACATATACACAATTGCAGACCAGGGTATGGGTTGTTTTGGCTAAAATAATTCAATTAAATATACGAAAACGTCGCAGCCAGTGAAAAACCCTATTAGAATGAAATATTAACCTTAGGTTAAATATTGCAAAAGATTTATAAGGTTTTCGTAGAGTTAATTAAAAAGTAGCAATTAACGTAACATTTTCGTCTTTGTATTTTATTCATCTCACATTCAAATATAGTTTGTAATAAATGAATAAGTCACAAAGTTCTTAGATAAAAGGTTAAAACAATTGATTTTAGAAAAAGAGTAATTATAGTTTATTATTACAATTAATAATTATATTTTCTTGTAACATATAGTTGTCCATGGGAAAAGCATTGATTTTCCAAGTATAAACCGCAAATGGACATTGTCTGGCCTTGGTACTTATTTATGGTCATGGTGAAACTTACAGGAAACTTAAGCATCTTAAATAATGGTATCGCAGATTCTCACGGTATCATTGGAATAAGTGGTATCAGAGAAAATGGTTGTTTCAAGAATATTTCCCGCAATCTTATTGATAACCATCCCTAACTATTGCATAAGTGAGGTGGATTTAAATCCACGCAGAAGAAGAATAGGTGAACTTATCTTCAACTGTAGTTTATGTGGTGGCATTCCGGGTATATCCAAAGAGTTTAAATATATTCGATTATAAAATTTAATCTTTCATTTCCATCAAGAGCAGAGTCAATTGACTAAAAAGACATCAAATTACCTCGTAATAACTGATGTACCTGTAACACTAATGTTAAGTAAAAAAAACTTCAAAGTTGAATATTTATTTAAAAAAATTTATAGCACCATCTCTTTGAAAATTAAAGAATTAAGTGGTAAATATTGTATTTGTTATGGTATTTAATCCCACATTAATTTTATACAATAAATGCTAGAGAATAGAATAAAAAAATCTTACTGTCTCAGCCGAGACTCGAACCCGGATCACCTGCTAGCCGGGCTGGCATGTTATCCCTAGTAATACCGGTAAGCAGAAGATCCGGGTTCGAGTCCCGGCTTAGACAGTAAATTTTTTTTTTATTCTATTCCCTTGCATTTATTGTACTAAGTGATAATCTTTTGTAATTTACTAAACGAACAACTATCATAGTAACTATAATTGAATTTAAATAAAAGACAATGTTTCCAAATAATAATATAATGTAAGTTTGCGTAGTAAGTAAATCTGGAAATAAGTTTGTCATAAAATAAATTGTAAAATGGATGAAACGTTTGGACGCTTAACGCCAATAAACTTAACCTGGATAGTTAACAATATAACATATATGTAACAACAATATACTGTCATCTGCCAAAAACATTTGTAACCATGTCTAGAGTTTAGAATAATTTGCAATAAATAAATATTGTGACTAAAAACTATCGTATCTTTTAAGTTGGGCCAAACTCCACAATCTGTGCCAAATTTCATTATGATCGGTTCAGTAGTTTAGGAACCAATTGATCTAAAAAATTGTATTTGTTCGTAAATGATTGAAATCAGCCGAAGGGACGGGATATTTAGAGAAAAACCAAAAATTTTCAATCCTAATTGATCAAAAAGGATGAAATGTAATACATGTAAAATGGAATTCCAATTATTCATGTTATGAAATATGTATAACCCCAGCGGTAATTGTAGGATGAAATTATTAAAGACTAAAACGAGATTTTTAAGATTATTCAAGCATTTAGTAATTATATTATTACTTAAAAAATAAATAATAATAAATATATTAATAATTTTATTAATTTAGCAAAACAATTGTAGCACATAATATGTGTAAAATGCGATTTTCCACTTGACCTGTAATCTTTTCACTAATGATCCATAATAAGGAAGATATATAAGACAATAAATCCTAAAAAAAAATTAAGTAATTACCTATAACAACATGATTTCTGTTAATGGTAAATTATTATTTTTATTTCAATTTTTCAAATGTAATAACAATTACCTACTGAAAAAAAAACTTTATTCCAATATCATCTTTATTAAAACGAAACTATTAAAATAGAGTTTTTTGATCGTAGGCATTATTATTAGATTATTTTTGTTGGGGTTCGATCAAGGTAGATCCAAAAGAATACAACTTTTTTTTTTTACAAAAAAAAAAAGTGTATTTTCAAAAAATTAAAAAAAATTATTACACTGTAAGCCATCTTCAGGGCTATCATGAAGACGAGAGGGGACGTCCTGTCCCTAAGTTCACATTTCCATGACTGAGGATGTAAGCCGAAACGCCGGCTGATAATTTTTTTTTTAAATACCCTTCTTTTTTTTATTTGTATTTTTTTTTTATCTACCTTGACCGAACCCCAACAAAAATCATCTAATAATGAAACTACAAAATTTAACGATATCGAGATATAACCTATAAAAAATTTATGGGAGATTTCAACGGTCAGGCAAGAAGTAAAAGATGGATAAATAATCTATTTTATCGACATGAAAGATCTATCAACGCATTCTTAAAGATGACTTTTTCAGAATTATTATTCTCCTTGTTATTGGGATCTAATTTCAAGAGTATCAAGAGTACAATATAAATCATTTTTGCACTTTGCAGGTCATTCAGTTTAACTACGATAATAATAATTTAAAAAAATTCAGGAAGGAAATTAGAAGTATGCCCTATCAGTTATAAAGGTCATGGCTTCCTTCTCAGTTTAACCAAGTTCATTGTTAATTCATTATGCACCGTTTCGGAAGTGCAATTTAAATCCCTCCTCTTAAGTACATTGTACATCCAACTTATTTTTATACATACACACACTAACATATGGATGGAGGGAGGAAGTAGGGGGAGAGAGAGAGGGGAGAGGTGAAAGGAAAGAGGAGAGAGAAGGGAGGCGTGAGAGGATAGAGGAGGGGGGGAGAGAGAAAGAGAGTGGTTGAGGGAGAGAGAGAGAGTGTGGGGTGGAGGGGGAGAGATCTGGGTATGTGGGTCGATGTAAGTGAAATCTCAAGCACGCGCGCACACAGACATGTCGATGTAACTTCCTATTGGCTCACCTCAAGGCCGACCCTAACAGTTCCCGACAGACTGGCCTGTACCATTCTGCATCTCAATGAAATCAAGTAAAATTCTTGCATCAACAAGATATAAGTGGAAGAGGAGAACGATAGTAAATTTATCGAAGGATCTTAGGCGTCCGGGAACTCAGCTATATGTAAAATAAAAGTAAATATATGTATTTTTTATTTTAAAGATAAGAGTTTGAAAATCAAGGGTACACAATGAACTTAAATACTCCTTTATTATTATGTTATAATTTAAGAAAAATTACATATTAGTGAAAGATCGTGGGGGGAGGAGGTTGTACCAAATTGTATTTACAGAGGAAAAGGGGACAATTGACCGTGATGTATATGAATACAGCGATAGTTGAGGTTTGGTCAGGAAGACCAGTTACATCCTGCCCCCGCTATCGTCTGAGTTCGCTCTATGACGATCTTAGCCTTACAACACAAAAAAAGATAGACAAAACTTCACTAAAAAAAAAAAAAAATTATATA
>KZ807577.1:184955-195142 GCA_000696205.2 Oncopeltus fasciatus
TATATATATATGGCATGGGATTTATATTTTGTCAAAGAGGAGGGGACGTTTAGAGGACGACCAAATTGAATGTTCGTCATTATATTTGTTAACATTAGAGATATGAGAAAACAAAAATTTTAAATCTCAAAAAATAGAAAATTTAGTTATTTATGTTACGTTTATATTCTATAACGGTTTAATTAGGAACTCATATCAAAGAGGATTCTTAAGAATCTTAGTGTGATGGTAAGCGCTTCCCCCACTCTTATCTCCCGAACTATCGAAAATCTGCCTTAGCAATATCACGTTTTACCTCCATTACTTCCTACTGATTGTAAGATCAAATTATTTATTTGCTGTTACTGTAATGAAACATAGAGAAATCTCTAAGTTTAAGCCACTTCTTTCTGACTTTTAAGATCGATTAATGACTGACGAAATATCAATAGAAATAAAAATGACAAGAGCAATTGGAATTTCAAGGGGAACTCAAAACAAAAAATGAGACTTCTAAATAAAACAACTTGGAGTTTAAAAATGTTTGATTACCAAGCAGAAAATATGCGCAAATGTTAGGTTAGACTAAACAAGGCACAGAAAAATAATTGCATAACATAATGTGGTAGACACCTCTACATAGGAAATATCAAACTTATCAATGTCTTGTTTTTCTTCAGGAAATTGGATAACTTCGTAATGTCGGTATATAGTATCCTTTGGGAATTGTGGATTAACAAGAAGACTTTTTAAAAGTAATGTTCGTAAAAATGTATTAGTAAATTACTTAATTTGATTGTAAGTAGGCTACGATGATTGATCAAAATCCTCTCAAAGAAATTAAACAATTATCGTTCAAATCCTCATTTTAAAATTTAAAATTTTTTTTGAAAGATTTATTTAAGATCTCTTGGTGGAACCTGTCCACTAGGGATCCCTGCTAGGAGGAAGTCACACTCTTGGAGGATGGGTTGGCTCTTGGAGCCCCGTTGACCAACAGTTGCTGTGCTTCATTCTCTACTCAAACCTGAAGAAGCCATCACATGATGTGCGAAAGCTCGGCAACTATCAACAACTTGACAAGGTCCAACCCGGAAGAAGAGACTGTATTACCTTTTTCTCTAATTGACCTCAAACAATAATTGACCTCTGTCATTTTACCTTATTTGAGCAATGTATTGATTTAAAAAATTGGGTAAAGTACTCTATATTTCCGAGAAAATATGGAACAATATATGTGTGTCTGTCACCGACCTTTAGGGAAAAAAAAAAAAAAAAAAAACCCATTTAAAAATAAACAAGAATAGTTGAGCGCCACTTCCACCCCTCTCCACCAGATTGCACTAATGTCCTTCTCAGGGAAATTAGCTTTTACCTAAATGGTTATATCGGGTTTTTACGGCCGTTAATTCTCATTTATATCCACCTTAAGGGAAAACGGTAAACCTGCTTTCTTTAAGTTCTTTTAATTGTCAGATTCTCATTTTTTTCTATCTATTATAAAGAAATCGAGACATCGGAAATAGTTTATATACAAATATTTATTAACTAGGATTCTAAGGAATTTGCTTACTTTACGCAGCTCTTGCGTGGCTTACTAATGGTTTCACGGAGTAAGACTATATATGCCTTTTTAGTTTTACAAGCAGAATATGACGTAGAGGCGAAAAGGTAAACTCGCTTAGGCCATTAGGGTTTAACGGCCTGCTGCATCTCCATCGACCGGAGGGAGGGCGTTCAACTCTCCAAGCTACATTCCTAAACTTATACTTATATACTTATCGTCCTTAATAGACGTTCCTATCACATCATTTTAATTTTCCATTTATATTGTAATCTTGCAAGAAATTCATAGTAAGACACTGATAACTAAGAGTCCAGTAAAAAGTATTCAATTTCACAGTCAGACATTAAAAAAAAATCATCAAACAGTTTGCGATAAAAAATTTAAATATATGTTCTAGTTTTTATGTTAATAAACATTAGCTCTAAAGCGAAGATAGGCAATTATAAATAGGACTATGTTTTTATCTTATACCTAGGTTTTCTTAAGGAATTAAACTAAATGGCATTCAATTTGAATCCAAGCAGGATTAACATTAACTTAAAACTCATTGTTCATGTATTTTCTACTATACCATTAGGGTGAGGAAGACATCATTAAATAAATTACATTATTAAATAATAAAACCGAATCACCTCATAATGACTATCGGTAACGTTTATATAGAGTGTATTTAAAATTTCTTTAAGGCTTCAAATCTTCAACCACACTGCTCAAGAACTTCACGGAGTCAAGGCCTCCATAGTCCGCCTCCGCCATTTGCCTAAATTTGGTCTTCCTCTATAAGTATTACAACCCCCCCCCCCCCCCCCCCCTTCAACTTCTAGCCAGATTTAATTCACTAAGAGCATTATGCAACACACTACGGAGTGGAAATTTTGGTTTAATTATTTTAGAATTTTCGGATTCCAGAAAGTGGACATGAAAATACAAATAGACCAACGCGTATTTGAGTTATGAGAGGACTATATTTTTCTCTTTCCTCCTGGAAAATCACATTTGTACAAAACCGATCCAAGATACCAACCTTCAGTGCCTCGAGGGAAACTTAAGTTCCACTAATCCCAGTTATTCAAAATGTCATCTGTCGCCTGCATCCTTACGCCAACAAATTTGAAACTCTTTATTTTTTTATAACAAGAAAAAGTGAAAGGGATTTATCAAGAAACTCTCGAGTGATTTCTACGGAGAAGGTGGATTCCTCGAATAGCAGTGTGGCGTGTAATGGGTTGAAGAGCGGCCATGGCAACCCCACTCCCAAACACGAGCTAAAGACCCCAGATCATTCACTGTACAAAACCACCCCTAGAAGGAATACTAAAACCACAGAAAAATGTGGAATTCTTTCCTATTTTTCTGTGAAACATTAACTCTTACTTGGATATAACAAACCAATAAAACTAAAAAGCCACAAATGGCATATTGGAATATAACTTACTTTTATTTTTTAATAAGAAGGCAACAATAAGTATAAAGAATTTAATAAATCCGAAGTAATTATAAAAATATATTTCAAATCAAATAGAAAAGAAAAAAACATAATACATGGAAATTTATAAATATTTTATTTGGTTGTGGTATTTTATCTCACGTAAATTTTTTTTTCTCGTAAGTTAGGCTCTCGCTAGTGTAGAGGGAATTGAGTGAGATATCTAGCTAGTCCTTGTGGTGTAACGGTTTAGCACACCGGCCCGGATAGCAGGAGATCCAGGTTCGATTCCTGGCGAGGACAGATAGATTTTTTATTCTGTTCCCTCTCCTTAATTGTTTAATATATGGAATTTTATTCGTTTTACGCACATCCACATACACTAGCTGAATTTCAAGATACGTACCCTTGTTAAGTACCTATTCCAAGAACTGGAAATTACAACGCTCTTAACATTATGTATGAATAGTTTCAAGTCAATATAGTAAGGTTCTGAAATGATACTCAAACTAGCAGAGCGAATGGTGCATAAAAAAACAGATCTAATGAAGGTGCTTTAACCTCCGAAGTTAAAAGAACTCTAACCAATTGAGCTAATAGTGCTATAACCAATAGAGCTAATGTGCTCTAACCACCATAGTGGTCATAGGTTAAGAGGGCTCTAACCAATGGTAGTCTTAAAATAACATTAAATGTTGAATTAAAAAAAAAAAAAATTGTTGATGTGAGAGATAATTAGTATTCAAGTTAAGAATATTTAGATTTATTCAGAAGTGTGGGTCCACATCTTAACATTGGCTCTACTGGGAAGAATGACATATTTGGGCAGAGCCATATACGGGCCCAATGGTATCCAGCGTAGGTAATCTTCAGGGGAATGTATCAAGAGAAAGGGCTATGGGTTTCAAAACTTACTATTACTAATGTGTTTACAAAAATCTGAAGGCATGACATGTGTTAATATGGTAAACCTTACACGACAGACAGAGCAAATGTATTCACATTGTGACCGCACAGAGGGGTAACAGCTTACGTACTGAAGTAGCTTAGTGCGCCTTAACGGCAATCAGGAGGAGCGGGTTCGTATTCAGCTAGAAAGGAACTTTTTTCCCTTAAAATACTGTAAAAAATATTTAGTTTTAATTGGTAAATTACGTCATAGAAAAAAATTTTATGTGGAGTACTGTGATTCAGGGGTTATCACACTTAACTTCCGAGCCAAAGGCCTCAGGTTCAATTACTCGATATCACAGGTAGGTTTGTTGTTTTTTTTTTTTTTTTTTTGGGGGGGGGGGGGGGGAGTTCAGTTTGCAATGGCCTATAAGATTATTGGTGTGCTCTTGGCAACACTCAGCCCAAACTGTGTACCATCAACATTGAATACAGTACAATCGGGCGGCCAAAACAGTGTGCTGATCACATACCTAGTCTAGAGTGCTGTAGATGAAGAATAAACATATCCAGGACATGTGTTTCCCCCATGGGCTTCTTTGGCCAGTTAGAAGACTTCTTTTTTTATTTAACAAAAAATAAAAATGAATTTTATTATTCAAATAATGAAATAAAATTTAAAATAAAGTAGCAACCATTTGTAACAGACTCATTTAAACTAAATTAAAATATCGAGTGAAGGCAGGTCGATACTAAAACAATCTACCTTCTAAATACTAAGATAATGAATTAGTCCGGTCAAGGTCAAGATTCCATTCAAGTAAAAAACATTTTTTAGTGTTAGCAAAAATTTTGATCAGAAGTTCAAATTTTTGGTCTAAAGGGTAATGAAGGGAGGCAGATTTTTCAAAATAGCCAAATGAATATACTGTAATTATTCTTTGTTGGGTGTTTTAAATGATTTTTTTAATATTTGTTCTTTAAAGAGAAAATATATTATTAAATGCTATTGTAATTAATGACTCAAGAATTAGGCAATTTTAATTTACATTTTTAAAGATAAATACAATTTTATTAACATTCTAAATTCAATAATAAAATAAAATTGTTTCTTAGTAAATTCTTGACTATATACAATATTAAATAAAGTAGAATTAATTTCATTAAAATTCATTATTTAATGATAATTTAGAGGAAGGGAGGAAGTGAAGAATTGAAAGTTATTTTTGACTGGGTGAATTTCTTGTGGCCTAATTCATTTATTTTATTTTAAAAAATTGAAGAATTGGCATACAATATATCCAACTAATAATAAGTATATACTAACATAATAGTAAAAATTACATTGCTTAAGAAGACTGCCGGAAATATTTTCCGTTAGGTCAATTTTCTTATTTTCACCCTAAGCCAGCAAGGGGTTTACAGTTATTTTGAATCCTGAATAACTATATTCAAAAGAAACCCCCATTATTGAAACTTCCAGACTGGGCCAACTAGTCCCCAAAAAATATTTTTTTTTAAAGAGAGAAAGTACATACAGAAAATAACAATGAAAATATAATAGAGAAGCTCTATCGTCAGACAGCACTCGCTCAGGAATGAGGCTTGGAACGAAATGAGAACATGGAAAGATAAAGAGGCACAAAATAAAAATAAAATAAATACATACATTACTCCATTTTTTAACAGATATAGGCAAAAGTCTTGGAAAAAATCTTTAAAAAAACAAAATTAATTTATTTCTAATGGGTTCAAATTTATTGAATCTACAATCAAATATTCTTGGAAATTCCATATATGAATATCTCAATTAGCAATAAAATACAATTAAAACAATAAAAGTCCCTCATCCTCCCCCCCCCCACTTTGATTGAAAGTTTCCACGAAATAAATGAATAGTAGAAGAATATTGCTTTCAATTTTTTGTTATGCTACAATTCCATGCTCAATTTTTCAATTTATTCAATTTTCTTTTCTTTTTTAAAATTCATACTTTACATTACTTTTAATATTATTCTTTTAAAAATAATCGCATAAAATAAATTTGTATTCATAGATTATTTGAATTTGTGTGTTTTAAATATATTTCTAATAGAGTAAAAAGATTTGTATTTTTAAGTAAAAATTTCTTAAAACAGAAATACCTATTGAAGTGTGACTAAAAACCTAATTAAGTAGATGGGAACATTGTGGACTATATTTTCGTTTGAGATTAATTAAAAGTAATGTTATAGCTTGTTAATAACTGTACGCAGATTACCTCGGATCCCAAGGTGATAGAAAATATGATAATTGAAACCTACCTGGTGGTGACACAAGGAAAAAAAGAAAAATGATACACATGCCTAATCACATTTCACCGGATAACAGACACACACACACAGAGAGAACAATCACATGGAATATGTAAAGAACACCTACATCCCGGAATCCTGTGGCTCGGCCTCCTTCTTGTCAGAGCAACCAGCCGTGATCACAGCCATGTCCCGGCACTCACTGTGGCCTCCCGGGTGGTGGGGGGATCGTGGACTCGCCCCCACCCCCCTCACACAGGTCGTCCACAGCCGCTTGTGAGACAGGACGCCTGTATACTATCTGTGACGTCCTTCCCAAGTCGGGAGTCCTGGTGGACAGGCTGTGACGAGAGGAATCGGACTTAACTGCGTCAGAACGGCATCCTGCTCACGTTTCCTGTCCTGGCGATCGGAGGGTTTCTATGGGGAAAATAAATGGGTTTCAGCCATAAATGAGTATGGAGGGTTTTCGACCATGGAAATTTTAAAATGTATTTCTATTAACTGCATAAATTTCGGCTGTAACCGTGTAAGCTATCTTCTGGGCTGGAGATATAGAAGTAGCGGGTCTTGTTTAGATTAGGCCCGCCAGTTATTTTATATTGACATTTTATACAGAAATAAAATCACATGTTTAAATATTATTTAATTTAGTATTGTTTGTGTAATTGCGGTTATAAAAGTATTACAAATGTTTTTGATGTTTACGATTTATGCAAAGAAGAACAACGAGCCAGGATTTTTTTTGAAGAAAGAGGAATTCTACCTAAGGAAACTTAGAAAAAATTTGATAGAATTTTTTAAAACTTTTCAAAAATGTTTATAAATACTTTTCCAACATTTTTCCCCGGAGGGTGGTCTGGGGGGGGGGGCGTTTTGGGGAAAATTTTTTTATATTTTTTTCTGATTCTTTGAATTTTTCTAAGAATATTATACCTTTGAAAACTTTTTCTGACCAGTAGAACCGGAGATATGAATTTTTAAACATAAAATAACTGGCGGGCCTAATCTAAACAAGACCCGAAGTAGCTAATTATAGGAAAACATGAAAAACAAAAAATATATGATGGTAAATTTGTTGACCGTAAAGTTTTATGAGGATTTTTTCATAATCAGACCTGATGAAGGCCAGAAATTTAAGCTGGAACATTGGCCAAAATTGGCTAATTCTTCAGCTACTAAGACCGAATTCCTGACAAACCTCTCCTCACAAAAATATATGATTCATATTAATGGTAACAAAGAAAAAAAAAAGTTTTTCTTAAATCACATAAACTTAACATGACCATTTTTAGTCACATTATTTTTAATGCGACAAGAAATGCTTAGGAAAAGAACTCCCCATGAGATGTATAGAAATTTCACCATACCTACATATCAATAAGACGAGAGAGGTGTTTGTCATCTGAATTAAATTCTCATTACTGAGATATAACGATTGGAAAACTTAGGATGGACAGGTGATGTGTGGGTAATGTGAGGCGGTTGGTACAAAGGGAGAGCGGCCTGCATCAAAGGGGCAAGTAACAATAAAATGTAGGTACTTTTCCGATAAATAGCCCGAGGATCTAGGAGATAGTTTGACGGGTTTATTTAGAAAGCGGGCAAACAATTTGTCAGAATGTTGAAAATGTTTGAATAAGTTGAAGACATTTGTCAGTTCTGTCGTTAACTGAATTGTAATTCATACTGTACGGTTTCAAGTAATAGATATTTCCTTCATAGGGTTCAGTGGAAAGAATGGTAATGTTATCATAGTCAAATGTGTGTCCTCCACGAAATACGTATCTTGGGAGGGCAGTTTTTATTTGTTGTAATATTAATGCCGCTTTTGTGATAGGGAAATAGGGTTTTTGGTTTGCCCAGTGCAAGAACCATGGCAATTACGTGTGGAACAAGGAATTCTGTAGACAGTATTGATTTTGTTTTGGAGAGGGTGGGGGGGAGTCTCTGAGGCGAAGGGGAAATAGATTCAAGTTTCTTATTAGTGGAAAAAGCAAGCTTGAGGTTAGGGAAAGTTTTTATAAGAGATTTCTTAATTTTTTCAGAAATTTTTGGAATATACAGGAGAGAACGGAAATTGAGGTCATTATTTTGGGAAAGGGGCTTGGTTTGGGAAGTGGACATGTAGAAATTCTTACAAGTTTTTTTTATGGTGTGCATAGGGAATCCATTAGAGAGAAGGGATGTATGTCACACGTTGAGTATTTTTAATAGATTTTTTTGTTGGGGTTCGGTCAAGGTAGAAGGTGTAAGGATATTAACGTTGAAGATATTAAGATCGTATCAAAAATCCTCGCCTACCTTGATCGATCCCCTCAAAACATCTACAAATATCTACGGTCAAAAAACTCCCAATTTGTTCAATATTTTTGTTGCGAAATGACTTAGATACAGAAAAGATCATCAACATATTTTCTGAGGAATAAGATGTCGTTTGGAAAGGAGGGATGGATGGCGTCTAGGAGGTCATTGAGGGTAATGTTGAAGGAGCAGGATTATTTTCCATAGCCAGACCATTAATGGCCAGATTAATCTCGTTGTGTTAATTACTTTGGTAGAAGAGATAGCCAGAAGTACAACTCAGGGAGAGTCGTAAGTCAGGTAAGTAGATCCACATAGAAGTAGTGTGGTGTGGTCTTGGATTGTAGTCCAGTGTTTGTTAACAATTCGGAGAGCTTTGTCAATGGGTATGTTACTGAAGAGAGATTCGGTGTCTAGGAAGAAAATAATTTTTTTTTTCTTTGTTGCAATAATGTAAATCAAATATTTTCTGATTTCTCATGCTTGATTTTGACGTTGTATTTCAAAAGCCCTGTTGGTGGCTAACGATCTAAGCAAAATGGTCGTCAGATAATAAATTCGTAAATTGTACTTTTTGGATGAACCCTGACCGAAACCCAACAAATTCTCTACTTATAGTGCTAATTAATATGTTCGACTCACAGGAACTGAATAAACTCAGCAGTTTTCTCATGCTTTATTAGAGACTGGCATAAATAAGAATAAATTACATTTGATTTTACAGGCTGGAAAGTAAGAGGGCAATTACATTTTTCACTACGATAATAACACCCCCAGCAATCATCGAAGTCATCCATCGGTTATTCAAATGTAGAGTAAGTCCAAAATGAATTTAGTTACCTTATTTTTTTTACAATTGTGGGCGCTAAACTAAATATATATTAAATACATATTTATGTAAGAAGATAATCAGCAATAAAATAATGGAAAGGGTATCACTGTATACTCACGCGGAATCCCTAAGGAAGATATTTACGAATATGTATACGATGACTGAGTACTTAACCCACTGCTCTCGGACACTATAGAAGGAGATTCAATAATTTTCCCTTTATGCTCATTCTTATCTCCGGATTTCATAATGTAATTCATAAATCATAGTTTACGCATCTCCGGCGTCATCGATTTTTCATAATATTGTTATACATATCATTAACTATAATTTTAATGTAATAAAATTCAATTTACAACAGTTATGATACGTGTACATACATTTGCGATTTTTAAATTTCCATTTTCCATTTAAAATTACGGCCCTGAGAGCGAGTTCAATTGGATAAATTTGACAACAAAGAGTTGAGTGCAATAATATAATTTATACGCCGTTGTTTGCTGCATATTTAATTATTAAATAAATGTAATTGCAAATATATTATTTAATTAAAAAGATTGAACACTGAATGATATTTGAAAGAAGGGTAGATTCATGCAATAAATTAATATACGCCACGTGTTTTATTATGAATAATTCAACGGGAAGGAGCAGAACTGTTTCATAATTACCATTTACTGCCTGAGATGTCCTTGAAGCGATTTTCTGCATCCCCTAAATGAAGAGGGAGGTGTACATCAAAAAGGGATTTAAAAAAAAAAAAAAGTCAGAGCCAATTTTCCCGTAAGAATTTAAGCTATTCATGCTGGTATCATGACACAATTTTTGAAAAATTTCGACAGTTCTACAACGATCCTACATTGAAAAAACTAATGTATATATATATATGTTGAA
>KZ807577.1:219315-235948 GCA_000696205.2 Oncopeltus fasciatus
TGGATGTGGACAGCAGCCTTTCAGCATAATTGGTAAATGCACCGGCCCGGATAGCAGGAGATCCAGATTCGATTCCTGGCTGGGGAAGAAAACAACAGTCATCCAACGGCAATTGTTTTTAATTCATCTAGGCTGCATAATAGAAACTATATTTGAATAAATAATTATTTATAAAAGGGTATTCAAATAGACTGTTCTATAAAACTTCATATTTGGATAAAAACGATACATAATTTGTTTCTTTAATATTAATGAATCTTAATTCTATTTTTTTAAATTTTACTTCTATCAATTTATATGAACTTAATAAATTCTAATAGGTCTTTACCTAAATTAATCTAGAAACAATTTGACCATTAAATACACTAAGGTCCTTATATGTAACATGTATAAAACTTAGACGTGCGTGTTTTTATTTCAATGGATCATATTTTTAGTTTTTCATACTCATAGGATCAGATACAATTTTTCAAAAGTCATTATACCAATGTGAACAACTTGATTTCAAAATGTGAAAACTGTTTTAAAAAATTATGNAGGAAAAAATAGTCTGTCTTAATGATGTGTATAAAATTTATACATAAAATAAATAAAAAAAATAACATTGCATTCCCCTAGATTATATTTGATTGTGTCAATTGCCCATAACATTCGCTGTTTTTTTTTAAATATAGGATTTTAATAAAAATGAAATAGGTACTTACAATTTTCACATTTTACTAAACTACTTCATCAGGAAGATGAATCTCCTTATTTCCAGGGGTGGAAAACACATCCAGAACTAAAAAATTATCCCTTGACACACAAGACACGAAGATTCACATTCGCCATTCGACATCAAATTTAGACCAAATTTGATAACAAAAGTACAGTCTACAAGGTGACATGAGCCAGAATTTACCCCGAACCTTGTATCTTTGGATTTGTCTACCAACGTCAATTTTTCTTAAAGGAATTCAAATGTATTGTCTGGTTACTTTGAAAAGACTAAATTCATTAGGTTACAAACTAAATTTAGATAGGACATCGCGGTCTGCTAGTGCCCTAGGTAATAGCTTCCCTAGCCATTCCTAGGGGGGGTCTTTCTTAAGGGCGGTACGCAAAGCATGTCGGTAATTTACCAGGGAGGCTGCCCGGTGTCCTTGAGGTCGTCCGGCTCCTTCTGAAGCTTGCGGAGGAACTTCTTGAAGAACCTCCTCATCCCGGCGACAAGCGAGCCACTACTGCCGACGCGACAGCTGATAAGAGACGGGGCATGCGCTCTCTGCCAGCCAGCTGGTCGCGCCGGCAAAACACCGCGGATAAATATTTACATCTCAATAGGCAATCCACGTGAAAAAGTTCCTCGAGCATCAGTCACTCCAATCAAATACTTAAATCCCATTTTTCTGTTAAATATACCATTTATTATTTTTAGCACAAAGGAATCATATATATATATATATATATATATATACACGTCTGTAATACGCAATTGCAAGCAATTTTAAAAATAAAGACTACAAACTTATTTTTTAACCTTCTCTACAAAAAATCATGAATCGGAGCGACAGGGTAGCTCTCAATCTTAGGGTTGCGCTGGGCGAGCTTTAGTTCATAAGTAAGGGCCTGTCCTGTGTCATGGATGTTTAGAATGGGGTGGCAACCTGTAGATAGTCCCTCCCTCCAAGACTGTAAGGAGTTGATATGGTAGCTAACACTTAAAAAAAAACAAAAAAAAAACGGCTCTAGATTGAAAAAAAAAAATCATGGAATGTGGGGGAGGGCGTAGACGTAGATCTAAACCGTCATATCTTCGTTATTAAGAGCGCTGCGAAAAATTATCAATCTTCTAAAATTTGTAATATATATAATTTTTACGAATAACTTAAATATTCAAGATTTAACATTTAAACAAATTTGTTATTTAGTTTGGTCTTGCTATTAGTTGAATAAAATAATTTTTTCTGAAATTGAATGTATGTCATGAATATGGGATCCTGGTGACACGACGTCCCCTCTCGCCTTCACGATGGCCCAGAAGATGGCTTACAATGTAAGCCAAAAGTTGGCAGATAGTTAAAAAGTACAAATTTTTAAAATTTACTTTTTTAAAAATCTACCTTGACCGAACCTTAACAAAAACATCTACTAATAATTATTTACTATTTATTAGGCCCATCCTTCATTATAGGTGGGAAGTCTACTATTATACACAGCACCTTCATGACGTACTTTATATTTAATAAGAACTGGTATGCTTGAGAAACCTGCTCAGTAATATAATACCTCTATGGCGTAGTAATGTTGTTTAGCATTCGATTACCAACTAATGATTAACAAATCAGTTAGAGAATATCAATTAGTGTTTTTTAACAGTATCTAACTGTTATTATTGCGCAGCAGCAATTGTGCTTGTAACCCTTCTGCAAACCTCCCTTCTACAGGAGCAATGTAAGCTAAGGAGATTTCCTATATCCGTTCGTTTCATTACAGTATATACAGAGCAAATGACTAATTTGATATAGAAGAATAAAATAAATTAAGAAACTAAATAAAGGAAATAAAATGCCTCACTGTTCTTGCGCCTAGGATTGCAGGAAAGTGAACATATTATTTATATTATTACATTAAAAACATTAAACAAGTAAATTATCCACATATGTCTTGTAAAATTTTATTCATTAAGTAATAATAATGGAGCTTCCTTCCTGCTTATTTATTTTAGATACGAAATAATTCATTTAAATGTTTCTGAAAGATAGTAGAGCATCATTCTATGTGTACATTTACACTTACATGAAGCCTATTTAGAAGTAAGGCGTGCGTATCAAATATATTGTGTTCCAGATTTTTTTTTTCCTTTTTAATGTGCAAATTATTTATTTTTAGACTAAAATAATAATAAAAAAATCAATGAGATAAGACTTTAAATCCTCTAATCCTTTTCCGAAGACCATCCTCTAACTGCAGAAGTGCAGATTAAGTTGCAATAAGTCGTCAGTTGTACCTCAATGTAATCATTCTCCTGCCAATTAAGCAACGATGGCGAATCTCTCAGTAAGCTTCCTTAGAATTCCTATCGCAGCGAGCAAACATCCCTTATCGGCAATGGAGCTACATATATCGGTTATCTTTCTTATCTTGGTGCCACTGGTCTGACCACGGACATCAGTTCGGGCCGAGAAGACCGTACCAGATCCAGAACACAACCATCTTTCGATTCCGAGTTCGGTCAAAATGCTCTTAAAAAATGAGTACATAAATAAAAAAAAACAAAAAAAACAACAGAATTATCTTTATGTGAATATTTTATTTGGTTGTGGTATTTTATCCCACGTAAATTTTAAACAATTAATGAGAGGGAATAGAATAAAAAATCTATCTGTCCCAGCCAGGAATCGAACCTGGATCTCCTGCTATCCGGGCCGGTGCATTTACCAGTTATGCTACAAGTCCTGGTAGTATAACTGGTAAATGCACCGGTCCGGATAGCAGGAGATCCAGATTCGATTCCTGGCTGGGACAGATAGATTTTTTATGCTATTCCCTCTCCTTAATTGTTTATCTTTATATGATTTTTTAAAAATTAATAAATCTTTATTTATTGCAGTCTGTTAGTTAACATCTTGTTTGATGAGAAACGTACATAAAAAATTAAAAATAACAATAAAATTAATAAATGATCATCACTATGCAGGAAGAAGGAGCCCAACGACCGCATTAACAAGTTTAGGCATTATGGAGGTCGCAAGGCCATCTCCGTTTAAGTTGCTAGAGAGGATTGTAAGGATTGGAGTCCGATTTTGGAGATGGGGCATGTGGGTTAAGAAGAAATTGGAGTTTACTATGGAAGAGCTTGAAGCGGGTGGAGATGAGATCTTGGACGAAAGGGATATTAAAGACGTGATGAAAGGTAGAGTTGGACACATAATATGGAGCGTGAGCAACTATTCTGAGCATTTTGGACTGAAAGGATTGTATTCATTGGATATTGGAAGGCTTAGCGGCACCCCACAGTTCTGCACCGTAGGTCCAGATTGGTCGTATTATGGTCTTATAGATGGTCAGTTTGTTTTCTATTATGAGCTGTGAGCGCCTATTTATAAGGCTGTATAAGAGTCCGTAGCATCTGTTGAATATGTGATTTTTTAAGGAATATTCGCCGACGTTACAATTCAAGTAATCTTAAGAGCAGTTCATAAATTTCAGTGTCGTGAAAAGAGATAAAAAATGAAACACCAAATGAATAAAAAAGATTAAAATAATTGACCGGAAAATATGTAAATGAGTGCGTGAATGTGTAATAGAAAATATCTACTAATCAGAAGGAGAAATATGCATAACAGAGGCATGGAAATGGAAAATGAGAAAATTACCAATATACTTGCCTACATACAGATATGGGGGGGGGGGGAAGTAAGGCAGTGAACTCTAAAAGGATAGAGGCAAGAAAGAGTCATTAAGAATTAGCTGAGGTGCAGGGACAATTACGAGGAGGTGATTAATTACAAATATTAACACATTTTCAATATGCTGAAGACATAAGAATGAGAAGAAATTTGTTCTATAACACCCTGGTCAACAGCATCTCCATCCATACTTTTCTTTGTTTAGTTATCCTTGGGCAAAAGATTAGAGCGAACCCAAAACAATTTGCATGGATGTTAGGATGTTAGCACATGACATTTCATGAAATTAGATTAGATAGCATAGGCGCCAAGCCAGTAGTATATCTCACTTCGAGTGCTTCTCAAAGTAAACAACAAATATTCAACAATTCAGTCTAATGATACAAAGACAACTTGAACTCTTTATTCAACACTTAATTCGGAGCCCACAAAATGAATGTAAGAATGCTAATTTTAAAAATTAAATTAAATCTAATTAAAAAATGAGATAAATAATATTTCATAGATTAATATTGAAGAAAATGAAAAAATTAAGAAATTAAAAGTGATTATTTTTTAAATTTAACATTTTGAATAAGTTCAAAGACATTTTCAGGGTTATAGGTGATAAAGAGGATCAGAGAACGTGTCAAATTGGAATCATCATACTACTAGTGATGAGAATATTATCAAAGTTACTGATGAAAATAATCCTTGGGGTCTTACAAAAGTATTTTCATTTATTGTTTTTATTAATAGCGCTTTAAAATACAATGTCGGAGATATAGGTTTTCGATACATATTAACAGGTACCCGAAAATATAAATACATGAGTGTATATGTACAGATGTATGTGTATGCTATATATAGTTTTGATCTTATATTGACAGTTTTTGGGTTAATTTTTATAAAATCAGTAACTTACAGTGCAGACCACTATATTGATATATTGATGGATAAAAACAAAAACCGTATTCTTGATCAGATACTTTCTGATACTTCCTAGATAACCTAGATTGATGAGGAAAATAAAACATAAATTTCGGAACTGTTTGGCATTATAAGCCAGCTATACGACAATTAATCAAACCGAAACTTCAAAGAATTCATAAAAGCAATATGAGTAAAGAGGAAAATATTGAAAAAGCTTTAAATTGCATATGCATGTATCAGCTCAGCTGATAACTTTCAGGATTAATACAAGATTCATATTATGCTGAAATTATAGATACATTTATTTGTTTCTTTGTGTGCCTGACTGCGTGGGATTTCGTGTGCGTGTGTGTGTGTGAGTTTGGCTCGAAGGATGTCCTGTAGTAATTGTTTATTAACTCTTAACAAGATGCTGTATGGGATTATTTGTAGAGTGCATTATTCAAATTAATTATTTTTCTTTAAATTTACATTTTTATGTTTATTTATGACATGCTATTATATGTAAGATGGAGTACAAGTATAATGGAATACATGTAATATGCTAAAACTAATTGCCTTCAATTTATGTACTATGTGATGCAAAGTTATCAATTTGCCTATTTGATTTTGTCAGATTTGTCATTGGAACCTCTTTTTCTACTTTTGGTAATATCCAATATATTTGTTATTTATTTATAACTAGAGATTTTTTCATAGAAATTTTTTGTTAGTGGAGGTGCCCTATTATACTTATAACCTATATTAGAATATAATAAATAAACCTATAAAAATAAACAAATTATATCTATTTATTGGTTCGATTTAAGTAGTAGTTAAACAGGTACAATTAATTGTTTAAATTAATAATTTGAAGATAACAATATATATTAGATTGCACAAATGTTTTCATTAGTGGTAATTATACTAAACCTGATGGTAGAAAATAAACCTCCAACGAAATTTATTTTCGTAAAGACTTTTGCGAGACTGAGATTTGTACTGGCCTTATAAGTAAAAGTATTATGAAGCAAAACTGTGCTCTTCATATTTTCTTATATTAAACATTTCAAAAATACTTACAGATTTAAAATTCAAGATTTGAGTTCTTTAGAAATGGAAGAAAATAAAAACCAAATAAAAAAGAACATGGCTGGATAAAAAGTTGTTTAAAACAAAGGATGTTACCCAACTATAATATTAATGTATATTTCCCCGCCTAATTTCCCGATCATGTTATTCCCTAATATTCACTCAGGAATTAGCGATTCTCAAAAGGTTGTCAGTGATGAGTCGGAAGCAGCTGAGATGAACAGTTCCAGCAAACTATATATCTACTTAAATAGCTTTAAAGTCATTTGGTATTTCAGCGTTCACTTCTCATTTGTCAGTATGTTATTGGTGCGTACTCCCCACACATTTCACTCCGTATTGTGGGTTCGAAGTGGAAGAATTGTGGAGTACAGAAGACATTTTTCTCTGGGTGGAGTTGTCACGCTGACCACAATGGACACCACAATAGGTGTTTTGTGCCCTCCTGAAATTCCACATTCCTCATACCAATACAAAGAATCCCATTCTTTTTTCTTTTTTTTTTTTAACTTTCATCCAACTACTTAAGGTCACGGGGGAAGAGCTATCTATAGATAGCCACCGTATTCTATGACTCCTGAGTATTTGTTTTATCCTCCCAGGGATGGAATAAAACCCGCAGAGCTTCGGGGAGTATGACATTTCTGGCATTGATATTTGTGTACAGTGTTGAAAAAATAGACAATGTGTGTCGAGCTAAAACTTGAAAACTTATTGAAATTAAAACTAGTATTAAAAAAAAATAATAATAATAATCTGTCCCGAACCTCACTCAACTTTCCTTCACTTAGTGATGGGGGAATTATACAAATTGCATGACTTACATTAAATGTTGGCTTTTACTTTCTGGTTTGTAGTTTATGACATATATATTTCGTACGATGTGCATAGCAATGCATGTAATTAAAAAGGTTTATATGTAATACCTACATTGCCTGATAAAGTAAATATTTTATAATTAATGAAAAATAATGTACAGCGAGACAGTCACTTGACTATCTATAAGAATTTAAAAAAACAGTTTACAATAATATCCCATATACCCATTTGATAAAGATGTCTGTTCGTGATGACATGTGAATGGGTACAGCAAAGACGATATTTCAGGAATAACAGCCTACGCATATCTTGTAGTTAATTTCAAAATTTTGGATCACTTTAACTCAATTCGACAGCTATAATTTAATTATATAGAAATAAAATATTGAAGGAAGCATTCTAAATGCATATTCGTATTATTAATGTTTGATCATGGATGAAAGAATGAATGGAGTCTCAGCTTGGTCGTTCCCAAGGAAATGAAGTTCAAATTTATATTAAAATGACACAGCTTATATATATACCTAAATTTAAAAATTGTTACTTTTATGCCACCGATTAAAAGAACTTCTCCAGGAAATAAAAATATTTCCTAAACTGGTGAGCGTAAATAAGGGTAAACACATTATCATAATTAAGATCTGAAAAGAACAAGAATAGAAAATCTTTTAAGTTGGATCAAGGTCAACCGAAATCTTTTCTACTTATATTCCTAAACAATAATTCTTTTGTTTACGTACTTAACATGTGCTACAAAAGTTGTGTGCTAAAAATATTAAAATATTATCTTATCACAAGAGTTAGAAAACTGGAATATTACATTTATTAATTTGTTTAATAAAAATTAATAAAAAAACAAATGCATTAATAAATTTAAAAGTTTTTTATAAACTTTTCTACCATCTTCCCCATTTGCTTCTCTGAAGATAATTCCTAAATACATTTTACAATTTTCCATAACTTACTTTATTTCTTCTTTGATTTTTCTTTAAAAACACCATAAAACATAGCTATTAAACATCATAAATTACATTTTACCCAATTTTTTTTTTCAATATTCTCAAAATTATGATAGTAACGATTTTACAATTAGCCTCTCGTTAAACCTCCTTCCAACTGCATATACTTCAGCCATTTCTAAATTTGCCTGGTTTGTGAAAAGAAATTAAATTGTTCAATAAATACTTATTATGGAAATATGAGATTTACATCCTCTATGATATTATAAGATGACATAATATTAATAATGTCATTATAATATTATCATTATTATAAATTAATTATTTTATAGTTATTATTATTTTCAAGTCAAAACTAAAGCTAGAAACAACTTCCATGTATACTCAATGGTTATTTTGTAACATTATTTTTTTCCTCGTTCCTTTTGGACATACAAAATGTGGAAGTAGTTTCATTTAGCAGCTATGCATTAAAAATGAAGTCCCCTTCATTGGCACACAACTTTTTTCTCGTATATCCTGGAAAAGCGTTTTTAGAGAGTGCCTCACAAGTAATCTAAGAGGAATAGGTAAATTGTAAAATAATGTTATGATTGGAATAAACACTTTTTTTTTTATGGTATTATATACAGCTAACAATATTTCAATCCTAAACAATTAATGAAAGGGAATAGAACAAAAAATCTTTCTGTTCCAGCCAGGACTCGAACCTGGATCTCCTGCTTTCCGGGCCGGTGTGCTTCTATTACATCACCGGCTTTACCATGTCGAAAAGCTTTTTTTAAGCGGGCATTCGCACATCATGTGGCGGGTAAGTGATAAATATATTCTACTTTCAGCCCTGAATAAGCTATCACATGATGTTCGAAAGTACGGCAAAAAGTAACTTTATTAGATGGTCAAGCCCGGAAGACGTATTTATGAATATTCCTGAAGACCATGGAAGCCTAAGTGATGTCTTTGCAGGTGTCTCATGTGTGCTTATTTGACTTGTTCTCAGAAGCTTAACGGAAGAACAAGATCACATCAGTGAGAATACTGTATGTATATTGGCTTCGGAAATAAGTAGCACCACGTCTGGATGTCCAAGAGTGGTACTCCATCGGGAAAGTGATGCAGTGGAAATTCTAGCAGGATTTTTGTGTATGTTTCCACATCCATGAAGAGGACGGGGCGGTCGGCGGGAGGAAGTGGCAGGTGTAGCCGTCACGGTCAGCTGACCCGCACCCTCCCGGGCGTCTTCTGAAGTCGGACAGAGACTTGGAAAAACACTTCTCCGGCTCGTTTTCCACGCTGTTCCAGGGGGATCCTAACGGCCTCAGTAATAGAAATGGCATTTCACATCAGCTGAAAATGGAATATATTCCCGACAGATTCGGCTTATAACAGTAGGGTAGCAAATAAATGAAACTCATCTTGAGATAGAACATAAAACACGTAGCAGAAGACATTTTTGTCAGATTTAAGGATATTTGGATGGTTTGTATGATTCAGAGTTCTAAACAGAATATTTGATTAATGATTTTAGCCAAAACATATGATTCATTTACCAGAGAGAAAAAAAAACAGTTCCGAAACGGTAAGGTTATTGTTCTGACAAAGGTTTAGGGAGTCCCTCGACGCCCAAGTCGAGAAATGAAGCTAAACCTCTCTGTCGCCGACTTTCTTCACAATCAGCTTTTGCTGATCTGCGCACGCCAGAACAATATCCCATCAGCTGAATCAAAAGGAAAACAGCGCGACAAGCACATAACTGTGCCACGCTCGCTGCTGGAATAAGGACAAAACCCTAAACGATGAAGATCTCTTGGAAATATGGCGATTACCCATACCTTTAGTAAGGAGTAAAATATACCTTGTGCAATTCTTACCTTGCTTCTCATCTTCAAAGCAAAAGTGCTTCTTCGGTCTCAGCTACGAGTGTCCATTTTAGCTCTATTAATTTATTGTAAGTTCCAATTGACTTATTCAGGAACTCTTAATAAATGAACTGATAAAATACAACAATATTAAATCTAAAATTTGGGGCCTATTATAAACCTTAATGGTGTTTCTGATGATTTGCTGATGATGCACGCCAAAATAATTAATTAAGTGTATAGCTATTAATAAATTAAGGCTACGGCAAAATGCTAATAATAATAGCAACTAATAATTACGAATTTAAAAACTAGACCTACTAAAGACCTTTAAAGCTAAGCAGTTTGTTCCCGCAGGCTAACACGTTCTCGAGGAATATTCATAATCACCTTCTCAGGGACTGACCATAAGGTAAAGTTACTTCTTGCCGAGCTATAGCACATCATGCGATGGCTTCTTCAGGGCTGAAAATGGAATAAGAAAATACTATGAATGTTTTCAGACCAGAAGAAGCCATCATATTATGAGCGAAAGCTCGGCAAAAAGTAACTATACTACATTGTCAAACCCGGAAGAAGTTTTTATGGGTGTACATTTTTTTTTTCTAAATCGTTCATGTGTGTGTGTATGTTTGTTTGAGGTAAGATAAATTAAAATATAAATATTTTGTGTTGCGTTTTTTTTTTTGTGACTGTGTGCGTGAGAGAGAGAGAGAGAGAGAGAGAGAGAGAGAGAGAGAGAGAGAGAGAGAGAGAGAGAGAATTGAAATAATCGAAGTCTATTTAAAGCTGCCAAGCCATAGGGATTTGGATCAATGTTGTTAAACTTTCATTCACGGCCAAGGTTGCCAAAAGCACGCAATGGTTCCTACTACGGCACTTGCCTGGATTTATAAAAAAAAATTTCAATCTATAAGTTAGATTAATGGTTAAAAGTATAAATATAAAAATAACCAATGAATCCGGAAAAGAAGGTTCAGGAGAAAATGGTTGTGGTTCGATCAATAAAGATTTACGAGTACAATTTTTGAGACCAAAGAGCTTTTAATAACTCCAACGTTTCGGCCTAAATCTTCAGGGGAGAAGAAAATGAAGCTTCATGCACCATAAATGTTAAATAAAAACAATATAAAACTCACCTATCACCACTCAAATTGTTGTCTTCATCAGGTATTGGTGGTAGGCCCCTATTGTCCATACTCCCGGCTCACTCCTGAAAACAAATATAATATTCTTCTAAGTCACGTTTCAATAATAACTTATTTATGAATATTAATTAAAATTATTATAAGAATTGTAATATATATTTTATTTGTAATGTATAAAAATTTCATGTATAATGTACATAAAATATATTAGGTTAATAATACTAATTTATTATGATAAATAATATTGAATTGAATTTCACAGATTGATAAAATTAGAACTACAAAGCCTGAGTTTAATGTCTCCAAGCTGTTGTTAAAAGTTGTATGTATTATATATTAACTTTAATTTAAAAATATATATACTTACATTTAATTCAATATATCATATATAATAATAAAAGAGATAATTCTATGGGTCCCGAGATTGCTTAAATCTAAGAGGTGTGATAGGAGATTCATGTGCAAACTAGGTCATGGATAAATTTTCCGTGTATTGGACCATATCGCCAGCAATATTCATTGAGTTAATGGAAATTTTCTGTTATCTTTAAAACAGACCTGACATGTCGACAATGATATATCAATATTTCTTATTGCATTTTAAATATTGCTCTGTTAAGATTTTTTTTTTGGGGGGGGAGAGGGGGGACTGTTAAAAAATATACTAACTTGTAACCAATGGCAATTTTGGTAATGTTAGCCAGCAATTTAAGGATCAATTTCTCGTTCAATAATGTATTTGTATTCAACAGCCTACTCAAATAACAAATACTTTGGTATCAAAACATTTGAGAAGAATAATTATTTCTATGATATTACATAAATATATTTGCAAATTAACGTCATGTCAAATTTAATGCTTCTAAACAATTTTCTAAAACAAACACTCCCTTGTATTCACTGTATGAAAAAAGCCACATGCAGGAAAAAAAAAAATACTCATTAATATAATAAGTTCAAAAGGAGAGTTTGTTGACCGTAGATATTATTCTTAGATGATTTTAGTTGGGGTTCGGTCTAGGTAGATCCAAAAAACACAAATTTAAAAAATGTATTTTTTAATAAAGGATTATCTGCCAACGTTTCGGCTTACATTGTAAGCCATCTTCAGGGCTATCAAAATACAATGTCATGAGAATACGATAATAATTGAAATTAGTATAATAGAGAATTGCAATAATATAATGTGATATCAAGAGTATGAATGTAGAAAGCTATGTAAGAAAATTTAAAGTTTATGAAAAACAATTTGAAAAAGAACCAATTTGAAAAAACATGCAAACAAACAACTTATTGACAAGAAAAAAAAATTGAAATATCATTAAAGCAGTATTTTGCCACACCTAACTATCATGAAGATGAGGACGTCCTGTCCCTAAGTTCACATTTCCATGACTAAATTATATAAATTTTACTTTTTCACAAAGCGAAAGGTAAAAGGAGTTGGGGTAGCAGGTAAGCCGAAACGTCGGCAGATAATCCCTTATTAAAAAATACATTTTTTTAAATTTGTGTTTTTTGAATCTACCTTGACCGAAGCCCAACTAAAATCATCTAAGATTAATATAATAAGAAGTGACTACAATGTTATAAATGATATTGGAAAATACGAAATATCTATATGTTGTACATGGATGAGAGGAAGATAAATGCCACAACTACCTAACATGACTGAAAACGAAGAACAGAATGTTAAGTCAATGAGACCTTGTGGAACTCCATTTTTCCAGCGATGGTTAGTGGTGTGAGGGGAGGGGCAGGTTGGCCAGGTATCCCCGGTAGGCTATGAGTCACCTCGGCCGGCAGGGAAAGTACGCCAGCTCTTTGCTATTCCACTCCAGGTCTCTCCCTACCACGGCCACGGAGTTCCCACTGGCCTTAAGACACCAATGCAGGAATCAAATCAACTGATGATGGGGAAATTAAGGAGAAAAAATGATATCTATAACTTACCCTAAGTAACTAATTAAAAAAAAAAAAAAAAGTATGCCTTATCTGTATATTTAAGGTAAAAAACATGGACCATTTCATGAGGGTTATTATTATTATTCAAAATAATGATGAACCTTCATTTTTACCATTAGAGGATTGGAATGTCCAAATTTCTGATAAACAAAAATTATCAGATCACAATACATTTTTCCCAGTTCCAAAGTCACTTATTCCCAATAATACCCTTCCCTTTTTTTCCTTTGTCCTTTTATTGCCCTCTCTTGTAACAGGCCGCTTTCCATTTACACCTTCCGCCTTGTACCTGCTACCCCCACTCCTTTTACCTTTCGCTTTGTGAAAAAGTAAAATTTATATAGTTTATTCATGGAAATGAGAACTTAGGGACAGGACGTCCTCTCTCATCTTCATGATAGGTAGGTGTGGCAAATTACTGCTTTAATGATATTTCAATTTTTTTTCTTGTCAATAAGCTGTTTGTTTGCATGTTTTTTTTTTTAATTGGTTCTTTTTCAAATTGTTTTTCATAAACTTTAAATTTTCTTACATAGCTTTCTACATTCATACTATTGATATCACATTATATTATTGCAATTCTCTATTATACTAATTTCAATTATTATTGTATTCTCATGACATTGTATTTCTACAGCCCTGAAGATGGCTTACAATGTAAGCCGAAACGTTGGCAGATAATCCTTTATTAAAAAATACATATTTTAAATTTGCGTTTTTTGGATCTACCTTGACCGAACCCCAACTAAAATCATCTTAGAAAAATTATCAGATATGAATGAAACCTTTAAAATATAAGAATTTGAATAAGACTCTTAATGGAAATAAATTTTTGAGATTTTGCACAGATTTTGGTTTTATTATTTCAAACGGAAGGATCCCCTTCATTATTAATCATTATTAGTCATTTGGGAAATTCGATCAATAATTTAAGTTTAATTAATGTAGACAGCCTTAATAAAATCCAAGATTTCCTGATAGATTATCATTATCCGATTACTAGCCCATTATGGTCAGAATTAAACGAGAAATAGATATCAGTACTAAAAAATGAAAGCCTTTCTTGCCTAAATTAATTTCGAGAAAGAATATATGGTGAATTACAAATAAAAACTGGTAACCATGACCATTAACTAGCTCACTGAGAACACAACAACGAGGAAAGTTTAAATTGTTTACTCGGACTGATAAGTGAGGTAGGCTGTCCAAGAGGTAAGAACACTAGCCCAACATTTAATCCCTCTTTATCAAAATCCTGGCCTTGGTTTGATAATCACATAAAATCAATATTTAAAATTTCATTAAATTTTTGCAGTTATATAGGAAAAATAATGCGGAATTATAGATAGAAGAGTACCTCGTAGTAAATAAGAAATAGAGAGCAGTGTTGTCTACTACCAAAATCTACTTCTTAAGCTCAGATTAGTAAGGGATGCTGAAGAATTCTAGTCAGTAGTAAAGGAGGTTTCTGGAACTAATAAAGCGACCTGTAGTAGTAATATACAAGAATAAGATTGGATTAATCATTTTACATATTTATTGGGTATAACAAATCCACAATAAACGCGTAAACCCTATTCCTCTTATGCACAAGTTTCAACTTAATAATTTTGCTAAGATTAAAATAATAGGGCATATAAAAATAGAAAACAGTGACCGTTTTATCAAAATCAAGATTTCAAAGGACTGTAAATGTTTTACTCCTATTTAGTACTTATCAATACTTAATTATTCCTTTAAAACATTTCTAAGCTTGTATTCCATTAGACTTCTTCAGGAAAAGCCTCAGTTTAGTTATTTGTTTCAAAGAACAAAAATGATTGTCTCCTACGAAATTCTCGAAATTTGAAGACATTATTGAAAAAAAAATTTGTCAACCACTGAAACAACTTGTGAAATTATTAAATGTAAAGGGGAAGTTATCCTTGGTCAGCGTAATGCGCGGCGTTGGTTTGACAGTAGAGATACGACGGAAGAAGGGATCCGAGCGACCATTAATGGGTATCGATGAGGTTCTCCACTAGATGTAGGAAGCTTGCCAGGGAGAATGGTGTGTCGAAAGATACTGTTAGTCGTCATCTACTCTCCACAGGGAAGGTTGAAAAGAGCTGAAAACTGGTTCCTGGAGAGGTGGACTTGTGCAAGTGGAAACCACGATGGTTAGGAAGGTAGAGGCGTTGGATAGAAGAATGGTATTTAAAGCATAGTCACTTGCGCAGTTCCACAACAAAAAGCTTAAGTTTGAGCAAGAACCTCTGTTCAGGCAAATGATGAGATAGCCTACAGTTCATCAGGACGAGAACAGAGAGGCTAAACCAGAACTGCAAGCCTTGGATGAAGGAATTCTGCTTATTTCGCTTATTTTTTTTTTTTCGCCCAGGGATACTCCTTTAAAAAAAATTGATTGGGAAGGGAACTGTGGATCAATAAATAAAATAAAATAAAATCCTTCAAGCACGAGTTGCGTAATTCAGTAGAATTCCCACGTTTCATGAACGGGATATAATCAGTATTAAATGGAGAACTTTAATTATTAAACCGGAGTGAAGAATGATTGAACTGGCGAAGAATTAAAAAAATGATAGTCCTGGGAAAAGACTTGGAGAAGCGCTCACCCATTGTAGTTAAATTGGTAAATTTTTTCCTTAAGAAACATTTTTCATAAAAATGACATTAACACCTATTTTAATATAAAAATTTTTTCGTAAGTAACAGCGAATATTTCTATTCATTTTCGCCTCTAAAAGCCCCTTTCCCTAATTCTAATTTGGCCAAAATAAATTTCTTTTAATTTTAAATACTCGAACATTTAAAATTTTGGGGAGTACCGCCCAATACTCGAAATTTCGTTCTTAAATACATTACGCAATGAGCGTTTTTAAAATGGTTATTGAAAGTAATTACACTTTACACCAGTTTTGTTCTATACACTTTTCTAATAAATGTACGTATAATTTTAAAGTCGCTTCATAGAACCAAAATAAATAACTTTGCGGGAAAATCTGTTTTTAAAAAAATACTGTAAAAATTTTGTGCTACGAGATACTGACTTTCGACAAGAACAGTTCTGGCATTGTGGTTTTCCTGTTTATCCATCAGCAACGATAAAGAAAAAAAAAAAGGATTTTGCCATTTTGTATAGTTCGCCACTCAAGTTTATAAAGTTACCGTAAAACAGTTAATTTTAAATAATGCGATGCAGAAATTCAATTATGAATTAATCTTAAAATGAGAAATAGAAAGAAAAAAAATATATAAATATGTATCCTTTTACTTTTGAAGATTGTTTTTAATTTCCCTTTCTTCTCTTTCGTCTTATTGTGGTTTATATCCGTTATACTATAATTATTCAAACATAAACCTCTATTTTTATTAATAGCACAGATAAAAATTAACATATTTTCGTCCAGGCCCAACTCCCCTCCAGAGTCCGCTCCCTGCTTTGATTTTTTTTTTTTTTTTTTTTTTTTTTTTTTTTTTTTTTTTTTTTTTTTTTTTTTTTTTTTTTT
>KZ807577.1:264962-307601 GCA_000696205.2 Oncopeltus fasciatus
ATATATATATATATATTCTTTGTGCAAGATTATGTCATATAAAGTGTAAGAACTACCAAAAAGGATCTAGATGTATCAAAAAGATAAAGTAATTTTTACTTGTTCATTTCTTATTTCTTGAAGCTTTAAAAGGGATTGAAAAATAATGTTTCAGTTTTCCATTCATTCGAAGCAATTAGTATTTCAGATCTGCTGTAATACATGACAGTGAGCTATATTTCAACAGAGGAAAATCGATCAATAATTACAGACCAAAATATACATAAAAGGTAACGCGTTCAATTCATTTATTGTCCTTATTTATTATTGGAACAAAGAGTAAAGGTTTCAAAAATAAAATGTATAAAAAATCGCATGGAAGTATGTTACAATTAAGTTTTCATAAGTCAAATTCCTAGGAACTATGCTTATCCTACAAGCAGTACTGTTATTCATAAATATGCTTCTCGCTAAGTAAATTCTGCAACAGTTTTAATGGCAAGGATTTAGAGGCAGATCTTCACAAATTTTGCTCGAGACCAACCCGACTCGTACAGTCTCAATTTTACCCTGTTACCTAGGCTACCTATATCAAGTACAGGTACAGGGGCCGTTTCAGACCGAAATATTCTGAGAAGACGAATAGGCACTCATACGAATGCCTCAGACTCAATCGGGACGTACTTTGATAGAATCCCTTCCCTGGTAGATCTACCCTAATCATGAGATCAACTTATAACTTTGTTGGCATACTTATGGACTTTTCGTTTACAACCAATCCTTACCGAAGTTTAAGAGTTTAAACGGGCGGTTGGAAGTTCCCATAAACTTACAACCAAATGAATTCTGAAAGGGATCGTAGCGCGCGCAGAATCAATGCCTTCATCTATCCCTTATTCCAAATATCTCATTCATTTGAACGGCATGACTGAATCCATTTTCCATCACAAAAGGATATGAGGAGATAGGAATACATTTTCCAGATTAGGAAGAAAATTTAAAGACTTAGTAAAGACCTGATAAACAAATGACGTACTATTCGTTTTTTATTAATAATAATTGTGAAGAGTAAAATGTTTTCAGTTAAATAACATATTTGAGTTAATCTAATTTTTCATTCATTATTATTAATTAATTAACTAAAAGTTTTAGGATAGTTGATCTATAAATAAATAAATAAATTAATTAATCATGGTTTTGATAAATTAATCATTATTAATTTTAAGAAAGAAACTTTTCTTTTTTATTAAAAGCTGTTTATAAATTGCTCTTTTTAAAAACATTAAACTCTCTAGGACTAAAATTAACACATTCAATCCCTAATATATGTATGTTTACAGAGATAGTTCGAGACACGATTTTATTAATTATTCAGAATAGTGTAATATATATGAAGTAATTATGAATGTATGAATATAATTTTAAGATAAAAAAAAGGGCTGTTGCAACACCAACGCCTAATACCAACCATCACATACACACACGCACACATTTATTTAAGAAGTTAAGTCATCAAGAAGTAAGAAGCAATGCTAGAGCAATAGAGTCGTCACCTGAAGAGTGTAATCCGTGCGGGCGAGAAGGCGCACTGCGGGACAGGCAGGGGCGGGAATCACATGTTTACATGGAGCAATCTCGAAGAGTACGAGCGCGGTACTGAGGGGCAGAGGAGGGCCGAGGGCCGGCCGGCTCTTCCTGCGCAGGCGTGGTACGCCAGGTAGACCACTGATGATGAATGGATATCGTGGACTGGAGCCGAAATGGTGGGCAGGCCCTCTCCGGAGAGATCCTTCTCTTCCTTTTATCCTATTTTCGTACTGTTGTCTGTAGCGGAGGTTTTATATATCGTGGGCGTTCCACTCTGAGGGAAGGGAATGTCACATACTACTTTTAATTTTTTTTTTTTTTTTTTTTTTTTTAATTTTCTATGCAACCCCTTAGTTAATATTTTACAGGAGGGATTATTTAAGGTTGTCTAACATATTCCAAGTATTGATTGCACAGCATTTACCTATATTTAGATGAAAACTGCTCTGAGCAGGAATCGAACCCTCAGTGCCAGGATTCGATCAAAATAAAATCTGCGTAAACAAAGCAGATTTCTCATGTTTCATTAAGACGGACAAAAATGAGAGTAAATGACTTATTTAATCTTATAGAGTACAATAAGATGAGAAGTTAATTGAACTTATTTATTATTATTGTTGTTTTTTTTGTTTTTTTTTCGAGTATTACGTTTAATAAATGTTTTTCATATGCCAATTAAAGGAAAATACCAACGATTTTGAAATTAGGATGGAATAATAAAATTTGTCTTCCCCACAATTATTTATTTACCACTCAAACGTATCACCACGATGTATCTCCCCGTGAAAATATAAAAAATATTGAACAGCTCCTAAAGACGGTTCAGTATAAACAAAAATGTTTGAACTGTTAAAAAATAAATAAATAAATAAAATAATTGTGAGAGGAGACACACTTTTTATTATTTAACAAATTAATGAGAGGGAATAGAATACAAAAATCTATCTGTCCCAGCCAGGAATCGAACCTAAATCTCCTGCTATCCGGGCCGGTGCATTTACCAGTTATGCTACCAGGACGCATTATTATTATTATTATTATTTAAGTTTAATAAAAAAACTCACAATCTTGCTTGACCAACATGGAATTGTTACCTGTAATCCCCTCCATTCTTGAATTAATTAAAGAACTTTAGAAAAGACCCTTGCGCCGTTGCTGTTTTAAATTCCTCAGAAAATATGAAAGTTATATTTTTTCCGCATAAATCCCATAATTTATATAACTAAATACTCTATCGGATTCTCCTAATAAAAAACAATAAACAAAATGCCTAATTAGAATTAATTGTATTGCTTATTTCTTTAACATGGTTGGCTGCCGAGTATTATGCTGAAGAAATTAGTCAGGGTTTCGGCCAGGATCAGAAAAATAAAATACTCCAAAATTATTGGGTAATTATTTTATTATTGCAAACGTTATACTAAACTCGTAAGTCTTCATCAGGAGAGATCTCCGAGAGAGATTTATGGTTATATCTCAGACTGCAGAACTAAATTAAATTGATAAGTAAAAAAAAATCACAATCCGGTTTATGAAATATGAATAAACGTCGGCGGATAATAAAAATACACTATTTATTTTATTTGCATTTTATGCCGAATTAGTAATAATTCAAAAAAATCAAACTTAGATGTTATAATTATAATCAAACTCAGAAGTTATGATTATAATGGAACTTAGAGGTTATAATATAATAATATTTAGTTGTATGCTTTGGACTATTTGGAAGCGTAATTTCCTCTAATTTGTGCTGCTTTTATGCATTCATTAATTGTATTAATTTTATTGAAATAATAATTCAAGTTACAAAAATCTGACTGATTCACAAGTCTCGTTCTCATTTTCGCTGTGAGCGCTATGAAAAATATAGCACAGAAAGACTTTGAAAAGCAACCAACATACAAGTTGCTTTTAAAAAAAAAAAAAAAAAAAAAAAAAGGACAAACTTAAACGAATAAACAACTCGAAAAACAGCAAACGAAAAGATAAAAAAAAAAATTTCAACACAATCCCGAAACTCGATGTATAAAAGGCAGATGAACCTTTTTTGTTAATCAGCAGAAGATGTATAGAGGTATAAGTAGTAATTGAGTATATTTTTAATTATTTATCACAGTTATTGTAAAAAAAAATGTATACATAGCCTTATGATTTGATGATTTTAGTTGGGGTTCGCCCCCGCACAAATACAAATTTAAAAAAAAAAAGTGTATTTTTTAAAAGATTATCTGCATACGTTTCGGCTTACATTGTAAGCTATCTTCAGGGCTACCTATCATGAAGACGAAAGAGGACGTCCTGTCCCTAAGTTCACATTTCCATGACTGTCTATCTTGACCGAACCCCAACTAAAATAATTTAATAATAATATCTACGGTCAAAAAACTCTCCTTTTAAACATAGCCTTATGTTTCCTACAATTACGTATATTAATATTATAATTGTTTTAATAATAATACAATCGTTATTATATTATGTATTTATAAGAATAATAAACTTTTTTTTTTAAATATATAAATGGTCTTAGGTTTCCTGAGGGTTGAATGCCGGTTAAAAAATTATCATTACCTTAAAATNTTTTTTATATTTATTTTATATTTTTGATAATTATCAAAATCAACCGATTTTACAGTAAAAAAAAAAAAAAAAAAAATTCCTGTATTTTACTTGTGAGTCTACTACCGAGTCATTCATTAGGGGAAGTCCAGACTGTAACAGGGGCTCGTACGCCACACTGGAACACGCTCATGAATGTATGGCCAGCAAACATGTTCGTGACTCCTGACGCTCTATCTTTAGACACCTGAAGTAATATCATGATATCTTATGATACATACATTATTTCTTTTAAAAAAACTCCACTTTTTTTATGGCTGAAAGCTGAATCACAAATGTCTGGCACGAAATTAAACATTCCTGGCATGTTCACAACGTATGAACATGTTTAATTTAATATATGAAGAACAGAAATTTTTTAAAATGAAATATTTTGATAGACAATATTTTTTTGTGGTGTGTCAAGTTTCATATATAATTTCACTTATATGTGATAATGATACTTTGTTGTGGAAATGCAGGAAGAATACAGATCTATCCAGACCATATGGACATAGGATGTTTGTCAATCTTGGGAGACTCCATTAGGCAGGACACGTGTCAAGAAGGAATGATACATGAAATCACGGAGAGGATGCAGACAGATCATCTACATGACAAGAGGAGGGTCGACAGATCTAATATGAGATGGTACATGCTTTCTCATCATTAAATCATTATGGTAAATCATTATTTAAGTTTAATTTATTTTTTTTCTTGATTATTATTGACCCGTA
The DNA here is from genome assembly GCA_000696205.2 of Oncopeltus fasciatus. Lineage (NCBI taxonomy): Eukaryota > Metazoa > Arthropoda > Insecta > Hemiptera > Lygaeidae > Oncopeltus > Oncopeltus fasciatus. The sequence goes on from KZ807577.1 coordinate 269,861, forward strand.
CCCCGTAAGAATATATTGAATTAGACATGTTCATACCAAGTGAGAATGCCAAGGAATGTGTAGTCGGCCCTCACATTTATGATTCAACTTCACCTATAAAATTTTTTTTTTTAAGAAGTTGAGCGAAGTTGGTTTGTTTTATTTCTAAGCTTGTAGAAAAGGTTTTTTACTCTTGATTTATAACGTTCCTGTGCATTAAATATGTTGCGAGACTAACGTCATATGAAAAAAAAAAGTTCTTACTTGACCTGAGTAGTATGTAGTCTAATTTTCCCTCAAGAAGCAAGGTATACTCCCTCGTTTACGCCCCACGGAGCAGAGCGTCCGTAGCAAATGCTTTCTCCAGTACCCGCTCATAGGGTAAATGAGTCGCTTATTGCTGGCCACTCATCCACTGTTGGATTGATAGTCACATAGCCTCCTTATCCCCACCACAAATAAGGCACCATAACAAAAGAAGACCAACAGTAGGTTTTCGTACCCCGCATAATATCACTTTACGCGGCTGTATTCTCCCACTATTGAAGTACCGTAGGAGTTGTGACTCACAACTGAATTATTACTAAATAAGACTTCAAAAGAAGTTATTTGTGGAATATATAAAACTATTTGCCATACTCAAAACATGAGGCTATGATGGAGATAGGTGGACCCCCTTATTTTGTTTGAAAAATTTTTAAACGTTGATTTTCCCATCCCAATCACATCTAGTTCAAGTAATGGAATTTTTGGAAGTCCTTTGACGGCGGGCTTAGCTTTTATTTTATTTTAATTTATTTATTTTTTAAAGCAAGATAATTTTTTACTTAATCGAGAGCTAAATTCCCTAATAGTTTGCTTCTTCTGGAATACATGTAAGATGACCAAAAAGTATTGACACCCTACATAAATATGTGCAATGTGTATAGCATTTTCATTGCATCTTCCGTTAATTATAGGAAAATGGTGTAAGCGTTGTTAACAACGAATAATAACTCTCATTAACTCTGTCATTATTATTTAATATAATCATTATTATTAGTTAATGCACCGCCAATTCAGAACTCCAATATGTGAGCAATATTTTACCACAACCGCATCCCCAACTCAGGAGGGAGCGACCCACTATCCCCAACGTCCCGACTCCGCCCTTATCAAATGATCTGTAAACCTTATCTCACTCCTTCTTCTCACAGCTTAACTACCTTATTACTCCACTTATATCCCTACTGACCAACCTGGTCACCAAAATGACCCTACCAACTTCCACACCATGATTCCCTAATACAAGAATTCCTTTACTATCCTCCTATGGAACGCTAACGGAATTCGGAAAGAAAAACGTAGACGTAGTATTAATGACAGAAACACGAACAACTGAACGAAATGACCTAAAAATTGCTGGCTACCACACTTGCAGGACAGACCATCCTGACGGACGAGCTCATTGTGGAATTGCACTTCTTAACAAGAAATCCTATACCCATCATATCCTACCCTACACTTCCACAGAGTCCCTTCAATCAACAATAGTGTCTCTTTCCACACCCTCTCATCCTATCACACTTTCAGCAGTGTATTATCCTCCAAATAAGCCAATCACTACATCAGAATGTTCCACTTTCCTCAAAGACCTTGGTTCCCGTTTCTTAGCCGGTGGAGACTATAATGCGAAACACTTGCAATGGTAATCGAGAACGACCAACTCCCGTGGCCATGCTTTGTACAATGCGATCCCAAAACCTCAGCACAATTAGTCTTTCCTCTCCAACTTATCGGCCCTCTGACGTGAACTGCCTTCCTGACATCCTAGACTTTTTCATTTGCAAAAACCTTACTCCTCTTCATTATTCCGCTTCGAACTTAAATGAACTCTCCTCTGACCACAGCCCAGTTCTCCTAACGTTATTCCTTATTCCTACTCCAAAACAATTACCTCCCTCCCTCATTAATGACCCAGTCGACTGGGCCTTGTTTAGAACTGTCATAGAAGAGTCACTTGACCTCGGAATTTCTCTGAGAACCTCAGATGATCTAGATGACGCAGTAGATTCCTTTACCGCAAACGTACAGCAATGCATGTATATGGCTAATCTCAAACCAAAATTTACTAAATACTCTTCTGAGTCCAAAAAACCACTCCCAGGTTCACTTAAAAAGCTCATCATAGCGGAACGCCGCTCAAGAGCATTGTTCCAAAAATATAGACACCCCTCAGACCGCAAAGACCTCAACCAAATTTCCAGACTCGTAAAACAAAAATTAGGGGTTTTACGAAATGAGGTCTTTAATGCCTATCTGTCTACCCTCTCAGCAGGAGACAAATCCCTTTGGATTGCTATTTGCAGAATCCTTGAGAGCCATGAAGCTTCCACTCCCTTGCGTCAAAGAGATGGTTCCTGGGCCTCTTCTGACAAAGTCAAGGCCGAAATGTTTGCCCAGCACCTCAAGCAAACATTTACTCCTCATACAGATCCTTTAGACTTATTCAATGCCGCGGAGACTGAGGAGTTCTTGGACATGCCATTACCTATGACCTTGCCACTCAAGGCAGTAACACCTTCCGAGTTCAAGTATGTAATCTCTCATCTGTCTAAGCGCAAATCACCCGGATATGATTTAATCACCGGCCAAATTCTGCGTAATCTTCCCAAGAAGGCAATTGTATTCTTGACCTACATTTATAATTGCATATTCAGAACTACCCACTTACCTCTCCTCTGGAAATATTCTGATATAATACTATTTTCCAAAACTGGAAAATCACTACATAACCCCTCATTTTATCGTCCTATAAGTCTCCTTCCTACACTTTCAAAGATTTTAGAAAAATACTGTTAAAACGAATGATGCTTTCCACTGAACCCTTCAATATTCTCTCAAATCATCAGTTCGGCATCAGAAGTAAGCTTTCTACTGCCCAGCAAAAGTGTTTTGCGTCGTAGACTACATTTCCTCTTCCCTTGATGGCAAAGAGTACTGCCCAGGAGCATTTTTGGATGTTTCCCAAGCATTTGATAGAGTCTGGCACAGTGATCTTCTGTTTAAACTGAAATCCATACTTCCTAGTAACACTTACCTTATCCTTAAGTCTTCTTTAGGATTCGGCAACGATAAGATTACCAAGTGGAAGCGGGAGTTCCTCAAGGAAATATGCTTGGACCTATCCTATTTATCCTGTATACTGCTAACATCCCTACCCATCCAAGTACCCTCTTAGCTCTATTCGCGGACGACAAAGCTATCCTCCCATCTCGATCCTAAAACTGTTTCTAAAAACCTACAAGATGACCTCGAAAGAATCAAACAATGGTGTGGCAAATGGAGAATAAAAATCAATTAAGAAAAATGCGTTCAGGTTAATTTCCAACTGTGGAATAAAGACTTCCCTGAAATTGTGAAATTCCTTTACCACATTCAAATTCCGTTCGTTACATTGGGTTACATCTTAACTCACGACTTACATATTGGGAGAACATACTAAAAGTAAAAGACAAGAACTCGATCGGCGATTTCTATACAGACTCATGAATGAGAAATCCAATCTTACGATAGAAAACAAATACGACGCTCAACAAAACCTTATTACGACCAATCTGGACTTATAGAGTAGAAATCTGGGGTGCCGCCAAGCCTTCTAACATCCAAAGAATCCAGTCCTTTCAATCCAAAACCCTGAGAATAATGGCAAATACTCCCAATTATGTATCTAATTCACCCCTTCACCACGATCTTAATATCCCTTTTGTTCAAGACTTCACTTTTTCCCGCTTCACCCTTTTCCACAGTAAACTGCCATACCATCCTAATCCACTAGCACAGACCATGTCTTCCAACTCCAACCCTTACAACCCTCCCCGTCGACTCAAACAAAGATGGCCCCGTTACCTCCTGGGGACATAATCTGTAAATAATATAATCTGTAAATAATAATTATATAATAATATCCCTTTTGTTCAAGACTTCATTTCTTCCCGCTTCACCCTTTTCCACAGTAAACTGCCATACCATCCTAATCCACTAGCACAGACCATGTCTTCCAACTCCAACCCTTACAACCCCCCCCGTCGACTCAAACGAAGATGGCCCCCTGACCTCCTGGGGACATAATCTGTAAATAATTTGAGAGTGGCCTCATTAGTCACCTTCTCTCCTCATGTGATTGACATTGAATGTCATTTTTTTTTTTTAATTCATTGTGCTGATCAAATTACAAAATGTTTTAATTTAACGGAATGTAATAAATAAATGTTTATTGGGGATTTATGGCGCTCAACTGCAGAGGTTATCAGCGCCCTCCATATTTTATTAATAGAAAAAAAAATCAACTTTAAGTTGATCTTGTCACAGGCCCCATCCCGACGGACAGAGACAGACAGAGCCCACCCCACGGCGCCTCGCGGCCCATCAGTAATAAATAAATAAAAGTTTAGTAAATTAAAAAAATTAGTTAATGCCGATAATAGTAGAATAAAATTATATAGGCAATAGTGGTGAAATTTTCATATTAGAGATATATTTTGAGTTTGAATTCTTCAGGATCCTAGCTCTTTCTGTTGATGTTTTCTGTAGTAGTTGCAGTAAGTTACCACTAACTTCCCCTGCGTTGGCACATAACGCAATCGCGCGTTATGATAACTAGTACACCCCATTGTTGTGCTGAAATATATAAATAATTATTGATTGAGGGGTTGGAGAGTGTGGACTGCCCCGGTAGTACGAGCGCCCCGCCGTATGGATCCCAAGGCTAGTGACGTTCGCTTCAGGGGGCGGGACCCAACGCGGTCCCCCCATTGGCCCACGTCAGGCGCTCTTCTCGGAAGCCAGTCTGTTTTCCAACAGCTTCACTATTTTTCTCCACAACCCTCGGACCATCCTGAGGAGTTATCGAGTTTTTCTGTCTCCCGAAAGTCTCCGGCCACCACAAATAAAAATACAACAGCATCGAGCTTCTTTTTCGTCTTTTTTCTATTTTTGTTCAGTAGCATATTTTTTTTTTTTTTTTTTTTCCCAGGCGGGATGGGTAGGGGATACTTCCCACTCATTTCTATATTTTCTATTCCCGCATTATACAGCATCCTAATCCCATAACCAATGTTTTTCTTTTGGAATTGCGGCACTGGCCGTTCTGACACATTGCCAATATTGTGAACAATTAACAAGAATATATTAAATGAATTAAAAAAAAAAAAAAAAAATTGCTATTCAGATATGATAACTAGGCCCTGTAAGTTACCACTAATACGTGTTAACTTACAGGGCCCTATAGGGGATTTCCCATAGTACGAGTTTTGGAAGAAAAAAAAAATTAATTCTAATCTGACCCTACTTAGGAAAAGTAATTGAATGTAGACACATTCAAAATGTTCCGTGAAAGCTATATATTAGTCTATTCAAAATTACATATTTGTTTATAAATTGTGCTCTAGAAACCCAAATCGACATTTAAGCTTGTTTCTACAGTCTTAGTCTCTTAATAGCTTAAATCAAACAAAAAATAGAAATGGGGAGTTCGTGAATAAGCTCATTTAATTTTTAGGCTCTAAATATCAAATTTGGCATTCAATCTCATTTATCTTTAATGAAATCGTCAGGGACAGAAAATAATTTTTGGTCTCTCAGCTCCAGAGCATAATATTCGCTGAGAAATAGATTTTTATTAAATTTAATTTTACCTTTAGATGAAATTCACAGACAATGAATTTACTTCCCCCTTCAGCTGAGAAGAGAGGAAGCAATCGGATATACCCTTAATAGGTCATGGCCACAAGAGGTCACTGCTGAGCTCTCGGGAATCCCTATTCGTTCACCTGTCCCCCCTACCCTTATCTATATTACAGCAGATTTGAATCTATTAGGGCTGTTTTATACCTCTAAAGAAGAATTTGTCCACCGCTCGGTGATAGAATTGAATAGTAAATAATAAGAATAATGCTCATTTGTAGATTACTCCCTCCAGTATTGTAGTTTATATATTTATATTTATTGTGTTAGGACTGTTGCATTAAACAGAATGGGTGTTGACCGGAGGGACAGGTGGTTTCTGGAAACAAGACTGGGAGGATGGCGACTTCGAGGCAGACCATGACCAAGACTTGGCAGGGCAAGAAAAGGAACCATGCCGAAGATGAGATCTTTGGCTCAGAATAGGAACTATTGGACAAGATGGTCAGAGGCAGCTTCTGCACGCTTCCTCGCTTGGCACATAGGAGATAGCGAAAGAAGAAGTGTTAGGATTTTATATTATATTGCATTACATCCTGTACTACAAAAAGGACATGGGCATATACAAAATTAAGGCCAAAATCTAACAAATAAACCCTAGTAAATCTCTTTAAGCATGTTTACAAATTCAGTTAGAAACAGTGAATGATTTTGTTATAGGTCAAGTACTCACAAAAATAATTTTTTGAATTAATTTTTCAGACATTTGCCTAACTAGATACTTGCCGCTTTACCATCATATCAGGAGCTATAAGGGTTAGCAAATCAACTGCTGCGGGAATAGATAATTGGATATTGTCGTTTCGTTATATAAGCAACAGGGCTATACTGATGTGAGAGGAATCCCCATAGGAAATTCTTCATGTCACATTTCAAAAAGGATGAATTCCTTCTTCATTTATCCCTCGATCAATTTACTTTCCTAAAAAGCAGTTCCACTAAATTCTATGAGTATTGGGTACATTGACAAAGCAAAGTTGTCAGGCAGAAGCCCCGGTACTGCTTATTATTATTATTTTCCTAAAGCAAATCAGCTGTGGTTGCCCCAATGAACCTATTTCCTAAAACTCTTTCCTGAAGTGAGTTGGGCCACCATCATTTTGAAACCACATGTTCAAGCAAGTATAGAAAGGAATACATCAAAGAAATACGGGCAACTAGTCACATGAAGGCAATATCTATTGGTTCCTTTAAGTGACCCAGAAGAAAAATATGGGCCTATAATTTTATCCCCTAGGACATCATATTAAACATTGACAGACATGAGATAGGTTTAATAGTTCGCTATCCCTTTTATTAGTAGACCTCTTTTAAATGAGTAAATATTATTTTTAATAATCTAAAAGGTTATTTCCTCCACCAACTGCAGTTGAATACAGACAGTGACAGCAAACGCATGTATTTGACCAGAAGATGGACAATGTCCGAAAGCGCTCGCCAACAGATGGTTTGCAGAAACCAATGAAGACGGACAATGGAAGGTATGACAATTATTTTTAATACCTTGCGGCTGGAGTGTTGTACATCGTAAATTTTTTCGGCGTAAATAAGCGAAAAGCTTATTTTTCTTCCCTAATAAGCGCAATGTTCACAATTCCACAGAGTGTGAACATTTTATCACGGCTAAGACCAAAGACTAACTGAATGCTTAGTCCTAATATCTTGGTAACAGTTAGTTAAGGAATATATTAAAATCAGTTATAAAACTACCAAGTAGTACTATCGGATGAATCATATGGCTCTACAAGCTGAGTGTAAAATATACATTTTTTCTTTCATTTTATTGAAATAATTTTGTTTTTTTAATGGTTTCAATGTTCTAAAATTGTGTTTATTTTTTCTTTGTATAGTTTTAAGTTTATGTCTATCGACTTTATAGACATTCAAGGGATTTTAATTGTATTTACTAAAATCGCATGAATGCTTAGAAAATTGATAAATATATCCGACGCAACACAAGAAGACTCCGCTAGTACTACTAAAATTTATTAAGCCGCCACCAATACAATAGTGGGTATATGGCTGACCAATGTTACCTCGTATTCACAATTCATTCCTTTCTTTACGGAAAGAGCGGTGAGAAATCTTTCTCATTAAAAACAATGACAAACCTTATGCCCAATTTTCAGTTTATCTATTGTTCAATTTTAATTGTTAATTTACTTTTTAAGTTATATAATTTATATTTCTGCTTTTAAAATGGTTTTGTATCTATATTTATGTATGTCTGTGTGTTCGAATATAACTTATTGCACACCAAGTACTATATAACGTAATGTAAACAAGCACTAAAAAACGGAAAATATTTAAAAGAATGGATAACAGATTTAACCCTAGATAAACCTTAACAGTCAGGGCGTAATAACCATGATGTTGATCGCCCTATAACCTGATCCTAATCCTAATCCTTATGCCCAATTAAACCTTCTACATGCATTTTGTTTATCAGGGTAATTGGAGGGCCCTTGCCCCAGCATTCTTACACAAAGAAAGACTGATCTTGAACTATTCTTTCACGAAGGATGGATCGTCGTTGCACTGATTACTGAAACTCATTTAACATCACAAACACCACTGGCGATAACATACAATAAAACTACCGAAGTGACCACTCTGACAACGCCAGCCACGGGGGGAACTGACATTCTTGTAAAGACACAAATAAAACACAGTAATTCACCAGTCACATTCACAGCACAAATTCAACTACAGCAGTCTCAATATAAACTAAACACAACAAGCAGCGCTTCAATATCTCCGCCATTAATTGTCCCCCGTGGCACGCCATTACTACTGGGAAGACATTCGAGAGCCATTTTCGAAGTCTGGGTAACTGCTTTATTGCCGAAGGAGCAAATAAGGTTACAGACTTCCCACACAAACACACCCAAGTACGCCTCAATCCACAAGCTGCACACGCACACCTTAACATCCACATTTACAAAAATACATAACACCTTAGCACATAAATACTTAACATCTATACTCGCTATCATGACAAATTTCATGGCCACCCTAACTCAATAATACGTAACATGTCAGCATTTTACTTGACAGACAACAGTACGAGTGGTTGAGAAGGAGTTGGCTCAGGGATCTACTTGAGTAGATAGATAGCTTGATGCTTGTGGTGATGGTGGGTGGGGGTTCATCGATGGGTACACCTGCCCTCACATGCTATTTTTATTAATTTCTCCTTTCTATTTGCAACATCTGCTGACGTATAACATTTACCGGCTTTTACTATGTACAATAAAATAAATAAATAAAAAGTAGTATTTCCACACTGAGAACGCCGCCAAAGCAAACAGAAAGTTCTTTAAGGAATTTAAGTAGGCCTTGACATTGCTATTTAAATTATAAATCTACACATCTGTACATGAATCTTATTTCAATAGTATTAAAAATGCAATAAAAGATGATCTGCCTCTCAATGATTTTGTAATCCACAGGCTTTACTTACAATACATGTTTCAAAACAAAGAAAGTTAAAATGAAATAGATTAAAGAAACATTCAATCAGCAATATTACAGAACAATAATAAGGCGTAAACAGTCATGATAGGCAGAAAAATAAGCAAGGTTTATGATAATAAAACTGACTTTTTGTTTTATTTTTAATACTTCTTAAAGCATTTTTTGAATAATGTGGTAAAAGAGATATGTCACGAGGACAACTCAACCTTTGAAGCTCCGTATCTGCCCTAGGAAGGGCACTTTCTTAACGATGAGGACACCTTTGGGTAGAATTAGACCAGAATATCCCAACAACTTTATTTCTCTGAAATTTTTCAATAAAACGCTTTCATTTTAAATGTGGCCGGCTTGTCAGGGACACCTGTACAAACAAACCCGCAGACATGTGTATTTCAGCATTCAAGGATTCCAAAAACAGAAAGATGTGTTTGTTCATGATTCAGAGGGACATCATTATCAAAAATATCGTGAATAACTATTTTGCTTAAGAAATAGAAAAATTAACCATAAAAAAAGTTGTTTTGTTTTATTTCAGAACTAAGGTAGTAGGTGGAGGTAGTAGGGTGCAGATATTTTGTATTCTTACTTTGTTACCAAATCAAAACTTACCAATTACTTACCAAAAGCATGAATTTATAAAATTATAATTCAAGATGTGCTCTGTTAGTTATTAAAATAGACTTATTAGGAAGGAAATTAAACTTCAGGATATTAACTTCGGATTTTGATCTGGCATTTAATTAAAAATATTTTTTATAAGCCACATCATTCATAAATTTCATTGAAATGCAACTTGGCACTTATCATTTAATTTATTATTGAATTATTGCGCTGCATAAAACAGGCATAATTGCTTGATTAGAAATGGAATATTTGAATTCCAACTTTAATTATAAAATATTTTATATGTTCACGTAGGCTTCGACAATCGTCAGTTGTATTTACCGTTTCTTTTTCCGTGTCAAATTGTTGTTATTTGCCGTGTCATTCTCTATTCTGCCCTGAAGAAGCCATCATATGATGTGCGAAAGCTCGGCAAATAACAACAATTTGACTCGGTCCAACCCGGAAGAAGAAACGGTCAATATTTTATATGTCAAATAATAAAATATTAATGACATATTTGACATAATCATGACCCAATAAATTAACGCACACAATAAATATTCAATAATAAATTATTATTGTAAACATGCAATGTACGGTTTGCATTATTTTCAAGTTTGTAAGGTCTCTGATTTCTCTGCAAGTTTTCTAGCTTTAGTTTCCCTGATAAGTAGAATACGTACAACAGTGGAGGGTTGGACACATGATTTGGTTAGTAAGAATGGGAAATGAACTGTCCCTCTAAGGTCAGTGGAGTGGGTTGACCCGGAGTACTTTCGACCAGGAGAATGGGGTCCATATCGGAGGCCGGTCTGGCGGGAGACTTGTGAATGGCCCTCGAGGATCGATGTGGCCAAGACAGAGCGACGCCAAAACAACCTGACGCCAAGTTCGCCTCGAATCGATACCGAGTCTGGGGGCCGCCTCATTCAGGATTGTCTACCAGCTCCGGTCAACAACGATAAAGTTCTCTCTCGGCAGTTGACTCGGGACTTGAATTCCACCAGTCAGTCATTTGCCAAGGGCAGTCACTTTTATACAGCACTCCAGCAAAGTGCAACTTTTACTAACTGGAAAGGCATTTCAAACAATTTGTGTATAAGCTTGTACACGTAAGCAAGGCAAAATGAAAACAATCCTTGAAGGCTACAACAATGACTACGTTAAAAAAAATACTTTTGTGGAACATACCCTATACTATGCAGTAATCTTAAATAACAATTGATATCACAACTAAAGGATCAATATAAAATGGTTTTAAAAAAAAGAAGTTCGGTTTCATGACCATTTTAAATATTTTTTATGTACAATAATAATATATGCTGGGAGTACAAAAATAATTTTATTAAATTTTTATGCCGCTTGTTCGTGTTTATAAGCCGGTCTGTTTTAACAACAATATTTCTAAGGAGGGGGAGGGGTTATGCTACGAGAGTGCAAAAGGATAATTTCATTCTTCATTTCCTCCTCTATCATTTAGTTTGGGGTCTATTTGCACCCATCTCAATCAGGAATTCCTTCTTCCACTCCAAATTGCCCCAGTAACAATAATAATATAAACTTACAGTACAATCCAATTAACGACAGAATTGACAAAGAACAAATTTATTCAAATTTTTTTAACATTCTGAAAAAAAAAAAAAAAAAAAAAAACAACTATGAGCTCACCAACTAAATCAACTCGTCCAGCTGTCACCTATATCCTTAGGTTACTTATCCGAAATAATTCCTACCTATTATTCCCGGCGGTACTGCCTCTTTGATACCTCTTGCATCCCATTCCCTACCCTTCACCTGTGCGCGTGCGTGCGTGTTATATATATATAGTATCAAGTAGGTAGGATCAGATAAATTATTTTCACTCATCTCAATAGATTCATTCCTTCGGAGTTCACGAAAAAGACACATAGAAAGAAATGTTTAATTCATATAATTAAAATTTATAAGCAGTTTATTTCAGGAATTTATTGAAAAAATTATTGACCTTCTATGTTTGTTACTTAACAAACTTAGAAGGTCAATAATTTTTTCAATAAATTCCTGAAATAAACTGCTTATAAATTTTAATTATATGAATTATATGAAGGTACGTCACCCAGGATAACAACTATAGAAAATAACAGGATAACTTACTTAAGTTATCCTGTTATTTTCTATAGTTGTTATCCTGGGTGACGTACCTTCTAGTTTTAAAAGATTCAATGAGTACAAGCTTAGTCGAGGGGTCCGCTTAGTACACCCAAGCTTAGCTATGTGGGTTTGAATCTTCGGTTAGGCTTTATATGAGATATATATTTCTCAGTGCCATTGGTGTTTAGAATTTAGGCTAACTGTGGATAGCCCATTCAAATACCCAATAGATGTGTTGTAAAGACTACTTAGGGGGTCGCTGGCTTAAGAACTCCCAAGTCTAGCGCTGTAGGCCCCAGTCCCACCTTGAGCGGTCTTTTATTGAGCCTATAACCTTGATGATCCATACTTCTAATGGAATGAAAAAAAAAAAAAATCTGTGCTCATAATACTCAGATACACCTGATTTCAGACGAGGGAAGCCACCTTCAGGAGGAATGACAGGACGGTTGCTTTCGGGAGGCTACAGGTACCTGTTCGAGTCTAAAGAAGACAATAATTCAGGGTGCCCACTTTTCCTACCTTTGTATAGGGCCTACCGACCTACCTGTTACCACTTCTACCTGCGCCCCTCCCTTTGATATATTCAGGTGAGTCACCCCACAGGAGTATAGCCAAAGAACTAAGAAACAGTTCTTGTACCGAATGGATATTTCGTAAAAAGATTTACCAAGAATATCATGAATGGATTACTAATGTTAAACACCAATGGTCTACCAATTATTGGATTTTAGGAATGTCGTTAAGGGTGTACCATTTTCCGTATTTATTTTTTACGTATAGCTTTTCGGCTTTACTCTTTCATCAGGTGCTGAATTTGACACTATTATCTGGACGAGAAGTGTGCGTCAACAACGTATGCAGGAAGTAACCACAAGCTCACACTTAAAAAGCAAAATCCCGTCAAGTAAGCGGAGCTAGTAATACATAAGTAAGCATAATACGATATATTTGTTTAACTTGGTGGTTTAGACACGAAATAAAGTGCGGGGACTAGAAGACATTATCTAACTAGCCTGGGTGGTGTAGCGGCCAGCATACTTGCACCGAGCAGGAACCCGGGTTCGAGTCTAGGTTGAGGTAGTAAGATTTTTTTATTCTAACTCCCTTGCATTTCTTGTATAAAATTTAACTTGGGATTAAATACCACAACAAAAATCATTATTCAGCAAAGAAGGATATTGCTTCAACAGTGGATATTCACAGGAATATGCAGAGAAACGAAAAAGAGTGTTTCATAGTAAAAGTTCCTTATAGGTCTGCAAGAACTTTATTCCCTTTGATTACTAAACACATTGTACCGGGTTCAATAATCGCATCTGACCCGTGGAAAGCAAACAAACACCTGGAGGAATGAAGGCTATGCCCGTTTAGCAGAGAATAACAAATCGAACTTCATCGATCCCAAAACTCTGGCTAACAAACAAACAATAGAGAAGTTATGGGGTTATATCAGTGAAGTGGGAAAACAAGAAAAGAAGGGCTACTGATAGACAATATCCAAACTCTTACTTGGCGGAGTTCATGTGGAGAACAAAGACGGACGGCACTCTTTTAATGCAATATTGGAATATATTGTTCTTATTAATGGATATTGTTTAGAATTTTTTTTTTTTTTTTCTTCGCACGATTCATTTATTTCATTTCCTAAAAATCTGTTCTAACATAATGAAAGGCAAGCCTATTTGAAATTCAATGTAAGCATCCTAACCTAACATGGTCGAAATAGTTGAGTAAGTGACACTCGAGTGATTATGTCAACATTGGCAAAACAGGCTAGTACCAACCAAAGTTTGAGAAAATAGATAAAATAAAAAATAGCACTTGACAAACCCCCCCCCCCCCCAAAAAAAAAAAAAAACAACTATGAGCTCACCAACTAAATCAACTCGTCCAGCTGTCACCTATATCCTTAGGTTACTTATCCGAAATAATTCCTACCTATTATTCCCGGCGGTACTGCCTCTTTGATACCTCTTGCATCCCATTCCCTACCCTTCACCTGTGCGCGTGCGTGCGTGTTATATATATATAGTATCAAGTAGGTAGGATCAGATAAATTATTTTCACTCATCTCAATAGATTCATTCCTTCGGAGTTCACGAAAAAGACACATAGAAAGAAATGTTTAATTCATATAATTAAAATTTATAAGCAGTTTATTTCAGGAATTTATTGAAAAAATTATTGACCTTCTATGTTTGTTACTTAACAAACTTAGAAGGTCAATAATTTTTTCAATAAATTCCTGANGTGCAAGGGAACAGAATAAAAAATCTAACTGTCCCAGCCAGGACTCGAACCTGGATCTCCTGCTATCCGGGCCGGTGCATTTACCTATTATGCTACCAGGACAAGTCTGATAAGTCATTAAAATTGTTACATTTTACTTGGGATTAAATACCACACAAAAAAAATATCCACGAAATATATACTTACACATAGGAAAGAAAATAAACAAATTCTTCGTACCTACATATTATTTAGGTCAACCTGTTTTTGGGTCAAACATTCTAGTTTCAGAGCATTTATTCTTTTCGAATATGTACCAATGAATTTAAATTAAATATTTTAATGTACATTCGAGAGTGAAATAAAATTACGCAAATGAAAAAATTGAGAACAACCTCAAGTACGCGTGTGTGAGATAGTTGAAGTTCTTAGCATAAAAGATTTTAACAAAATTAAGTTTTTAAAATGATAAACAGCCTTAAATTTATAATACATAGTTATATAATTGTGGTATGTAATAGATGGTATATATTTGATGTTTGGGTTAGATAATGTGATTAGTTATATTAGCTTGTGCTATTTTTCGATAGCAACATAATTAAATGTTCCGGTATTATCTACCCTTGAATATGGGATCCAGATGACAAGTCCCCTCTCACCTTCACGACAGCCTTGAAGCTGGCTTAAAAGGTAAGCCGAAACGTTCACAGAAAAAAAATAACCTTTTAAAATTTGTATTTATTTTTTTATTCGATCAATCTTTATCGAAACCTAACAAGTTATCTACTAATAATAGAGAGTATTGCCTACATTTTCGGAGAGACTGCTCACTCTTTCCCAGGGAAGAGTCAAGAGAGATTGGTACTGCAGAAAGGACTCAAAGGAAGAGAAAGACGATTGGGATTTCCCTAATCTTCCTACTGTTGGGAATTGATGCCTGCTCTTGTTGTAGCTTGAAACTCTGGATATAGGCGTACTCTTCAGTATAATAATTTTTATCATACCTTCTGTAATCCGTCTTCATTGGTTTCTGTAAACCATCTTCTGTTGGCGAGCGCTTTCGGACATTGTCCATCCTCGTGGCCGAATACATGTGTTCACTGTCATTGTCTGTATTCGACCCTTGAACAGTTGTATTCGGCCACGAGGATGGATAATGACCGAAAGCGCTCGCCAACAGAAGATGGTTTGCAGAAACCAATGAAGACGGATTATAGAAGGTATGATAGTTCTATATTCATTGTTAGTGATAATAACACTTTAGATTATTTATATAATAATTTTTCCTTTTTTTTTTCTTTCTCCTATTCCTATTTATTTTATACATCGGGAATGTTTCGTTCACTTTATATACATACACACACACAGATATACATAAATATATACAGCATATACATACCATATTTATCATTACACGTTCCTCTCAGTAGCAACAGTTGCTTCTCTCGTGAAATTCCATCTACACCGGGCAGATAGTTTTGATCTGGAAGCATGCACTTTCCTCTAAAAACAAAAAACTTCTCTCTTAAATACCAGAAACGTACACTTATGTTGAAAACAAACAAATTACATAACACAATAATGCGTCTCCTGAGGAGTACATGGGAAGCATTCGTCACCAATCGACATGCAGTTGCAGTCACTGACTATGCGGGGCCCTAAAAACTGTCGAAGGCCTTTGAATTACAAGCCGGCATAATCCGACTTATTTCTCATTTGAGGAGTTACTAATACTTTTATACGAACTAATAATATATTCATGAGCTGAACGCCATGCTTAGTTAATCACATATCAAGCAAGGAAAAGGAGGAGTATTACGATGACTTCAAAATACTCTTGGCTGACCCCTTGAAAAATAAGATAAAGATAAAAAAATAATTGTGGCTTGGAAGGTAGGTCACTCGACCTACAGTCAGAAGACTGGGCTGCGTCATTTATCAAGACGAAAATGATAACAGTTTCGGTATCGTCTAGTCTAATTTTATCCTTAAAAAAAAAAAAAAAAAAAATTTTAAAACGGTTGTATACATTTTTTTTTTTTTTTGCTGTTGTACCAAGAGTTTTGAAAGCACAGACATATTTTTAGACATTCCAAATGCCACGTTGCAAAAAGGAATTTAAGCACCGAATTCAGTCTAAATATTTTTTAAATTGCGGTTGCTTGAGCACGTACAAACACATATTAAATAAGAAACTTCTTAGATGATTTTAGTTGGGGTTCGGTCAAGGTAGATCCAAAAACCCAAATTTAAAAAATGTATTTTCTAATAAAGGAGTATCTGCCGACTTTACAATGTAAGCCGAAACGTCGGCAGATAATCCTTTATTAAAAAATACATTTTTTAAATTTGTGAATTTGTGTTTTTTGGATCTACCTTGACCGAACCCCAACTTAAATCATCTAAGAATAATATCTACGGTCAAAAAACAATTCTCTCCTTATTAAAAACAATTAATGAGAGGGAATAGAATAAAAAATCTAACTGTCCCAGCCAGGAATCGAACCTGGATCTCCTGCTATCCGGGCCGGAGCACTTGTGCTACAAGGACGCGCCAGGTATCTCATTTAATTCCCTCTACATCTCCTTATTAAATAAGAAAATGTGGGAGAAAAAGTGAAGTGATCACACACAAAAAAATTACAATGACTAATTTATACTCACAGCAATTTTTTCTTTCTTTTTGTGTGTTCACTACACTCTTTCTCCCACATTTTATAATTATATATAGATAAATTTCTAATTTCTAACGGACCATTTTTATTTTTAACTCCTTCGAAGTGAAGACCCGCAGAAAATTTTCAACCGGCGTGAACAGCTTAATTATCCAACGGTATATCTGTTGTGCACATACTAGCCTCCTCATCCTTTGAGAACGGTGTTGCCCCTCCCGAAGAGAATCAGCGCCCCAAAGTTAGAAAGTGGCCGGCAGGTGTAAGAGGCAGGTAAGATTGCGGGGCAGAGGAGCTGGTGTTGGATGAGTCACCGACCGCCCACTTACCCAGCCGCGTACAGGTAGATCTCGCATGGCTGCCTATGCCAAACGTCTAGCGCTCAATATGAACTTTATACAACCGACAGCCAATATATTACCTGCCACCCCTCTTTTCAAAGCTAAATTGGTACGCCGGTGAAAATTTCAAAATAATAAATAATAATCGATCTGCACAATCAACTTTATCTTTTTAATTCAATAGTAAAAAGTTGTAACAAAACTAATTGGAATCGTAATAATAAAAAAAAATTCTCTACCTCCCCGGTTGAGGTAGTTTTTTTTTTACACTCCCTGTACGATTCAAATTAATAATGAAATGTGGGATTACCTTACCACAATTATCATCATGATTTGGTTCTTACAAAACAATTATATCAGCTAAGTTATTTATTTTCTTTAGATACGGACATAAATAAGTATTAATGAAATTTTTGTCAATTTTTAGTTTCTTATAAGTAGGACTGGTGAAGATCCAAAGAAATCGAAGGCAGAGCAATATCCGAACCCGCCTTTTCTGATCACTAGCTAGATGCACTGACCTCTGCACTATGTGGACCTTAATCCCTTTTTTTTTTATTTTTTTTTTGTTTCTGTGTTAGCCTCCCTTGCAACCACTTAGGGTCATTGGAGGGAGGGGCTATCTACAGGTTGCCACCCTATTTTTAAACACCCATGGCTCAGGACAAGCTTCTATTTATAAATAAAAGATTGACCTGGGCGGGATTTGAACCCGCGGCGTCAGGATTGCGAGACCCGTACGGATCCCCTGAGCTAGCCTGGCGCCCCTGGACCTTAATCCTGCCTTGTCAGAAAACATTTCCCTCGAGGTCTCCTAGCTTCCCGAAGTAGTTTACCACAAAGGGAGAAGGGAGTTACTTTTATGGAGACCCATTTATACTTTTAATGGTTGGTCCACACCTTTGGGTTTCAGAATCCTTGGGAATTATAGTTTACAATTATATTTATATAAAAAAAATTAAACCATGGCAGGAATCAAATCCGCGTTCTCTGATCGCGAGCCAACATGCTCTGGTCCCTAATCCCCTAAAGTTCATATTTTTAGTTTTTTTAAAAGTAGGATCGGTAAAGATTCAATGAAATATTTCAATAGCCATACCATGGTACAAACATGAATAGCTTATAGGACATCTGCTAAATATTAGTTTTTGTATTTATTTAGCCTTGCCAGCAAAATGTTACATTAAAATATAGCACAGAATTATTGCTCAGGCCAAGTTTTTCGCTTTACCCAAGCAAGGTATGAATGCAGAGTTTTAATTGTTCTTCTGCACTTAACGTTACTTAAAGGCTACAAAGGCAAGTCTGGTACAGTTTTACAAGGGTTACATTAGAATAAGGAATATTAGAAGATAATACAAAAAAACAACACCAGAATATATAAAGTAAACATCATTAGCTGAATAAGCTTATATATATATATAATTTTTTTTTTTTTTTTTTNTTTTTTGCGCGCGTCGACTGCTGAGTTCATTGGCACTGAAGCTTATATATTATATTTTAAATTGTTTAAAAGTAGAGTGCGGGGAATATAATGAACTATCTGGCTAGCCACGGTGGTGTAAATGGTAGCATACCAGCCCGGCAAGCAGGAAATCCGGGTTCATGTCCCGGCTGAGGTTGTAAGATTTTTTATTCTATTCCCTTGTATTCATTGTTTTTGTTTACTTTACAATGCATTTTTAAAATTATTTTTGTGTACTTGGTTGGGAGTTGGCTTTTTATTGATTATAAAAACACCAATATGTACAAAGACTAATATCATAAGCAGGCCAAAATACAATAAGAAAGAACAAATAGAACAAAATATAATTTAACTAATAAATAATTACAATTGAGGAATAATGATATTTCTTAATTCAAATATTAAATACAGCCAGGAAAAGGTTCAGTTCTGTTTTTTCTGAGGATGAATTGCATTTTTCTTGTCATATCTTCATTATAAATAGCTTTGCACTTCTCATAATTTATTCTTCTCCTTTGCTGGAAAATATAATTAAATTATTTTAAATCAAATGTAACAGAAAAAAATTACTTTACTACTATGGATATAAATAGTGAAGAATCATTGTGAAAGATTTTTGATACCTGTAAATAACTTTCTTCATGTCAGTACTTCTTTTCTATTGTAGCTTATCTTCAAATAAAAGTAGTTTTCAATTATATAAAAAAAAAATGTGTCACATTATTCGGCCCCTTGACGACATAGATGAAAATGAAATATGAATGAATAACTGTCATAAACATTCACAGTTGATATTTGAATTTTGCACACAATGTGAAAATTCAAGGTATTTTTTTTGTTGGTAAATTACAAATTGTCATTTCCTGATATAAATCATTAAGTCTCACAATAGTAATATTCGCAAATTAATCCGATTATAAAAGACTGATAATAATTTGACAATTGATTATAACAACATATTAAGCTCAAACAAGAGATAATGATATTCAGTACAATTTGAAATGTTTAATATCTGCAATATATTAATCTTGGTCAACAAACAACACCACAAGCGTTATTACCATTTGAAAGCTATGACGCAAAAATGAAAATTTATTGTCGTATAATAAAAAATAAAAGGTCCAATTTTGATGCTCATAGATTGGAAAAGAACACTAAAACAATCTAGCTTGCTTTGCAGGAACCAGATATTCCAATAAAGGAAATTGACTTCAATAATTTGAATTACCATTCTGAAAAAATACGCTCTCTATCAATCTCAACCGTCGCCTCACAGCACCACTCAAGTCAATTGCAGCATTCGTCACATCTCAAAAAGGAAAGTTAAAAGACAGCGATTTTTACACTACCTAATAACATGTAAAAGGAAGGTCTCCATAGTTACAGCGAAAATGAAATATTCCTTCATGCTCAGTTCACCAGAGGCCTGAAGGACAGTTGGATACGCGAACAGATCCTACAAGACACAACCCTTTATCCTTAAGGATTTTGTCGAATTTTTAACAACGGCCTCAGAATTAGAAGCATCTAGCTTCGAATCGGCTCATCTGAGTAAGCTACCAGAGAAGCCGCCGGATCAAGTTACAGACAAAAAGTAAGCAAAAAAAAAAAAAAAAAAAAAATCGCCGTTAAGAAGTAAACATAGCAGCCGCCAGCGTTCTATGTCTAAAGACAATAGTCCACCTTTCAACCGCGTCATCGTTCTCAGTCCCGCAGCTACTACTGCCGAGAAGTTTATAGATTATTATGGTCTTTGTCTCAACTGTGGTCGCTCGAACCAAATCGCAGAAACCCTGGAAGTGCGACTCTTGTGGGAAAATCGGTCAAGTCACCAGTCAGTATCACCTCCCTGCTCCGGAAATCGAAGACATGCAAATTGTCAACGCAATAACCTCAAGAAGAAGAGGTATTGAATGTACCCCAACAACGAATATGTACGAGGTTGGACGACCAGATACCGATAAATGCATCGTCACAGTCACTCTCAACAGCAAGTCGCAAGCGCACGTTTCTCTTTGATCTCAGAAACTGCTTTAAACACACTTGAATTTAATGTACGGCTGTAAGCGACTTCAGTTTCTTTCTGCTCTTACTCAGATCACACCATTAAGCCTAAGGGTAAAGTTACCATCTTAGTTGCCAACTAGTGGAATTCAATGGAAGCAGATTTATTATTAATGGAGCCAGCTTGGAAGCATGTTGATCCGTAGTCATGGAATCAGTCGCGACGAAATAGATAGCCACAAAAACTTAGCTCTCCATCCAGTTGATGCCAACTCAGCCATTTCGATCGAAGACATTTTTAAGAAATACGAATGCATTTGCATAATTTACCATTAGTCATGATCAACAACTCCTCACGCATTAGTGACCCAGACGCAGAGCTGGACTTGTCTGGTCCACGTCATCTTAGGCCTCCACCTGTTCAGCATGATCCATCTGTGCCCCATAGTCAAGGCCCACAAGTTACCGGGCAAAGCCTACGTACCTAAGGGATTATGTCCCCAATATAAACTGAGTTCCTTAAATTAGTGCAAGAGATTATGTCGAAGAATCAGATATAGACGGCATGTCACAGATTTTGTAACCTGTAAATAACTTTCTTCATGTCACTTGTACTTTTTCTCAATTGTTGCTTATCTTCAAATAAAAGTAGTCTTTCATTACAACAAAATTTCATTATCGGCCCTTTATCACAGCAATACTTAAGACTAAATTGAATCTGAATATGAAATTGATTAATAATAATAAATAATAAAAAAATGTATTTAATGACGTCAGATAATTTTCCTCTCAACTATCTGGATGACTTACAATTTGACTAATTTCGTTTTATAAGCAAATATTTAATTTAAAACATTTTATTTATTAGTTGATGTGATCATCAGGAAAACAAAAATTGAAAACTCATCGAATTTAGATAGATTTTTTGATAGACTGCAAAAGGCAGGCTTTCGGTTGAATAGGAAGAAATGTATTTTTTTTTTCTTTTTCAATAAAATTAAATATTTAGGCCATGTTATTAATAATAACAGAATAAGACAATATCCCGATATAATTAAAGCTCTGCAAAACTTTCTGAGACCAAAAAATATATCAGAAGTTTGAGCATTCACTGGGCTAGCTAACTATTTTAGTGAGTTTGTGAAAAATTTAAATTGTATACGGTATATATGAATTGAAGGAGAACATTTCGATTGGACTGATGAGTGTGAGAGGGCATTTTTAAAAGCGAATGAAGCTGTATAAAAGGGAGATGCTCTCATATATTTCAATGAGAAGTACCTATAGAACTGTACTGCGATGCCTCTTATGTTGGGCTTGGGGCAATAATAGTACACATGCTAAAAACAAATGAAGAAAAACCAATTTCATTTATATTACACCTGCTTTCAAAGCCAGGCAAAATTCAGTTATATACTAAAAAGCACTGGTATATATTTGGACACAACAAAATTTAATCTATACTTACTAAGGAACAAGTTCATCCTGGTGACAAATTACAGACCTCTAGTGGCTTTATTAGATGAGAAAAAGGAGATCCCAGAAATAGCCGCCTGTAGGTTCCAACGGTGGGCTCACTATTCTCATATTCTCCCTTGAATATACTAAAATCAGCTAAGAAGAGAACTTCACGAGGCTCATGAAGGAATGAATAAAATGAAGGCAAGAGCAAGGTCATATTTCTGGTATTAAAAAAGACATAGAAATAATGGTAAAAATGCACAATTTGTATTTCGTACCAGGATAGTCCATGAAAGGCAGATCCGAAGAATTGGTCAGAAACAAGTATCCCTTACAAGCATAAACATGTTGATTCATAGGGCCATTTTAATGTAGAACATACTTCATTCACCACAGAGGCATATTTATTATGGCCTGAGATGTTCCTAATGAAGAATACAATTGCAGAAGAAATCGGTTTAAGAATTGTTTTTCTTGTTATGGCATCCCTAAAACGATAGTGACCCACAACGGACCCCAATTTATGTCCCCAATAATCATTGAATTTTGTTAAAAAAAAAAAAAATTCATAAAACTTATCAAGTCCCCTCTTTATCATCCAGCTATTTATGAAGCAGTGGAGAACATGGTAAAAACTTTAAAAAATACCTATATAAAATGCCTGAAGGAGAAGAGGAACTCCAGTTTGAGCTCAGTAATTAGGGGGTGACTTTATCACTATTGAACCACCGTTCATGCAATGACAAGAGAAACCCAAACAAAAATAATTTTAAGGCAAGAAGTTCCAGCTAAGCTGGATATTCTAGGAGATACTGGAGCTAGGACAGAGGTGAAGCAGGAACAGGAAGATGGAGCGCTAAAGTATAGAGAAGGAGAGAGGAAGTATACGCGCGAATCTACGAGAAATCTGAGGATGAAAAATAGGTGAAGGTTACTCCCAGGGATCAAACTTATCTGATAGAAGAAACAAGAGCAAAGAAGATCACATCTCTACACAGACCAGCTTTTAAAGACCATCGGAAGGGAAGGAGAAGCTTCAGGGGGAGATATTATTAGATCAGGTGATTAAATATGACTGAATTGTACCATATGTTTGACTCTGAATAAAGGTTTTGCTTTCATTTGAATACACGTTTATTCATTAATGCTAAGAACATAACAGATATGGTCTATTCAAAACTTATACATAAATTCAAAATTTTGTTTCTGCCCTTTTACTTCAAGCATAACTGATTTTTGATTATATAAAAATTGGTATTTTATTAGGACAATATTATGTTAAAAATTAAAAGGTTTCCATTAATATTTCAGTAGCTTGAGAAGGGAAGGTATTTCTAAACAGGTACTGAAACAAAATTCATTATTCCGCACAATATAATTTTTTATTAATTATAGCTGAGTGCTTTCGGGACACACGATTCCATCTTCAGAGCTAAGCATACTTACACCACCCAAGAAGAGTAAACCACCAACTTTCAAGGCGGACAAGTAATGTTTCTCGGTGTGCTTAGCTCTGATGATGGGATCGTGTGTCCTGAAAGCGTTAAAATATAATTAATAAAGAAACATATTGTGAGAAGAAACACTATTTGTTTCAGTAACTGTTTAAAATGTTTTATAAAACTTCTTTTGAGTCCTAATGATAAATTGGCGAATGATGAATTAAGTATATAAAAATAAACTTTGTTTTACCTGCCAGTAATAGGTATTAGAATAATCTGGCAAAAGAAAAAAAAAAAAAAAATGGATCTCATATTATTGTAATATTTTTAATGTGCACTCTTCTGGGCGCGGAGTTAAGAGGAAGACTTAATTTTTAAAAAATCACTAATTGCTTATATTTCATTAATTATAAAAAAATTATAAATATAAAATGCAATATATCATTTATGGTCTGGATAATTTTTATGAAAACATTAAGTATATTTAATATAGTAAATAGAAGGGTTCAATGGCCCTTTCTTCCTTCCAGCCTCACATTCATTGCCCATAATAATTACTATTGTTTTCATTAATACTATGGTCGACCACACACTTTAGAAACAGTTGATGTCTTACTTGGTAAACTTAAAAATATAGTTATAATTTCATGTGTAAGGTACATAATAATTAAAATGGGATCACTTTCACATAGATTTCATAGCTGTATAAGTATATCTACGG
This sequence comes from Oncopeltus fasciatus, assembly GCA_000696205.2. Classification (NCBI taxonomy): domain Eukaryota; kingdom Metazoa; phylum Arthropoda; class Insecta; order Hemiptera; family Lygaeidae; genus Oncopeltus; species Oncopeltus fasciatus. The sequence continues at coordinate 294,115 of KZ807577.1, forward strand.
TCAACAAACTCTCATTTTGAATTGTATGCAAAGTTCCCTAATTTTTTAAAGGAGTTATTCACAAATTATGATGATTTAAATTGAAATTGACAGAGGTGTAATTTAAAATAAAATATCTTAATTAAATGTGTTATATATATATATATCTCNATATATAAGCCCTTTAGAATATATAATATAACTGATAATTGACAGTTGAAGAATTAAAATCTATTTGTAACCAAAAAAGTTTTTAATTGATCGACTACCAAGATCAAATTCCTGAGAATTCTCTAATAATAAAACTAGACGGTACACAAATTTACCTTCGTATTAATAAATCACAGTTTTTTTTTTAATTTTATTTAGATTGGTATAAATTTCAAGAAATATTGAAATTAAATTATCAACACAAAGCTAGGCAATAGTTATTTTCCTATTTTGCATATCCACGTCATGGTACTTCTAAAAACATTTTCTCATCTTTGATTTGGTACTACCCATTTTTTTTTAATAAGGGCTAAAAATAGAGTTATTTATTTTTTCATGGAAACCCATTAATAATAGCAAAAACCACAAATTTTGAATTATCTGTAATTGGGAATCAGGTTATGTGTCAGATGGGCTATTTGTTTCTTTTGGGTATCTTATCTTTTCAGCTTGAAGACATAGAAGATAGATTTGAAGCTTCTAAATAAATCAATTAATGCCTCCAGTAAAAGAGCTAAAATTATTACCATAGCAATCGTATGAATTCTGAATATAAGTTTCATATAATTAAGAAAATAATTACACTATAAAAATCATACTTGGCAAGGCTTTTCATAATATCTAGTCCTCCTATATTGATCTAAAATGCCTTCTCTTCCGAGAATCCTAAAAAAGAAAACAAGAAGAATGTTAGGGCTACCTTTCACATACATGGATTCAGATAAAATAATTTTTCCCCCTCTGGATTATGAGAATATAAACAATTCTTTGAAATAAAAAACAATTTTCATTTTATTTTAACAAAGTTTACAAGGCCAAAAGCCTGATCTTCAGAGCTTGAAACTTCAGAAGTGCTCATGCTAAATGATAGCTATTTAATCCAGGGCATTTAATGATTATTTCAGAACTCTGATATAAGGCTGCTGGCTTTAATAGCATGAAGCATAAGTTATAATGAAAATTGGGTGAAGAATTGGTTATATTCTAATTATCCCATGAAGCTTAGCTGTAACAGTATTAAATAAAGGCAATTTAGTGAAATTAATAACCTTCACTCGGATTAAAAAATGTAAATGTGACTAATTGTATTTCACCTTACTGGCTATCTCATCTACAGCCATAAAAATATAGACAAATGAGAAGCTTTAGAAAACTTCCTAACAACACTATGTATAACAAAAAGCATTAATACTCAAAAGGAATATTGGAAAAAAGTTCATTTAATCAACACAAATTCTTACCTATTTAAAATTCTAGCAGCCTCATCAATATTATTATCCCTTACTAATACAGTTCTAGCAATAAATTGTGCATGCTTGTTAGCCATTATGAAAACAAAAGAACTCCAATTTAAAATAAACGATGTTCAACCTAAGATACTGGACCAGCACCAGCGCAATGATCCGGGAAGGTTTCAGTGAGTTTATAAGTTTATTGTTTGTGACCTGACAGTTGTGTCTGTCCTCCTTGGATAAATTTATTGTCAGATGACTTCTCTTATAATAATTTAAATGTCATTATCGAGTTAAATTTAATTTATAATATGCCGGATACTGTGATATTCAATAACACAATTTCATGAATAATGTAAACAAGGAAAGAAGCTTTAATTTTATATAAATTAAAGGACCACAATGTGATATCTAAGGAGTTTATATTAGTAATTTAGTAATTCCTGCTCTTACGTTTTGTTATTAAATACACCACTATGTAAGTAGATTACATTTAGGCAATTATTCCTTACAAAAAAAGAATGTTACTTCTCCGGATCTTAAAACAAAAGTTATATTTATTTATTTATTTTTTAGAATGGATTTCATAGCATTACTCCCTCCAGAAATATCTTTAAAAATCTTATCTCTTCTGGACATGAAAGATGTATTGAATTGTAGTTTGGTTAGTAAAGCATGGTACAACATTACAAATTGTAACAGTATTTGGAAATGTTTTTGGAACCCGAATAATCCGCTGAAAGCCTGTGATGGCTGTGAAGGTAAGATAACTATACTTTAATGTTTGTGAATGTCTTTAATTTTGGTGCTTTTTTTTTTTTAAATTAATAAAGATTGATACTTGATAGTTTTAAGTTAGCTATAAAAATTATAACATGGTTAAATTTTTAATTAAAGATTTAAAACTAAATTTTGATATAATTATTTAACTCTTACCAAAAGGTTAAACACCTATATAGATTTACTATTAATACTAATATTAAGTTTTGTCTTAGTTTTTTTTTTTTTATCCTGTAAAACTATTTTTGATCTTTAATATTCTTGTGAATTCAGCATACATTTTTGTTCTAGAATAAATAATTATTCTATACTAGAATAAATACAAAAAAAACCACTTGTGTACCAATTGCTGACCAGTTTTTAGTCCATATTAATTTATAATTTTTATGGGTTATGAACAATCTTAATTTCTCCCACCCGATAAGCTGTTTTATGGTTAGTTCAGAAAATATAAATTTAAGTGCAATCTAGTATAATTTAACTAACAATCATGAAAGTATTATTAAACCCTTTACAAAATAAATGAGTATAGTTTATTTATAATGTGTGTTTAAATGCATGTGTATGCACACACACACACACACATATATATATATTTCAATGCAAGGCTTTTTCCATATCCCTTTCTGAACCTTTTGTTCAGTTATGTATGTCAGAGTTATGTATGTACTCATACACCACAGTCAATTATCTTTTTCCCATTTTATAATTAGCTATACCTGTAGCTGATACCTATTTTTATTTTTAATTTGATATTTTGAGTTTAATGATTTGATATTTAAAGGAATTTAAAAAAAATACATAATTCTATTAGATAGGGTAGTAGAAAATAATTTATAGTGTCCAAGCTGTGCATTTATTTGTGCAGCATGCAGATAGAGATATTCTCATTTGTCCCTCCAGAATATTTTGGAAGACATATTGATACCCTCAAATAATTTTCAAAAGAAATGTGTCTTTTCTCCATTGAAGAGCCAAATTTTAATTTCATTCAAAGTTAAGGGTATGTTTAAAAATTGGATTTTTATAAGAGTGCTCTATTTCTATTCTAAAGCACAATAACATCACTTCTATTCAGTTATTGTTAGATAGATATAAACAAGTATTTCAGGTTCTGCTACCTTAGTGAGCTAAAAAGATTTTCTTTGTGATTTTTTAAAAATCAAAATGTTTAGGAACAAAACAAAAGGGGTGTAACAGATTAATTAGTAATATAACCTTATAGCTAAATTATTTTATTTGTGGTGCCTTAACTGTATTTGGCTCTATCATTGTATCATTAAATTGCTAAATGTGACTATTTAGGATGTTCTCATGGTAGAAAACCTTTTCAATATTTCCTCCAGTTCCAAAAATATCAAAACTTATGGTAACTATAAGTTCTGGTATCTTAGTGATTGGACAGTGAGTCTGTCAAGGCTTTAAAGAAGAAGAAGAAGAAGAAGAAGAAGAAAAATAAATTAGTACTACCCAAGAAAAAACAATGAAATTGAAAACTAATAAAATAATCATGCTAAAATAAAAATAAATAAGTTACCGTTTAACAGTTCCTGGTACCCAGGGATCAAGTTATAAAGACTAGAGGATCTGATGAGGAAGGAGCGACTAAATGCAGGGGGATAAAGGTCCAGAATGTCTAGAAGAGGTGGGGAGGGAAAGTACAGAAGATTTGAAAGTTAAAAGATCATAGAGGTAGGGAGGGGAATGGGAAAATATGAATTGATAAGGAGAGAACCAAGGAAATATTGCCTACGGAAAGATGGGTATAACCATCCTGTTTTGGAGTACAGCTATGTAATGTGGGTGCTCCACGGAGAACCAAAGACAAACCAGATAAAACAGTTATGCAGAATCTTGAGCCTATCCTCTAGTTCTTTGGTGAGGCTTCCATAAACAGCACAACCATAGTCAAAATGGGTGAATATGAGTGAGGACGCAAGGAAACTATGAACTTTATGAGGCAGGAGATGACTAGAGTGGCAAAATTGTTGGAAAGTGGAGAAACAGCGATGGGAAATCTGTAAAATATGAGAATATGAATATTTTTGACTGAGGAATGAAAGGAAATTGGGCGCTGATTAATTGTGAGGGAAGGAATTGGAGGGAGTGGATCTAGGCCCAAAAACAATAGTCTGAGATTTTTTGACATTCAGAGAAAGCTTATTTGTCAAAGCCCAAGAACATATTGAATTTAGGTTTTTCTTGAATTTTTTGAATGGCAGTTTGTAATGCTTCTGGAGGGAAGGACAGGTAAATTTGGGTATCATCTGCGTAAATGTGATAGGAACAATGTTTAATGGAAAGGTTTAGATCATTAATATAGGCAGAGAACAGGATGGCTGAGATGCTAGAGCCCTGTGAGACCCCAGATGTAATAGGAAGAGGGGAAGATGAAGGTGCTTTGGGGATAGAAACTACTTGGGATCGGCCTGACAGGAATTAATGAAACCAAATAAGGGAATTGTTAAAGATAGAAAGGTATTTAAGTTTAGAAAGCAGACGGGAGTGATCAGTCATATCAAAAGCTTTTGTGAAATCAAGGATTGAGATATTTCTTTGATCAATTGCAGCTTGGATGTCAGAGGTTGTTCTTAGGAGAGCGATCTGGATAGAGAAGCCAGGGCAATTGGCCAGGGATTGGAAAGAATCTAGGAGCTTTGCATTTTAGGGGAAAGGGGACAGTTGTTGTTTTCTTTTTGCAAGGATAGGGAGAATAGATATAGGATGGAAATCATTGAAGGAAGAAGGATTGGGAGTATTGTTTAATGGTTTAACTATTGCTTGTTTCCAGGAATTAGGAAAGACTGAGTTCTGGAGGGAAAAGTTGTATGTGTGCAGGAGGATAGAAAATATATTAGGAATGGTGGCTTCGATAAGTTTTATAGGAATGCGATCGCAGCAAACTGCATTTGTTTTTACTTTTGATAACGCTGCTAAAAGATCTTCAGGAGTAATGTCAAGGTATTTTTCCTTGTTTGGGTTAAAATCAGAGTGGCTTGGTATGGAAATAGACAGAGGAGAACTCTGGGACAGCGAGGCTTTAGAGGCCATATTTTAAAGTTTTTCTCTATGAAATATGGCATTTAGCTTATAAATACAAATCAAAAGGCTGGTTTCATTATTGAATGGAATTGGTCAAATAAGAGTGGGACTACCTCAAATGTCAACCATGAGCAAAAAATGTTTTTTCACTTCAGCAGGTATACTATTTAGTTATAAGCAATGAATCAACAGACGGTTGTTCATTGATAAAAGGTATATTTGACATGACATGGAAATTTCATGAATATTTATTCATCCAATACGATACTGAGGAATTCCATATTACCAATTCCTTCTTTTATTTATTTATTATTATAGGTATCTTTTAGGCTGTTCTCATAACTAGTTTTTTTAAACATTTTTTCAATATTTTTTCTTATCTACCTACTAGCACCAAAAATGAAAGTCACTAATACACACACACACACACACGCACGCACGCACGCACGCACGCACGCACGCACGCACGCACGCACGCACGCACGCACGCACACACGCACGCACGCACGCACAGATTTTTAACAGATTTTTATTGTTGGGGTTCGGTCAAGGTAGATCCAAATATAAATATTGGCATAGTTCTGCTCAAAATATTTTATATTATTAGCTTATTGTTTATTTGTACTTTTATTTTTATTGTTGTAACTAGGTCAGATTCAGCTATACTCTCAGTTGTGACCTCTTTGTTATTCAAGGGGACCTCTTTGTTATTATTAAGTCCCAGAATAAAATTTATTTTTCTTCTTCTTCTTTTTTAAAGCCTTGACAGACTAACTGTCCAATCACTAAGATACCAAAACTTATAGTTACCATAAGTTTTGGTATTTTTTGAACTGGAGAAAATATTGAAAAAGTTTTCTACCATGAGAACATCCTAAATAGTCACATTTACCAAATTAATGATATTATGATAGAGCCAAATCCAATTAAGGATCCATAAATAATTTATGCCATAAGATTATATGACGAGTCATGAAAATGTGAACTTAGGGAGAGGACATCCCCTCTCATCTTCAAGATAGCCCTGAAGATACAATGTAAGCCAAAATGTCTGCAGATAATTTTTAAAAATACACTTTTAAAATTTGTATTTTTTTTTTTTTGATCTACCTTGACTGAACCCAACAAAAAAAAATCTGTTAAAAATCTGTGTGTGTGCGCGTGTGCGTGCGTGAGTTATTATATCTAATAATAATATCTAAGGTCAAAAAATTCTCCATTTGAACACACACACACACACACACACAGATATATATATATATATATATGAGTGTGTGTTCATGCATTTGTGAATGCTCCACAGGAGGCTATGGCTTTCAATTTTACATAATGAACTTTGGCATGTAGCTGTTAAATGCATAATTAGTAAAAAGTTAATTGTTAAGTAATGATACTCAACACAGGTTTGTTTTTTACAAGTACATATTTTAGGTGTTAAACAGTAAAATTGAACAGTTAAGACTGGGGTTCACCTTTACATCAAGTATTTATTTTAAGACCCTGAAACTGCTATTAACTGTTTTTCTTATTGAAACTTGGCATATAATTTTAGAATATAGAAGGAAAGAAAGAGTTTGATATCAAGTGAATTTGGATGAATTGGAGAGGTGATTTCCTAAAATGCCTAGGGGGAGTAAAACATTTATTTTTTGCTGCAATAGGGGTAATATTTAGTTTAGAGCTATAAAACTACACCTAAATTTGTTATTGATAAAAGATATATTCTACTAGTGTAGGAGATTATATGAGATGTTAAGTTAAAAATCTAATATTCATCAACTACATTAATTATGAATTCGCTTGGTTTATGCAGGCCCTGTGGGACAGACTTTTTCTAAAATATACCCTCTCGTTTGAGCTTCATAGCTTTCTGATAATACCTGTCTGAGCTAAGTTAAACTATACTTTTTTTAGTTCAATTCCCATGATAAAATCCATTTGGATCTGGAAGTTGTCTGGAATGCTTTCAAGCTGATCCATATTCATTTCAGTTATGGTCCTTTAGTTTTAATATTCTGTTGACCATTAAAAAATCAATGTATTATGTATTTTAAAAGTAACTAGCCCATTAATCAAATTAACTTGATAACTAATTTTTTTTCAGACTTTGATTGGACCTATAGTGTACCTTGCAAATGGAAACTTCATCGAATGAACCATTATAGAATCCGAAATAATTGGAGGGAAAATCGATATAAGCGTTATGAAGTTAACGGAAGGTGGCTTGATACCACAGCATATGATGGTAAAACATTAGTTGTGAACAATGGCCCGCTTGAAATTTACAGAATTGAAAATGGTGAATTAAAACACATACAGACTCTTAAATATAAAAAATATGATGCATATATGTGTTCAACAAACAGCTCTTTTATAGCTGTTAAGTATAAGCCTTTTATTGTAATTTACCATTTGGAAAACACTAAATACAAAATCTCTCATTTTTTGTATAATCAAGGGAGGAACAAACAGTTATTTTGTACAAAAGATGCTAGAGAAATAGACAACCTTACAGATGATTACTTTACATACCCTTATTGGTCAAATTTAATGTGCATTCTTAGCAATACTCTGTATGTTTATTTACCCCATCTGAAAGTAATGTATGCTTGGGAGATGAATGAAATGAAATGCCTCTTGCAAAAAGAAGCGCTTATCAGTGATGTCTCATATGACAAAAATAATGTTTATTTGTGTATCAGAAATTCAATTTATGTTTTTGATAAAGACGGTAACATTCTCATGCGATTAGAAGCTAAGTGGAGTATTAGCAAAATGCACTGCAATCATAGCATGATTTTAGCTCAACATGGCTGTAATGATGAAGTAGAGTTTTGTGCATGGGATAAAATCACTGGTAATTTGATTTTTAACAAGAAGATGAATGTTAATGAAGATGTCATTTTACATCCAAAAAGGAATGTTATAATAGACTTAGTGGATACTTGGCAAGTTGAAAAAAAAGAAATCACTGCCTACAATTTTATTAATGATTCAATTTTGTGGAAGTCTCGTGTAAGTGAGTATAGTTTACTTGGAGACCTACACAGTATTGTTTCAGAAAGGTTTCTTTTGTTCTGTACTTACACTAGACATATATTTGATATATATGACACAGATACTGGTATATATCTATATTCCCTGCACAGCATTGATGATGATGATCTATATGCCTCTTATGATTTGTTAATATATTCTTGCAACAAGAATGCTAAATTAATTATTCATATTTATTCTTAATAACCCTTGTTATATTTAAAAAGTGTCTTTCAAGCGTGTATTCTTTTGTTGATTACCTAAATTTTAGGTAAACATGTTATTTTATTATTATTTTTTTTTTTTTTTACAACTCAGTAAATGTTTTTGTTTTTCATGGAAGGGGAAGGGATGAGAAAAACTGGTATAATGATGATTATTAAGCATTATGATGTNTTTTTTTTTTTTTTTGTGAATTGAACCAAAATTTGATGGTACAACCCATTATGAGTTTTACCATCAAAAGTTGGATTTAAATTAATTTAAATAAAAAATAGGATTTAAATTAAATTATAAATTTGAAATTAATATCTGAGATTTTTAATACTGTTGAATGAGCAACTTAGTTGATATTGGATAAAAGTATACTATGCCTTGTAATTATATTTAATGTTGCTTATCATTGTTTTCAAAGGAATTTAGAGCAGTATTAAAACTTATAATGCTGTAATTTTCAAATGTTTCATATATAATGAATGTCATATTTTTAATTTCTACTTTAAAATTATTTTTTCTTATATTTGACTGTATACCAATAGGTGCCTAATTGGCTAGTTCTTGATTTTATTTTAACTATAGTTTTAATTTTAATTATAATGGATCTTTTCTAAACGTTTTTATCTGAAGTTCACTGTTTTGATGAATTTGATTAGCAAAATAAAAAATGTTAAAAGCTTACTTCATTTTTTATTATTTCAAGTAGTAATAAATACTTATATGGGATTGCTGATTGGATTATGTTTCTTTACTTCTTCATTACTACAAAAATATGGATTGAAAACTAAATAATGTAACTAATAAATTGGAATCTTAAACTAACAAAAATTTGCCAGCTTATATACTTTTGATTTGAAAATTTATGTTTATTTTCAGTTTCAAAACTTATTTCCCATAGCATCTCATTGATGAAAATTATATGATTTAAATTATGTAATAAGTATCAAGTTTCCAAATTTTGCCTTCATTAATTATGAAATAAGTCAAAATTAACAACAGTCTGCATAGGCAATATATACATATGCATGTGTGTGTGTATGTATGTATACATATATATATATATATATATATACATATATTTGTGTNCATTTTGATGTGTTTGCTTTGTATATATAACTGTAAATGCATATATTAGAAAAATTTTACTTGTATATATTGTAAATAGTTTTATTTTTTTATATACATCTTAGATTTAAGTTACATGGCTAGATAGTTTTGTATATGTATATATAAAAGTTTAATTTTTCAAATTTGTGTGAGGCATTCGGCTTGAATTGAACATTGGAAGGCAATAGATATGTACTTTATTATGGATAGAGTAAAGAGGGAGAAGAATTATGTAAAATGGGGTACGTAAAATGGGGGCCACCAAGTGTGCTGCCCGTCTCTTTAATTTTTTCTTCCTCCAATCTTTATATAATAAATGTTATATTGATAATTTGATAATAATGATGATAATTTAGCCCCTTAGTTAAATAAAGCTCATTTGAAATTAGGCCCAATTGTGGTACAGATGAGACAAAAATAATACATTTTATGAAAAACACTTTCAGCCATTCTGTAGACGAACAAAATTCATGGACGAACATTTTTAAAAATTTGATTTTTTAAATTTATATTTCTTGACATATAAAATTAAATTTTGAGGAAGAATAGAATTTGACTTGAATTTTTGATTGATTACATTAGCTTATTTTTGATGGAAATAAATGATAAATATATATTGTCATGTAATGGTTTTATGCAGTAAGTAGCCTTGTGCTGTGCATAATATTAAAATAAAAATAAAAATAAATTAATGACATCTCTTTTAAGTTATAATCAATATAATTTAAAATTGTGCTAAATGTTAATTTAATTGAACTTTTATTTTGAATTATAAGCTCTAAAAAGACAATGAAAATGGACAGAATTGTGATTTTCAGAAAAAAAAGAAGAGTGTTTTACTAATGCAATTAACTATAATTGGTTGTTTAAAAAAATGAAGGTTAATCAAAAGTAAAATGTGTTACCCAAGTAAAACATAAAACATAGTTACGTAACTTTTAGGAACTGTCTTCAGATTCAGAAGCTACTGAAATTTGTAGGTCATGGTCAGATTTACTTTAATTTGCATTTTTAATTATATAACTTTTGATTATAAGGTAATAACCCCTCATTTCCTAAGGTTTATTAAGGAAAAATACTCAACTAACTAAAAACATACCAAGTGAGCATAAGAATTATCATTGATCATAATTATGTATCGAATAAATATCAAGAAGTAAAAAGGAAATTTGATTTTTGATGTTTAAAAATAAATGATGACAAAAAGTAAATTTGACATAATGAAATATGAAATCTAAGTATAATGTAATAAATGTGATTATAATTATGAATTTTATTAGCATGATCAGTACATAAGATATTTGTTGATCTTTTTCCATATCTTTAAGCTTTGAGTCTTTGAAGGTGTAAGTCCTCTTGCTTTGAAAATGTTCTTTACCAAAAATCTCATGAAACTTGTATGTTCATTTAAATTCTAAACCTGAATTTTTTCTGGCATTTATATCGCCTTAAATGTGTTGGCAGGTATGTGAAGCACGTATTTAACATAGTACTTAGTACTACTGAGATATACAGTATAATAGTTTATGATAAATATAACAATTAATTAATATGAGTTTTTTTTTTTTTTTTGTAAAAGCTTAGATAGGAAGATATCAATTAATGAATTTTGTAATTTGTTTGCTTTTATGGTAACCAATGGTTTGCAACTTTTTCCTTTTAAAATGTGGAAGTAATGTGGGGTTGTCTCCATTGCAAATCTTAGCTTTCTCAATCACATCTTCATTTAAATTTATTTGAGAATAGAAGCACAGCTATTTTGCTATCACATTCCTCAATGTAGTGAATTTAATTTAATTTGTCGCATTGAATATTTCTGTTCCTAGGGATACCTATATTACTGTATTTTTCTATGAGTTATAAACCAATTTGTCTGTATATTTGAATCTAATGTATTCATTATGTTTATAATGTAAATATTTCAGCTATGCCTTTATTTGATTTATTTGCTTCCTGATAGCTTTCTTTGTCTTCCTCTGTATAGTTTTCACCATCTCCCTCAACCTGTTTATGAGCATATCTCATCAAAGTGATATGGCTATAGGTCCTTGTGGATTTGAACCATATATTCGGTTTATAGGGTGTATCTATATCAATCAAAATATGTGGTTTAATAACATATTTATGCAACTAATGCATAGATTTATAGGTCTATAAAAAGGATGAAATGCAACTTGAATAAATTTGTGATCCCTCTCCAATTTTAATTTTTTTTTTTGGATACTACTGTTTATTTGAATTGTTTTTGAAGTTTAAATGTCTATAAATTATATTTCAAATTGGGTAAAATTTATTTTCTTCTGAAGTTTTGGATACATGTAAATGACCATATGACTTGTAGTCAAGGCATCATTACAAGATATTGATTAGCGAATTTTAACTTTTTAGTTAAATGAATATTTATTTCGCTCCCTAGCACTCTTTTTACAAGCTCCCTCTGATTGTTACTAAATCATATGTTATTTTATTATGCAATTCAAATTTTTTTATTTTAGAATGGATTACCTTAATATTTTATCTATGATTATTGTGATCTTTTAAGTAAGCAGGATTTAGAAACATTTTGATGTGTTTGCTTTGTATATATAACTGTAAATGCATATATTAGAAAAATTTTACTTGTATATATTGTAAATAGTTTTATTTTTTTATATACATCTTAGATTTAAGTTACATGGCTAGATAGTTTTGTTAAAGTTATATAGCGAATAAATAAATAATTTATAATTTGAATTTGATTAAGAACAGAAATATACTGATGTTAGAAATGAATAAATTTTTTATCTGTTTTTTATTTTACTTAGGATAATTTTTTTTTAAGCTATGAGGATTAAATGGAAAGTTAGTTTAATAGAGTGTGTTTATATTTTCTGAACTATATGGTCATAAGTATGATTCCACTAGGTGGGAATGCACCTCCTATGAAGAAATTGTACTTTATTTAAGAAAAATGTAAGCGATTAATCATTATAGTATTTTGAAGTTTGAGAAAAATCGTTTCTAAATTCTAGTCATTATTGTGTAGTTACACAATTAAATTTTTCTATAAAATTCATATATTTGTCTCTTATTGTTGCCAAAAAATATTCTTGAGTAATTTGGAGTTCAGAATGTATATGAATTTTTTTTAATACATAGGCTACTTATGATCGTCTGTATGGTAAATATATTATAAAAAAATATATAATTTTTATGTTTGCATTTCTTTAATAGGGATTATTATAATAAACTGAATTATAACAATTTTTATGTTGCAATCAATTTTTTCACTATTATTAATGTTTCATCAACCTTTGGGAAGAACTATGTCATTGGTGGTTTTAGTTTTTGTAAATTAGGACTAGGAAATAAAAACCTGAGTGGTTTTCACTCAGCTCTTTCATAAGTACATTACTGACCCTTTACTACTTAAATTTTGTTGTTATCTTAATTATGGTAAATATAGAATATTGATTTAAGACACTTTGTAAAATCATTTTATTAGTTTTATGAAAACAAATTGTAACCCTTTCACTCCTTGAAAGAATAATGTATGGGTGAAGTGATAGGTGATAAGCCTTAATTGTTCCTCTGTGTGCAGTTTAGGCCCTTCTCTTCCTTGTTGTAATGCATTTAATTGAATATTTTGTAAATTAAAGTTTACCCTTTTTTTTTTTTTTAAATATTTTGACTTAGGTCCAGCACTAAACATAAGTCAAAGTTATGTGAATAATAACATGTATAATTAGTAACATATAAAAATTAAATTTGTTAAACTTTAGATTTTGGATTGACAACGTGGTATAGTTCACATATTTCAACATGCTTTCTCACATAGCTCCATATCCAGCTCCTAGCAGTAATATGTAGGAATTTATTTTTTATTTATATGTCTATAAATTATTT
>KZ807577.1:318298-338981 GCA_000696205.2 Oncopeltus fasciatus
AAATGCACCGGCCCGGATAGCAGGGGATCCAGGTTCGAGTCCTGGCTGGGACAGTTAGATTTTTTATTCTGTTCCCTTGCACTAAAAATTATCTAAATTTACGTGGGATTAAAGACCACAAAATAAATAATATTTATAAAATTAAGAGTATAGATTTGATGACTTTAGAAGTACAAAGTTCTCTAAAAATAGGATATCTTAAATAAAACAGACAAGAAATAAAGATAATCTCCCCCATGATTAATTCTAAACAAATTTTCATTAGGCTTCAACAAGGTTTCCGGTATTAATGGTATTTCTTAAAATATGTGTTTTAAAATGGATCAAGATTTTTGTAAGACTAAATCTTTGGACATGAACTTAAAATAAAGAGCTGATCTCTTATTTAACATTTCAACCCCTTGAGCACACTAGTTTTAAGCTAAAGTGTTCTAGATAAAAAGTAACTTTATGAAATTTAGTCCAACTATATGCATTGAATCAATGGTACACAATCCTTGTTTTAATTAATTCTATTCTATTGGTATTCAAGTCATCAACATGCCATTGTAATATGCACACTTAACTTTATTGGTTTCAATTGCAACTATCTTTTCATCAAGAAATGAATTTAGAGACTAACAAAATTTTCACTTAATTGAATTAGGGAGAAATGAAAGATTTCAGGATAGTATATTTCAAGAAGAAGGATTGGTCGGGCATTCATTTTTGGGATCCGAAGAAAAAAAACTAATTCGTAAAAAATATTTTTTTATTATTACTAATGTTTTGGCTTAAATTTCAGGCTGAATAACAAAAGAAACAAAAAGTCTGATCAAAAAATATAAAATGTAAGAAAAAATAAATGGATAATAAGAGAGTGTGTAATCTACAATATATATGAGTAATTGGAGTAAAACTGGACATATATAAGAAAAATACAATGTAAGCAATTTGAAAATCTCACTGATCCTACAATAGCTGAATCTCCAACCAATCCTTTCTTAGAAAGTTCGACAGTCAACTAACTATCTCCAGGTAGTTTATTTCCATGTCATATGAACAACTAGGTACCACAAATCAAATGACAACGTAAAAGCTGCTACATAAGAGCTTACATTGAATATATCCATAGAGCATCAATTGCTGAAAAAATTATTTTCTTAAGGCTAAGTGGGAGAGATTAGAGAAAAAATAAGTCCCAAGGTTTAATACCTCTTGATTTAATTTATTTTTCACCACTAAGCGTGCCTGAAGCTTAGTCTTACTTGAGATGTGGTTAATAATTGCTTCTGGTGTGATTTTTTCCACGGCCCTAACTGTACATCGCTGATGCTCAACGTCTAATACTACTGAAATTACACCTCTAATCCTAATAAGGGCACTTTCTAAATCATTTCGTGTAAACTGAAACAAAATAACAAGGTTAATTAGAGTTGCAAAAACTTAATCTTAGAACTTTAAAATAATATCTTAAAAACTAATACAATCAAAATATCAACTTAATTGAGTAAGAGCCAACTTGAAACCAAACAGAATTTTAAAAATTTACCCAGCATCCGTGATATATTAAAAAAAACTGGGTAAGTAACTTTAAAAAGATTATTAAAAAATATGACCACTAAATAAGTAAAATAGTTACATTAGGAGGGTAAGTTTTAACATAAAACCAAAAATATATAAGGAAAATTTAAACAATCTGTCACATAAAATGTATATTTAAGAAGAATTAAACTTAAAATAATTGATTGAGTTTTAAAATAATAATTTAATGATATTTTCTTTTAATTAGAAAGTTTTGTAACTAAGAGTAGGGTCATAATTTGATATTACATAAAATCATGCTTAAACAATTTGTTCTCCTAGAACAAACAGTCAAGCAAGTGTTCAACAAAGGTGGCCATGAAGGTCCAGAAATATTGGTTTGAGAGAGCATAGACGCAATGTCTGCAATAGACAAGTGGATGTTTTATCATTATAGAGCATGTATTAGCCATTACAATGGTTTGAGTCACATTGTTTGAAAATGGAAATTTTTTATCTTAAAATAAATTCCTGTTGTTCCTCAAATCATAGTTTATGGACATTTTTGACCTTAAAACACATTCCTGTTGTTCTTCGACCATTCTTTTCACCTGATCTGAAAACAGGTTTTAAGAGGTTTCTTTTCCAGAAATCCTGTCTTAAAAGGATATCAATTTGGAGATCTGAAGAAAATTCAAAAGACCTTTTTTATGTTGTGATCAACCAGTTAAAATCCTTATCAGCAGAAGCCTTCCAGCACTGCTTCCAGCAGTGGGAGCTATGGCTTAACCAGTGAATAGCTAACCAAGAGAACTACTTTTGAGGGAGTAATAATGTCTGAAAAAAATGAAAACCTTGGAATGCGAGATATCAGTCTCATTACTTTTCTCTCACTGTAATATAATAATGGATATAAAATAACTACTATCTTACTTATTTTTAAATTAGTGCATTAATATATTCCAGGCTAGAATAATCTTAATAAAGCAAATTTGTAAGAATTATTTATTATAAGTAATTCTTAGTTATGGATTAATTATAAAATCTACTTTTATTTAATGTCATTTATTTTCAGATGTTCCAGTGTAGTTAAACATTAAACATAAAAAGAGTGGAGAATATATAACGTTATTGGATTGGTAAAAATTTGAAAATCATCTACTTCAGGTACAAATGATTGAAATGTATCAAAAACTATTGGAACAATAAATGTATATTTTAACTTTTATGTAGGGATGAATATTCTTAAGGTGATTAAGTTAAATGACTCAAAGTAATGGTTATTTAAAAATTGTAATCTTTAATTTAACCTCTTTAGTACTATTATGTCATGTTCAAGTGCAATTAGGCATTAGGTAGAATAACTCAATGAAAAACACGGTAAATCAGAAATGCATACTACTTAAAAAATATTTAGGTAAACATGTGCATTGTATTAATTATCGGTTGAAAAACTATCTAGGAACCCAACATTCAATGTAAATAATTCAGCAGAATAAAATACCTCTGAATTTATTTATAATAAAATATGTTTTTTTAATTATATTTAAAAGGAAATAGTTAACAGTTACATGAAGTGATCATGACAAATGATTGTGGCCCTTAATTAAAATAAAACAAATTCATTCAACAAAATTCATTTTTGAATGAATTCTTGAGCAAAAATATTCTTATCAAATAAATAACTTTATCTTAAAACAAATTTAATACAACAATTGAGAACATACACAAATTTGAAGATATTGCAGAATCAATTATAAAATACAAACTGTAATAACTTGAATACCATATTACTTTTTTGTAGCAAAATAGTAGAAATTATTATCAGGTCAAGTACCAAATTTTGTTTCTATATTTCAAAAATAAGAGAGCCTGGCCAACAACATTCCTAAATATCTTTCTTATTTTTTAAAATTTCTTGTGTTTATTTAATTTTTTATTAAAGCTGTAAAATAAAATATTATTTCACTTAACAAAATTTCTATTTTGTTTCATACTTTGCTTGAACAATCAAAGCGTCAATCTTCAAAGAAGCGTCTAAAGAATATCTGTCGGAAAATATTTGTTTCATACTTTTTTTTTTCATAACACCACAATAGATAAGATACTTAAGATTAAATAATAATAATTAAGATTCTTAAGATTTTAAATTTAAGTCTTTCTCTAAACTCCCCATGTCCCCTCAGTGGATTTCAGCTATAACTAATTTACTTGCTGTGTCTATTGTTCTTAACTAAAATAATGAAACCAAATTTGGTATTTGGGCTTCTTTTTGCAATCCATTGGATGAATTTGCTAATGTTTGATATCAGTGGAGGAGACGGGGAGTTTAGAGGAGACCAAAATTTAGACACAAACATATATTAGTAGAGAATTTGTTGGGGTTTGGTCATAATTTTAATTTTAACAATTAACAGACCATATTTTTAGCTTCTCCCATGTAGGACCGGTGAAGTTCTGTTGAAATTTTTCAAATGTCATGTCATGGCCCCAATATGAATTTTACTATGGTAAATATGCTAAAAACATGTTTATATTTATTTATGGCATGACTGACTAAATGGATCGTAATGGGGTTCTTTCAGAGTGCTCTTCAAACAACAGTGGATAACATAGATGACATAACAATCATTGAGATTCTCGTTAAATAATTTACTAATATTATTTCAGAAGAAAAAACAGTTTAGGTAACGGCAGGAATAAAACTCGTATTTTCTAATCACTAACCAGGTGTGCTGAACTCCAAAATACATGGGTCATTATCTCACTGTGTCAGAACTTTCTCTCTAGAAGTCTACTCGTCTCACAGGTTTGGTAATTAATTTGCTACATCTGGCTAGTGATTGGAAAAAGAGGGTTGAAGTTCCACCGTGGTCTAATTTTTTTGTCTTTCAAAATAGTAATTGTTACATGGATCTCAATTATTGAATGTTCCCTGTTAATAATAAAGTACCACTCGTATGGGTTTCCAAAAATGAATGTCCTCCGGTTGGGATAAATTAATTTGCACACCTGGTAGGCTAGAAGATCTCTAAGGAGAAATGTCTGACATGGCAGAATTAGAGGGGCCAAGTAGTGTCAGCACATCTGACTAGTGAACGAAAAAAGTGGGTTTGAATTCCACAGTAGCGTAAACTTTTTTTTTTTTTTAGGTTACACAATGTTTTTCAAAAATGGTCTCCCTTCATCTTATAGAAGAAAATAAAAATTCTTCAGTTTCATTAGATTAATAATACATTATAAATGATGAAATTTTTTAAATTGAAATTGTACCAAGTAATTTTTATAAATAATACTTGAGTAATGAATAACTGGTTTCTGTTAAGGTGATAAGAGTACTCACACTATAAGACATCCGAAGAAGTTGCCAATCATCATTGGGCAAATCAAAATATAGTGTCAATTCAATACTACCAGGTAATTCAAAAAGTCCTTTTATGTTTATAGTTTATGACTTTTATTTTTATTCTAGAGCCTTTGTTGTTCAAAACTGATACTAATGATAAAGACACAGAAATATTATGAGAAAAAAAGTAGATTTAAACAAGTTAGTAAAGGGGAAAACTATTTAGCTAGATAAATGTATTTATCTTACAGTTATAGCTAATGCCTAATTTAACCCCTTGATAATATGGCATTAAACTCAGAACAAGTGAGACCACTTGAAGCCAGAGTAAATATCAAATTCACCAATATTAGTCAATTCTGGCAACAATTTTTAGTGAATTCCAAAGGAAATTACAATTTTTAATAAATTCCAAAGGAGAAAGATTTCCTCCAATCCAACCCCTTACTGTCTATGCACTACAGGCAATAATTTTCAGTTTTATTTAATGAAATTGAATATATAGTTTTAAATAAAAGGAAAGACTAAATTCGTTATGGAGGAAAAAAAAATACTAATAGGAGTGGTGGATTACCTGGAAGGTCAAGATCGAGTAAAAACATTTTTTCAATCAGGTTACAATCATATTGTAATACATCATAAATATGACCATTTTAAATAAAAAACTTTGATGGTCAAGAGCTGAACAAAAATCAATAATTGATATTTTACTTATTCTCCAACTATAGTTTTAGAGTATTTGAACCCCTTCTAATATTAAAAGCAAGAAAATTTTCTCAGGTAAGATATGCATAATTTTAACAATATGTACTAATTGAATAACATGGTTTTTTTTATTTTCATGTATAACTTTTTTTTTTTTTGTTTAGAAACTAAAGAATAAAGCCAATTAATTTCTGATGATTTTAAAATTATTAAATGAAGGCCTAAATATATTGATTAGATTTTGTTTATCACTGAGATATTCATCTTATTATATATATTATATTATCAAGTTATAAGTTAAGTCTCTTTTTAATTATAAAATATTATAATCTAATTTACAAAACTTTGACAAATAAATAATTAGTAATATTTATAGCAGACTTGAAAAACTAACAAAAGTGATATAATTTAAGAAACTGGCAATTACATTTCAATAGCTCTAAGCTACGGTAATTCAAAAGGAAAGGCCAGAAATTCAACAGATTGACAATGGCTATAAAAACAAAAAGTGGTAGATTAAATAAGCTGGTTTTACAATAAGAATTGATTGAATTTTAATAAGCTCTAAGGCAATCCAAAAGGAAAGGTCATTAATTAAACAAATTCAAAGTGGCTATTTATAGAGGCCCCATTCAACAAATGACTTGGTAGCTTAAGTACTAAATTACCTAGTTATTGAAGTCTCATTTAGATGTGAGTTATTGAACCTCAAGGTTCAGTAACCACATAAAGTAAACTTAAATAAATTAAATTAAGTTTTCAGAAGTGATAAATTATCATGTGTTTTAATAATAAATAATACACATATTTATGTTTAAACGCCACTGTGATATATTTTAATATTCATTAAAAAACTTCTTATTTTTATTTACTTTTAGATACATCTTAAACGTGTATTAGTGCACCCTAGCATATTTTGCAACTTGCATTTAACAATAAACAGGTGTAGAAAAGGTGGAAAAGTCTAAACAGATGCATAATAAAAGGTTCCCAAAATTCTATAAAATAATTATTTATTATAAATCCTAGGTATATATCTAAGTTTCAAATTAATTTTCTTCATCCTAATAAAAACAAAAAAATGCCAGTGGCATTTAATTAAGCAATATTTAAATTGTATAGTTATACAAAAAAATTTTTGAAATTATTTGCCAACAAATAATTGAGCATATATAATTATTTTCATCATCAATATCGATTAGACAGAAGCTAAAATCCAAAGTTTGGAGAAGGAAAAAAAATATCCACTAATGCTTTCAAATACTTTTTATGATTATTATCAATTTTATTTTTGATTTTAAATCATTATATTAATTCACTATGTTGTACCCCATATTTAGCTAATAATGGACAAACTTCAAGAATATGACTAAATGCCAATTTATTAATCATTATATTGTGAGATGAAAGTTATCAGTATAATTAAGCAGTCATAATAATATTTCATTTCAATAAAGAGCATCTTTTTAATGTGTCAAATAAAAAAGCATAAATAAATAGTTCAATTTGAATCATATGTTCATTCTTGACATCTTTTGTGAATAAGGTAGTTATGAACTTGTTTATCATTAATAGAGATTTTTAATTTCTTAATAACTAACACTTACAATATAGAATTTAAGATAGTATCATAAAATAATAAATATATCAAATTAGTTAGTGAAGCTATAGCTAAATCACTTTTAAAGTAAGGGAATCAACAACATTACAGGGAGAGGAATATGAAAGGGGTTACCTGATTTAAACCAAACACATGCAGTGAATAAACTTTTGAAGAGAATTTCTTTTTGGTAACTTCTGGTTTTGATGTAGAACGACTCATTGAGCAAAAGGCTGTTGGGGGAGAAGATTCCAAATCACTGCGAATATCTTTCGCTAAATTGAGCAATACGTTGTCCAAATCATCCCTTAAAAGTATTAATAATAAATTCACTAAGTTAAGAGTATTAGCCAGAAAAAATAAGCAACATATGACATGAAATGGTAATGGTTATACAAGATCCCAAGTTACCTCTCAGTAACTGCTTTCAAAGCTTCAGACACACCAAATATGGTCCTTAAAGTTCCATAATTCTTAGGATTTCTAACCAAAAGTTCAAGGGTTTTTAAAGTAATTTCAACAACTTCTGAGTCTTTATGGTCCAAGCTATAGGCCAAGAACTGAATCAGTGTTCTGTCCTAAAAATATTTTTAAAATGCTTCAATGACATCGAAAAAAAAATAAAACACAAGAAGTTGAACAATTGAAAAAAAAATGAAAGTAGGACAAATTAATTTATATAATACCTTCATCATTTCAGGATGATTTTTTTCGTCTAAGGCCATTTTTTTGTACGATAAAACAATTTCTTTCTCTGCCATTTTGTCTAAAAAGGGACTAGAAAAAAATTACAAATTTGTATCTCACCATTATAGTTTTTAGAGTTACCTTCTGTATTGTTATAAATTTCATTGTTTTTATTCCTCAATGTTGACGATCACGCCATCTATATCTGCACGACGTCAGAAGAGAGAGTTCCACACCTAAAAACAAGTATTCTGCCAAAAATTTGATAAGTGCATAGAGTAACTAGGATTCTTAAAAAATATTGCTTGTTTTCAGAGAAACGAATAAATCAATTTCAAACAATATATAGAAATAAAAAAGATAAAAATGTCAGATGAACATGTTATAGTCATTGGGCTATAAAACAAAAGGAATTAGATAGGCTGAGGGAGTTTTTTTGTTTTTTCGTAAAAATTTAACCTAAGAATATTAAACGAGGTATGTAAACTATTTTACATAGTTTTTATTTCGTTTTCTCTGAATTCGGGGCATATACTTGTTTTAAAACTTATATTAGTCATACAATTTTTGATAAACGTCTTTTAATTATGTTCTGCAAATTCAACTTTGACGACATCCAAGATGTTGATGTAATTCTATATTATTTTTAAAATATCATAATTTAAAATCTCAAATATTTTATTGTTGACGAATTAGAAATTTCCTGTGTGGTTCACATTAACTGAGAGCCAGCCTTATTTTATTCCATGTGAAGGAAACCCAAAATTAGAGGAGTAAAGTCATTAGGAAATTTTTTTTTTTGAAAAATCAATATGAGTTTGCTAAACAATAAACTGTTTCTTATGTATTTCTATTAAAATTTGTTTTATTAAAAATATGAAAGTTTAAAAAATGTGCTAATGGAGGGGGGGGGATGGTCAGAGTTGATGGGAAATTATTTCCTTATTTTTTATTTTTTTTTTTTTAGTTTTGATTTGAAATTAATATGACAAAATATTTCCTCTTCCTCAATTTCCATGCAACATACGATTACTTGGAACTTCTTTAAAGAAGAGTCAAAACCCTAAGACCGTATAACCTCCATTATGTTTATAGTATCGTGCCACATATTCATGTGAAATATTGCAGTATAGTTAGTGAATTTTTAAAATATGTATTACCTGTTTCATTTATTGCTTTTTAGCGGTTTTCTTGCTTTGTCAAGAGCATATTTTGTTACAGTGGATGCACATTCAGAAGAATGTTTCTTTGACAAAGTTGAAGAAGGGACTAAGTTGGGTTTAATGTTTGAAATATCCGAAGGTGGATTTCTGGATATAGATGTGAAAATTGTTGGACCCGATGGGAATGTAATTTATACTGGCGAGCGTGAAACAAGTGGAAAGTATACATATTCTGCTCATAAATCTGGAGTATACACTTACTGCTTCAGTAATCTGATGTCAACTATGACTCCAAAAGTTGTCATGTTCAATATGGAAATTGGTGAAGCACCTACAAATGAAAGCAAGGATGATGCGGATCACAATAAAATGGAACAACTGATCAAAGAACTGACTAATGCCCTCACTGGTGTCAAACACGAGCAGGAATATATGAGCATAAGGGATCGAATTCACCATGGAATTAATGAGGCTACTAATAGCAGAGTTGTTACATGGTCTATTTTTGAAGCTGTAGTTCTTATAACAATGACTATTGGTCAGGTTTACTACTTGAAGAGATTCTTCGAAGTGAGAAGAGTTGTGTGAACCAAACTAAACTTATGTTAATTGGGCTGAGTGTAATTTAATTAAAGGAAAAACAATTTCCTTGTTAAACTTGGTGCATTGCCTTGTGTAAAAATTTGACTGTAAATGAATTGTAATTTATTAAACCTATCAATATTGATATATACATTTGTACATCTTACACTGTTTTAGCTTAACTTTTCTATATATTATCTCATAGCTTATTTATTAATGTTTTTATCCTCATTTTTACTAATTTTGAGAGGGATTTCATTTTTTATACAAATTGTAATAAATGACTGACCAGATTGTTTTCATGTTTAAAGAATATAAGAGTATACTATCCTATCACTGTTTTTATTTATATATTAAATTTTTTATTAATTTTCTCCTTTCAAATTGTTTAGCCTCAATTATCAACAAAGTCATGCCTTTTGGGAAAAGTCTTTGATAAAAACGAACTTTCCTCGAGCTATTCTGAGCCAATCAAATTACCGTTATTAGAAATTTAATGACATTATATTTATATGCATTGATATGAGCACTGAGGAAAGTAGTAATATACTATTATACATATGCAACTGAACTAGTTTGTGGAAGACTTGTTTAAACGTTTTCTTTGATGTTCAAGAAGCAATTATAGTATATTTCATCACTTAGAATGTAGATATTGATGCATTTTTAATCAAATCCAAAAATCAAGCATTTATATTTAAATTGTTACAGTATACAATTAACTTAAAATAACTACCATACCTTCCGTAATCCGTCTTCATTGGTTTCTGCAAACCATCATCTGTTGGCGAGCACTTTCGAAAATGATCCATCCTCGTGGCATGTGTTATCTTATATTACATGTGTTCTCTGTCACTGTCTGTATTCAACTGCGGACAGTGACAGAGAACACATGTATTCGGCCAAAAGGATGGATCATTTCCAAAAGCGCTCGCTAACAGAAGATGGTTTGCAGAAACCAATAAAGACGGATTACGGAAGGTATGATAGTTCTATATTCATTGGTAGTTATAATCACCCTTTAGATTATTTGCCTAACATAAAATAAGTTAATTTTTTATATTATTAATCTTATTCCATCTCTTTTTCTTGTCATCAATCTTGTTTAGATAAATTACATAATTTCTTGATGCTTAAATCATTTTAAAGTTATGGCTTATAATTTATAAAATGAATGAAGAATATTTAATATTTGTTCTTTTCCCTGCAGAAAATCCAGGAAAGTCAATTCACATTGGTAGCATGACAGGTACGTAAAATTTCTTAAATTTTATAATTAAGGTCTATTTAAAATTATTTACGCATATATCTGAGTCCACAATTTAAAAGAAACTATATTGCTATTTGAGCTTCTTTCTACTAATCAAGTGCCAAGTGAGTTATTAACTGAAGTTGGGGATGTCAGAGAGTTTAAAGGAAAATAAAGTGGAAAACTGTAATGCCTTTATCTTATACTTTATTTATAGCTTATGTGTATATACACACACGCACACACATATATATATTTGTATATATGTATATACACATAAGCTATAGATAAATATAAATTAAATATAAGGAGGGAATAAGAGGAAGGTGTCTATAATAGGAATTTAAGTGTCTGGTAATAGGAATTTAAAAGGCCTCTATTTTTTACCAGCCCATGTTATTGTAAGCATACGATTGTGCTTATCAGTTCTATGATAAAATTAATAACTTCTTTTTTATCTGTTAATGTTTAATGAAACCAATAGATGTGACTAACCTACTTGTTTCACAGTGATCCTGCATGATATAAATTTTAACTTGTTTAATGGTTTCAAGGCTTTATTTGTTTTGAATAAATCTGAAAGAATTGTGTTTTAGAAAGAATTCATGTTGTTTTTATTCTTAAGAATATACTGTTGGCTGATTCACTTAAATGACCAAAATGAAATTGAAGATTTTTGGTTAATTGAGATTATTACATTTGTAGCTTTATATTAATGTTCCATATAATATTATTAATTCCATATTATTATAGTAATATATAACCTAAGTAACATTGATGCTAGTTTTTATAAAACAATAATTTGCATTAATGTTGTTTCAAAAACATTGCAATTTGCATGATATAGAAACAAGGTGAATTCATTAATAAGGGAAAAAAACTGTTAAACTTTGCTCAGTGATAATATTTATTTATTGAAGCTGAGTACTTTCGAGACTCAATAACTCATCTTCAGAGCCCAGGAATCTACAAACAACATACCACACAGTATTTTAAAATGTTTTAAAAGAAATTTTAAATATTTAACATTTTACATTTAGTCAAATTAGCTAAAAATCAGCCAATAAATTAACCAAAAATCAGTCAATAAATAACAATAACAACAAAACTACTATTAAATTCTATTATTGGTGAAATAAATAAATTATATGTATGTCACAAGTATTAAATTAAAACGTACCATTCATAATACAATGTTTTGTGACAACAAAATAAAATTATAAAAATTAGATCTTTTTAGTTGGTGTTCAGTCAAGGTAGATCCAAACAAAAATATACAAATTTAAAAAAAAAAATGTGTATTTTAAAATTATCTGACCAAACCCCAACAAGAAAAATTTAATAATAATATCTATGGTAAAAAAAAACTCTCCATTTCAAAATTATAAAAAAAAAAACAAATCAGAATAATCAATATACGTATAAGGATGAAGGGGAAATATACAAAGCATCCTATGAGAGTCTAGTAATGGACTCAAAGAAAAATTTAAAATACTATTTGGTATGTTGTTTGTAGATTCCTGGGCTCTGAAGATGAGACATTGAGTTTCAAAAGCGCTCAGCTTTATTAAATAAATATTATCACTGAGTGAAGTTTAACAGTTTTTTTTATCCCTTATAGTTGTATAGTTTCCCCCCAGTTAATTAAAATAATGAATTCATTTAATAATATTTGCTATCAAAGAAATAAAATTTTACGTGTTTGCTTATGAATAACTCAATAAATTCACAGTTTTTTTTTTTAGAAAAGGAATGTCTTACAATCCTATTTTCTACAACTATTATGGAATGTAATAGTTAGCAAATGCCATAGTATGGAAGTTAATCTTAGCTTTATTGAAAACTGTAATAGCAGAGTAAAGTTTATTACTTTTTACATTTTTGCTAACCAAAGTTTCATTTACAAAGCATTGGTTTTAGGAAAGCTAATGGTATAATCCCGGAGTCTTTCCATAACAGATCAATTTAAAAAATAAAAATAAATAATTTTCAATTTGTACCCTTTTACAATTCAAAACTAATTTTTAAAAGAATTAAAAAAAAAATTCTAAATCATTTAAATTTTGAGCTATGAGTATTTCAATGACAGTAAATTACAATATTTTTACTTATGCTCAATGCTTGCTAAAATTTAGTCTAATTCAAGTTCTTTAAGACATAGAAAGATGCTGATTTTTTAGAGGATTTAGTAAAATTAATGGTAAAGGAAACATATTGCTAGGTATATATTGTTATAAAAAAATTCTATTTTTTTTCTTTATTAAAATCTGTAAGTTAGCTGTAAATTATGCAGATTTTTAAAAAAAAACAAATTTATAACACCCATTTCAGCAGCAAAAATGAATAAATTCAAACTTGAATGATTTTTAACAGTGAAGCATACAAAATTCATTGTATATCATTTCAATTGCTAACTCCTTCAGTTTTTAAAGGTAGTTTTACCGCTTTTTTAACTTCAAACTCTGTCAGATTATATAGTCTTCCAGTTTGTATTGGATTAACTTATTTTAGCCCATCAGCCTTGATTGTATATTTAATTTATTTCAGAAAGATTGGTTCTTATTCTTATGTATTACAAATTAAATTTACATTTAGAAAACAAATTTTTTAGCCCAGTCTAAACAATTAATGTGGAGCCATAATCTGTTTATTGCATACCTTATACCATAATATACATTTTTCATATGTGGATCTATCAACAGAAAAACCAGATCTGTAATGACAGAGGTCAAGGAAGTTTGATTTATTTTAAAATAATGAATCTTTTCAAGTTCATTTGGCAGTTTTTATTCTAAGACATTATTCTAAGCTGTTTTAAATATTTGTACAGCAATTGTGCTGGGAGCTGTGCAATCTGAATTCATTAGCAGGCTCAGGTTCTGCAACTTTTCTTTCAACTAATAAATTACAAAAGGATATATTATTCTAATAAATGCCTTGAATAGTATCTTGAAGGGCAGTAGAATAGTTTTCTAAAATATATACCACAACGTTAATTAGGTGGAAATTTTCTTTAATGTTTTTTAGACAACTTGATTGTTTGTTTCAATGAAATAATCTTATAAATACTTGGCAAACTATCAAAAAAACAATCAAGAAATCATGTGGGTTTTGTAATAGCTTTTTCCCAGAACCATTTGTTATCAGCTTAGCCCGAATTTTAAAGGATGAATGTTCAATGCTGTTTTGTTAGGAACAGCGATTTATGAGGTTTAAAAAGTTATATGGCGCTCCACAGACCTTTTTATTTTGCCAAATGCATTATTTTTTGGGATTACAAATTCTTACCTGGCCCAACTATTCCTCAATTAGTTTCCTGAAAACAGTGGAATATTGCATAATGATGATATAATATTGATTACAAAATTCATGGACTGGACTACATTTTCAAGTTGACTTTCCTTGAAGCCGAATTTTTGTGGTTGAGGTATCTGCTTGTGTTTAAAAGTATATAAATAAAAATGTTATTCTTGAGGAAGTGCCATATCTTATAAGGTACTATAAGTCTTCATTATTGTCCTTATTTTACAGGCAAAAAAAATTAGAGAAATAAGAGCTTTTATAAAATGTATTGCACACTTAATAATTTTCATATTCTGTTACCTAATAGGTAACTTTTTTAAACTATCTGTATAGACTTTGATTCTGCAGGTTTAATCAAAACTCTTCAAGTTTTCAGCTAAGAAAAGATTCAAATAATGTCACGTACTATAACATCCCTATACCTATCTCTGATTCAACCCATTGCCTTGAGTTCCATCTTGACTCTCGACTTAACTGGGGCGAACATATTTAACTTAAGCGAGAATAATTCAACAGATGCTACATACTCTTTTACAGACTTATTAGCTGGCGTTCGCAGCTCACAACAGAGAATAAACTGACTCTGTACCATGCATTACTACAACCAATCTATATATAAAGTACAGAACTGGGTAATTTCAAAAATCCTGTGAATATAATCCTTTCAATCCAAAGTCCTAGGAATAATTGTTAATGCTCCATATTATGTATCCAACTCTACACTTCATTATGATTTTAATATTCCTCTTGTCCAAATCCTTATTTCCACCCGCTTCATACTCTTCCACAGCAAGCTTCCGTTAAACCCTAATCCACATGCCCAATCCCTGTCACCGGACTCAAATCCTTAAAACCTTCCCCGATGATTAAAATGAAGATGACCTCTCAACCTCTTGGGTCTTGGCGCCTATATTTATTGGGAGTGGGGTCAATGGGCCCCTGCCTCCCTTCAAAATTATATTTAATTTATTTTTATTTTATTTATTTGTTAGTTAATAAGGGCAGTAGATTAGTTTGTACTAAGTAGAGGTAACTATTTGTGATAATGAACTAAGTATAATTTATCTCATTAAACGTAACAATACGTTCATATTGCGGACGTTTTAGAGCGTAAAGACAAATATATGTACGATCGGTGAATATCTGTTGAAATTTTTGTAAATCACGTGNGGGGGGGAGGGAGGAGGGAGGTGGGTCAATTGAGTAATAAAATCACAGAATAGTTTCTGGAAAAATATTAGGGTACAAATGATTTAAAATTATTTTTCCTCTAAAAATGTTTAGAAGTCATTTTGTTAAATTTATGTTAGATTTATTTGATAAAGCAAACTAATTTTAAAAGCTTATTCCATGAAATTTTAATCTTTCTCAAAACAAAAAGTAAATTTCTAAGGTTTTCTTATCTTGCCCTTGTATTTACTGTAGATGTTCGAACCAGATTTAGATTAAATTATTTTGTCCATTAATCAATGGCCTTTAACTTCCTGAAGTTATTAAGAAGTCCTCTTTTTAACAAATTTTAATTTTTAATACACCATTCTTAGTCACAAGATTTTCTCATGAAACTCACCAGTAGAAGAACTGACCGTTTATTAAAAACTTATTCATAAAAAAAAGGAACAGCAATGCTTACCGATATGAACTCTGGTAGCATAGATGTTTATCCAGGTTTTAATGAACACTTAAGATGGTAGTATCCTCTCAGCTTGTGATGGGTTTGATTCCTGGTTTCATTAAAAAAAAAAAACTATTTGTTTGTTTTTTCAATATGTAGTTGTGTTATCTCTAAAGATTGATTGATGTGTAGTGCATGTTTCCCAGCATTACCTCTTTAAAGTGTGGGTTAAACCCATTATCATTAGACTTTAGCTATTTGTGGTCTTAAGAGGATTTAATGGGTACTAATTGGAAGTTGTTTGTACTTTCTTGGTTTTACATGTAGATTAAGTTATATTTAATAAATATATCAATAATGGAGAATTTTTAATTATTTAAAAATTGTATATTTAAAACTGAATAAAGAAGTTTAAAATGATTAAAAAATCCTCAAAATAACAAATATTTATACTTCTATTGACATTGAATTTGATATTTTTATTTAATATATTATAATTTTATGATTTTATAATAATATTTGGTTAAAGCTCAGGGACATTTGATGACAATTATTTTTGTAATATTATAAAATCCTGATGTACATCAAGCTCAACATAAAAAAAATGAATCTGTAGTATAAATATGTTCATTCAAAAACTTCCAATCTGGATTCAGAGAAGTTAGGAACTCTTTGTATCAAATATTCAACTGGAATAAAATTGTGAGAATAGATAGGAAGTGAACTAGAATGTACATATCCTATCTGTCGAGTTCAAAGCAGACTATGACTTTGTAGACTTAAGTTGTCTTTGGAATTTCTTGACTGATCTGGGTTTCTGGGAGGATTATATAAATGACTAAAAGTGATGAAGCCTGATAAAGGAAGATATGAAAACATTCTATGTTTAATCATGACTGTGATAAAGTGACATTCATTGAACTATTCAGCTATTCAACCTCTCCTTAGAAAAGATAATAAGAAGGTGAAAGGAGGAGTAGGAAGAACACATCGATAATTATATGATATAATATCATTAGAGAGAGAGAAAGATGGCATACCTTAATAAAAGGGAGAATCTATTGGATTACAAGTTAAAATTGTCAAACAATATGTAGTATAGAACATTAACTGCATAGCAAAGAACACATTAATATAATCTTCCCTTAAAGTAGATCATTTTAAATTTCTTAGGACTATTGTAACCTATATATATAAATGACTAACTTGGTGAGATTGATTGAAGAATGTCTGCTTTTCAGTTATAGCCACACCAAAGTCAATGATAAACTCCAAGTTGGTCAATTTTAGGGTATACAATGTAATCATAATGCTATAATATTGTATGACTGAAACATCGGCTTCAATAAATAAGCTACTGAAGAAATCATTGACCACCAAACATTAATGAGCCATAAGTGGAACTTAGACTTACAGCTATGATGGAAGACAAGAAAAGAGCTTTTACAAGAAAATGAACAGTCAATTGTGCACCATATGAGGGTAAAGAGGCAGGGTATCAGCTGAGGAGTGAACCATTCATCTAGGTTCCTGTTCATGACAATGGATGCAATAGATAGAATTGACCCATAGGTAGATCAAGAACAAGATAAATGTAGAATAAAGAAAGGTGGATAGTGTTTTGGAAAGACAAAGAGGAGGCAAATTCAAGCAGCTAAAGATCTATAATCTCTGTAAAAGCAAAGGACCCCCTCCTTTAAGGATTAAAAGTTCCTCAATAGTCGTCACACAAGCAATTGATCAATAAATGTGATACAATATTTTGTATTTAATTTTTTCTGTATTTGTAACAAAAACAAACAATAATTTGATGTGTTCTAGTAGTCTGATCCCTAATGCCAAATTTGAACAATCAAATGCAGTTAATAATCTAAATCAGAATAATATAACCAATAAAAAATGTAATTAACAACTTAAATCAGTATGAAAGTAATCAATCAGACTTGTCTGAAATTGTATAATTATGTGAAAAGAAAAAAAAAAAGAAAAAAAAAGAAAAAAGAGAGACATAAATGAAATGAGCAAGAAGTAACATAATTTTTAAACTCAGCAGTCTAGGTCAATAAAATAACAACCTGTAAATTTAGAAGAATTACAAAAAGTATTGCAAATAAATATCCTTATTACCAACTAACTTATGATAAGAATGACAAAGGCATGGTTAAAGTAAAATTCTTGAAAATATTCAAAATAAATTTTATTTTAAAAAAATTTCATGAGAGCTGGAAAAATACTTTTCGGCTTACAAAATACAATAGATTGTTGAATTATCAGTTTTAATTATTTAATTAGATATTGTTCTTTTAGAATAAAGTGTAAATTTTTCCTAGGGGTAAATAGAGTCTATTATATGTTGTTAATTTTTCCATTTTATGTTGTTATCTGAAAGCTGAAAAACCTGTTATATTTTATGGCTGTTACTTATAAAACAGCAATGCTAATGAAGTAGAGTTTTGATATCATGGGATGGATATGAGTATTTTGAAGACTTTATTGATGATTTTACTTTGTTTTGGTTTATAACTTGAAAAATAAATCTGAGGTTTATGAAAAATTTAATTGGTAAAAAATGTTTGAAATAATTTTTACAGCACCTTGTTGAAAATTAGTAAATGAGAAATAAAATGATAAATTTCTACTGTAGCAAGGTAATCTAAATTTATTATATAGTGCCCTATAATTCTGAAATCTTGCATCTGAAAGATTAAATAGAACGTTATTAGACAAGGTGTAAAATTTATTATTCGAATCAGAATTATCTAAAAAATGAAGGTCCAGGCAATTCCTTGTTCAGTTCTCATGACAAAAACTATACCAAGTCATGTGTCAGTTAATTTTGTCTTACAAAAACATAAAATAAAACAGACTTCAAATTTCATGTCAATATATATATGGACCCACTTTCTTTTCATGAAAAATTATCCATTATTTTAATAATATAATAATAAAATAATAACTTCATAACAATAATAAATTAAAACTGCCTCTATTGTATTCTGTAGGTTAAGAATTCTTTTTCCCGCTCTCCTCGTCTTAGAATTTACTCTTAAGTCTGTTTAGGATTATGCTCTCTCAATGTATGTAGTTTTGTTGTTCCTTGCCAAGCTAGTATTGGGAATCAAATAAAGTAAGTTAGTGTAACAATAACAATAAAATAAATAAATGCCTATCGACCCCACTCCTAATAAGTTTAGGTATTAAGGTCCAGGAGGTTGCGAGGCCATCTCCGTTTTAGTCGCCGGAGAGGATTGGAGTCCGACGGTAGGGATTGGGCTTATGTATTAGGAAGAAATTGGAGTTCACTATGGAAGAGCTTGAAGCGGGTTGAGATAAGACCTTGGACAAAAGGAATATTAAAGTCGTGATGATGGGTAGTGGGGGACCCATAATATGGAGGGTTATTCTGAGAATTTTAGACTGAAAGGATTGTATTTGTTGGTTATTGGAAGGCTTAGCGGCACTCCAGAGTTCTGCACCGCAGGTCTAGATTGGTCGTATTTATAGTCTTGTAGATGGTCAATTTGTTTTATAATGTGAGCGCCTATTATAAATAGGCTGTATATTATTTTGTGGAGTCTGTTGAGTTCTTGTCGCTTGATTTTAGTATGTTCATTCCAGTTGAGTCGTGAGTCAAGGTGGAACCAAAGGTAACGGACTGAATCAGAGAGAGGTATAGGAATGTTATATGTAACATTATCAGGAGAATCTTTTCTTTGTTGAAAATTTATTTTATCTCTTATTTTAATTCTCTGTTTGCTGCAATACTGCTGAATAGCATCAAGGTGGTTTTGTATAATGTTGGAAGCGATTTTGTAATCAGGATGGGAGAAGAGGATTGCTTTTTTATATGCAAAGAGGGCTAAAAGGGTATTAGGATGAGTGGGGATGTCTGCAGTATAAAGGATAAAAAGGATAGGTCCAAGCACACTGCATTGTGCCCGCTTTCTCAGGGTAGTTAGTGTTCGGAGTAATCTGATCCTTGCCGGACCCTAAAAAAACGGTTAGAAAGATTAGATTTGAGGATTAGGTAGATGGTACTTGGAAATATGGACTTGAGCTTATACCATATAATAGACCAGTGTGCTATATTCGGTCAAATGCTTGAGTGGCGTCTAAGAATGCACCAGGACAAAAGTTCTTTTCGCTCGAGGGAAGAGAAAATAAAATTTATAACGCGAAACACCTGCTGGACAGTAGAATGATGGGATCGGAAGCCAAACTGATGATTAGGAAGAATATTTAAGGAAGTTCACGTAGGCTTCCACAGTCATCAGATGTATGTAAAGTTTTTTCCGGGTTGGACCGTGTAAAGTTTTTGATGGTTGCCGAGCTTTCGCACATCCTGTGATGGCTTCTTCAGGGCTGAATAGAGAATGAGAGCTGTCTTCAAATCCAGGGGTATTTAAACCCGGCGCTGTCCGGTCCTTGGGCGAAGCCTGCCTTCCCATTGGTTGATCCTGTTTTCCTGCTCAATCAGTCACTCAGTCTACAGGAAACCCACCCATACCGACAGATACCTGCATGCCACTTCACACCACCACCCGGCTCAGAAAGAAGGAGTCATCGGCGCTTTACTCCACAGAGCGGAGATACTTTCAGAACCTGCCCAACTGCCGAAAGAAAGAAGATTACCCTGCTCCTGCGGAACTACTTACATCGGTGAGACTGGAAGGACGATCGACACACGCCTAAAAGAACACATTGCAGACATCAAACACGGGCTTACAGAAAAGTCAGCTCTAGCAGAACATTTCGCCAACACCAGCCACCACATCAAATTCGAAGACGCTTCAATATTAGCCCGGGAAAACAACTACTATCGACGGACCATCAGAGAAGCCATCGAAATAGCGAAAAATCCGAGGAATATCAACAGGTAGGATGGATACAGGCTCAGCAAGAATTGGAAACCAGCGCTAATCGATAAGAG
>KZ807577.1:340008-352579 GCA_000696205.2 Oncopeltus fasciatus
TCTCTTTTACAACTCTCATTCTCTTTTCAGCCCTGAAGAAGCCATCACATGATGTGCGAAAGCTCGGCAAATAACACCAATTTGACACGGTCCAACCCGGAAGAAGAAACGGTAAATACTCCTGACGACCGTCGAAGCCTACGTGAACATGTTTTGGGCTAGATTTTGAAGTATTAGCCGGGTGCTTTGCGTTTAGGTATGTGGTTATTAATGTACTTACTGCCTTAATCGGTAAGGACAATGGTAATGGTATATCCAATAACTCCTCAACCTCCGCGATATTGGACAAATTATCGAGATCTCGATGAGGGGTGAATGTTTGCTTTAGATGCTGGGCAAACATTTGGGCCTTGTCTTTGTCGGAAAAGCCTAGGAACCATCTTCTCGACGCAAGGGGGCAGAAGGTTCATGATACTTCAGATTCCTGCGAGTAGCAGTCCAGGGGGATTTGTCTGCTTCTGAGAGGCTTGACAGGCAGGCATTAAATGCCTTATTTCGTAAAGCACCTAGTTTTTGCTTTACGAGACGAAATAGCTGGTTGACGATCTGAGGGATGTCTGTACCTCTGGAGCAAAGCTTGAGCTTGACGCCTGTATGAGGTTTTCAGGGAGTGGTTCAGCTGAATTTACAGTGTAGCGGGTGCATTTCATGTGTATATCTTTTCTATGTTTGTGCTTCCTCGCGTTAGATTAGTCTTTGTCTCTATATATTTATACGTCTTTATATTATTCCTATGACTATTACCCCGAAAAAAGAGAGAACGAGTACAATAGTTGAGCCTTCTTTGATTCGGTCCTGATAAGCCTGTTAGATTACTAAATTACCGTCAATAGACTATAAGAAACCATACTCATTTCTCACTATTTAAATTTATAATATAATTAAATTTTAGTTATTCAAGAATGGGTAGAAAGTTTACATTGACCTGACCGCTAATCAGGAAGCACAGATAGGCATACGTTGATTTAGAAGCCATCGGAGTTGTCGTCTGATTGAAAAAATAATAAGTCCCTCTATACAGTAACACATTTGGAAACATATATAATTGATTTGGTACAGATCAGTATATTTTAGTAACCAATTAAACTTGAAGTTAGTTTAGGAATTTAACAAAGTGAAGGCTTCTTTCGTCGATGCTTTTCTCATTTGTTATACATGATATAGATGGTGCCTTAATAACCATTAGGTTAATATAATTAGTAAGCACTAATTTGAAGATTAAATTATTGACCTTCGATGACAGCAAATTTATACTCTCTCTTGTAGAATCCAAATGATAATAAATAAAATAAGATTATGTTTTTTAAAATTGAATTTATAAATTAATACAAAAACAATGAAAAAATAGTAATGATATAGGCGGTTAGCTAGCAAGAAGAAAGCAATGGAATTTTAGACAATAATGAGATTTAGGTTAGTACTACTACCTATATTAAGGGTTATAAATATATTCCCAATTTTCTCTGAAAAAAACATTTTACTGAAGAACTTGCTACTAAAATCTCGGATAATATTATTGTGTAAACATGCAAATCTTGCAGATAAACTGAAGGCATTTATTACAATAAGCCGATCAACAAAGTATTATCTGGTTTAATTGTGGTATAAAATAGGGAATGTCGAACAACTCCTGAAATTTGTTGTAAGAGAAAATTGTTTCATGGTCTTCGCCAGCTTCTATTACAGCTTGACTTAGGCGTTGTTGTAGTACTGATTTCGATCCAGAAATATCTCGATCGCTCTCCAATTCTCTTTTTCAAACTGTACTTTTAGATCTTTTTGCCTACGAGACATTTTATTGAGCAGAAACGTAACCCTCAAACGTCAAAACATAACAAATCTACAATTAATGAGAAGGAATAAAATAAGAAATCTACCTGAAGCAGCCAGGGCTCGAACCTGGATATCCTGCTTTCCGGGCACGAATGCTACCAATTACACCACCGGGACGAGCCAGATAACTTAATAAATTCCCAGCACACTAGCGAGAGTCTAAACCTCCGAGAAAGACAAATACATCGTTTTTTGCTGGATGGGCTGACATTGTCTAGCTATTTATCGCCTATCATTATTTACTTTTTATTTTAATTTATAAATATTGATTTAGTTAAGGTGTTTTATCCCACGTAAATAATAAACAATTAATTCGAGGAAATATAATAAAAAATCAGGAGATCCAGGTTCGAGCCCTGGCTGGGACAGATAGATTTTTTATTCTATTCCCTCGCTTTAATTTTTTTAAATTCACGTGGGATAAAACCCCACAACTAAATTAATATTTATAATAATTCTACTTCTGACACCAAATTCTTATGACCTGCGGGTCAATAATAATTAAGAACAGAGATAAATTGAAGTTAATTTATTATAACCAATAAGCACACCTACTAATTAGAGATAACAATCAAACCTACTGCCCTTACTTAGTAATAAATAAATAAATAATATAAATAACTTACATCAAATAAATTAACTAATATGTTCAAATAAATTAAATGTGCTTATTTACTTACCCTTTCTAGTACTGTCACTTACTGTATCACTGCCACGGGCCCGAAGCTCTGGACACGTGATCTAACTGACTGAGGGCTGCTGGAGAGCCGCTATATAACTCAATAGAACGTTCTAGACGGGCCTAGGCATGGATCTAATAGTGGTTTCTGGGTAAACATAATTTCTTCCTCCGAAGAAAGGGAACAGGTGGCCGCTTTCAATTGACCACTTCCCGCACAGGTCTGGTACGTGCTTCACCAGTCTTTAACAATATAAAAAATTAAAAAAAATTCTTGCACTCGGTCAGACGGCTAATTCATGTCCTAAATTTGAAATGTATGTATTTTTTCAATTTTATGTTTTGTAAAAAAAAAAAGTAATATTCTATACATTTGCCTATCATATGAATACTTCATTAATCATCACTGCAATAATTATAAATTTGCTACCAAAATTGTATTGGGGTTAAACTGAAACCTAACACTTGACTAAAGCATTTTCCAACCTTACACTAGCCATTATTTTCTTTTAATTCAAAAATAAGTTGATACTATTAAAGTGATTCATTTTTTTTCTCTTTTACTTTGCTTAAGTTTTAATTAAATGTCAGTTATTTGATTTTTGTGTAATATAGAATCCTAGTTAGCTGACGAATATTACTTGGGCTGCAATTAACGCTATATTCTTCTATTATATTGAACCATGATCCATTGCACTGCACAACAAAAAAATTTTTTTGAATGTTTCCTACACTAAATTAGTCTATTTCTACTAATTTTGGGGTGATAAAAACGAAAATATCATTGAAAAATTTTTATTAGCTCTGGTTTTTGAGATATACAGCACTTAATCTTAAAGAGTAATTATACTATACGTGAAAAGTGAAAGTACAAAAATAATATTGTTATGTTTCTTTTAGAATATTTTAAGTACAAAATTGATTAAAAAAAACATTATTCTTAGTGTTTTGACAAATAAAAGAGGTTTGTACCACCAAATTTCAATTAAGTCAATCCGATGTATTGTAAGATCGCTGTCGTTTAGCTTGTCTTTTATAAAACACTTCTGGAACATTTTTTTGACGCTGTCTGTACTGAGATATTTTCACATCATGTTTTAGAAGATTCCACTGTTGTAGTCTTGACCCTAACAGCTCAGCCTTTTCCTTAGACAAGCCAAGATCTTTTATAAGGTCATTCAACTCTGCTTGACTAATTCTGTGCGGATCACTAGACCTATCGCTTACATCAAAATCAGGGTCATAGGATGTAGAAGGATGGGTTGCTTCTTGTAAACAGACTTCATCACTTTCCTCTAAAATTTCATAGTTTTGGGGTGGAGAAGGGACTGGCAAATTGTCTGAGTGTGGTACAGGCCGAAGAGCAGATGGGAGATTAGGGTATTTCACCGTTCCTCTTTTCTTCATAGATAAACCTTGCTTAATGGGAGGAGTTAAGCAGAAATAACAGTCGTCTGTATGATTGGTAGGCTCACGCCAAACCATAGGTACTGCAAAAGCCATTGCCCGCTTGTTATTTTTCAGCCACTCTCGCAATATGACGGAACAAGAATTACAACATATATGAGGAGCCCATGATTTATCTTGGTCCCCAACTTTTACACCAAAATAATGTTCATAGGCAGTCTTAATGATAGGTGACATTTTACGTTTCTGAGCCTTAAATGTTATTTCACCACATATATAGCAAAAGCTATCGACAGAATTCACACACTTTCGAGGCATTTCAGATCAGCACTTAAATTAATTTAAAAATCAACTTCACACGATAATTTCAATAGCAACCACGTGCGTACAATTGACAAACTCGCAAAGGATATGTTTACTACTTATGAACAGCTGATTAGAGGGGTGTTATGTAAACAAACATGTGTACCAACTGTTGGTGATGAAATATTTCATTTGTTGAAAACTCAATATATATACAATAGAATGATACTATATCTTAAAAACAAGAGCTAATATATAATTTTTATGGTCATTTTCGGTTTTAACACGTGGAAATACATTAAAATCAGCTAATTTCAACCCCCAAACAAAAACTTTGTTGTTCAGTGTTGTTTAAAGCTATTTGTTTGAAAAGACGGTATGGAGCGAACCAATGTCTAAGTGCTGATTTTATTCTCTCCATCACTTTAACGTCAGCTCCAAGCATTTAATGGTCGATACTTGTTAACACTATTCAATGTGTTAAGAGACATATGGAAGAATTCCCTACTTCCCTTCAGATTGGTATAGCGGACCTGAGCATGGTCTCAGATAAAGTTTGTCCGCCAAATACATGACTAGGAAGAAATAATAAGAACCAATCCGTCGCTTTTTCCTCGATATTTTCCTTCTCTGAATGCTTCTCGATAAGTTGGACCCCCGTTATCGAAGCGCCCCCAATATCTGTACCATCGTTATGGTCTTGACATGTCCGAACCGAAAGCCCATCCAAACCTGAACGGACATCCCCAATGAAATCCTTCCTGACACCTGGCTGGTGGTAAGACAAGCCTGCCTGCCAGCTTTCTTGACAGTTCATGCCCAGTCCTAACCGTAAGCCCATATTCATATATTTTTGTTTTCTCCACTTTATCTAATCTTATTTTTCACGTTCGCTAACTTTGATAAGGATTGAAGTTTTAACGAATTTGCTCATTTACTCAAGAGTAAGTTCCTATTTGTCCCAAGGAGGGAGGAAGGACATTTTACTGCTATTTCACATTCTTCATGATTTGAAGAGATCAGTAAGGGAAGAAATCTCATAAATAGTATTATAACATATATAACATATGGCATTTATTCTTAAGCTTTAGACTTGATTCAAATACCTTTTTCTCCTCTCAGTTTTATTTTTTCTTTTCTTATTTTTTCAACTTTTTTTATTTATATAAATATATCCTACGATATAGTAATATTATAATCTTGAACGATAAAAGGAAGAATAATGTGACAAATGTGATAAATGTTATTAATTTTAAAAAAAGTCCCAATTCAGATTTTAGCTATTAACATATCAACAATACATCAGTATCATCTTAAAATATTAGCGGATAGAATAAAAACATGGTATAAGTAATATAAACTCTCAATAAATGATTTATCACTGACTTGACATAAAAAAAAAAAAAAATAGCTTTAATAAAATAATAATAATAATAATATTTTTTCTCTTGCGTTTGTAGAAATTCGAGTTAATGCCTATACGATTAATGCATGCATAATTCATTAATAGTACACATACAATCACACACGAGGACAATTAAAATAATCTAGTCATATTTATTCTTATCGGAGATTTTAATTGTTTTAGAATAGTTAGATTAAATTTTATATTTATGTTATATCGTAGTCCTTACTTCATGCTGCCTCTAGTTAATTTTTTTATTATTTATTTATGAAAATTGTAGAATTGAACGGCTTAAAAATATTGTCAAAAACGATAGAGAATCATGAGACACAAAACATTTTTTTAGAAGTCTATAGTCGTCTCTTGATTTCACATTGTATATCTCAAACAATTAGTTAAGAAAAACAATAATGATAAAAATAGTATCTCTTGAATATATATTTTTATGAATTGTGTTATGACTGTCCATAATATTTCCATTTGCAGCCAGTCCCATATGGGAATATCGTGATTTGTGGGCCTAAGTAATTTCTTATGTTCTTTTCCTTTTCGATCAATATTTGACCAGCAAGCATAACTCATGTGTAATTTCCCACCCTCGCTTCATTCAAATTCTCTCATAGCATACCATAGATTGATTTTGGTCAAGGAATTGATTGAAATCTTCTGATCTTTCGGAGTACTTCATTCCCAGTGACTAAGACATCTACACTCCTCAGTTGACCTATCTGAACTCCAAAAGCTGAAACGGTAGGACCTACTTGAGAGAGTTGGTAGCGACCTACTTACTTTTTTTGGAACTCTTCTAAGGAAGCTCATACAGAGTAAAAGGAGTGCCATTATTACTGATTCTATTAGCCACCATGAATTTACCCCAACGAAACTTTAATTAACATCCATCAAAATAACTATACACTAACAAAATGTGACCTCTTCCGCGAGAAATTAATTTTCTTGGAGCTAATAATTATTAATAAAGATTTTTCCGCCTATCTGTACTAAGTAATTTTCGGACTTGCGGAAGCGGCGCGCTGCGGAAATATCCATTAAAAATGAAAATGCAAATTGAATCAGGGGGATCTGTCCCTTGATAATGAAGATAGAAAAGACTCCTCTTTTCCGAACGAGGGCAACCGTGACAGTCGAATTAATTATTATTAATCCGATTTAACTTTGGGCTCTCTTTAATCTGAAACGAGATACAATTAGTATTAAGTTGAATTAAATGCCCTCAAAGAAGGAGTGGGCGGTGCTTGGGGCAAGGGACAAATATTTTAAGAAGAACTTCTTATAACGGTTCTAAATAAGAATCCTTCCTTCTCCCTCCCTCCAGGATCTCTTTCTCTCCGAGGCATTAATCATATTTCTTTGCTTTGGCTCGAGACAATAATTGAGACGATTTTAATTATGTTAAAATATTCCATTAGAAGTGGGATGAGAGGAAGAAAAGCGCTCAAGAAGTTGGCTAATTAATTGGTGGAAGTATAAGGAGTGGGGGAAGAAGGCCGGGTGGGGGTGGGGGGGGGATGAGAATCTGCATATCTCTAATTGAGGGGTCCGGCTGGCGACTCGAGTGATTAGGTTTTGTCCTTTGTTCCGGTTGTTCTTGTCATCTGTGAAGGGAACGTGATTTCGGTTGCAAGTGGTGATTCCCGATGGAAAATTCGGAAGGCTAGCTTCTCCACCAAGATATCCATTCTCGGCCACTGTCTAAGGCTTTGTCGGAAACTGCCTCGACTCTGGCCAGTAGATCTACAAGTAATTCTATATCGTGGAGTTATCTGGGAGAACGATAAGATAAGATAAGAAGATGTCCTGCGTACACTAACATATGTCTGGAATTGTCCTTCAGTGAAGACACATATCCTATGATTTGTATTTATTTATTTACGAAAGACCAGTAAAGTATGCATATAAACCACCTTCCTATCTTCATATGAATTTGGTCCGGATTGAGAGGGTTAAATTAAAAATTATAAGTTTAGAATTGCTCTAACCGGGGCCGAACTGTTGCATTATGGACGTGGGGTCTTTACTATTTTGTCAAACGCATTGAGCTGTAACTCCTTGTTTTCTAGTTTTCGTCGTATCTAACTCGGTTATCCTGTAAAGAGATGGTTTGTGTTCGATTCATAATAACCTCAAGAGTTTTATTCAAACTCAGGGTGTTGAACGAAAGATCTGTTTAGAATCTCTGACCGCCATACAGTTACATTACAGACCTGGGATTTGTTACATATTGTAAAAAGCATTCAGCTTTATACTTTTTTGTTCTCCTAGTTTAAGACGGTTATCTTGTAAAGAGATAGTTTGTATTGGAGAGGGCGCTTAGCAAACCAGATATCTCTCAGATAACGGGTTTAGACCAAACCAATAAACACAATAACAATTTATTCTTCCAAGTTTTCATCATAAGTGAATTAAAAATTATGGTAATGTTATAAAATCTACATTTTTTTTCTTTAAGCTTACTACAATTTTAAAAATTGGGAAAAAATGTTAAATAATTGATTTGTTTGAAGGCCTATGGGAATGACTTGGTTTCTGGCTGAATTCTGACGAAAATCCTCTCCAGATTTGATAAGTTCCACTCAAACATCCAAGGACATCCAAATCCTCTCGTCCTCTCCTTGGCATCCCACGTTCATCCCGACAACCCTCCCCAACGCCTCAAGAGGAGGTGGCCAAGGGACCTCCTACTCCAGTCAGTTTAGTTTAATACCTAGGGAGTGAATGCACTGGCATTTTTCTCCCCCTCTCAATCCCTCCTTGACTCCCTGCCTAGACTCCTTCTTATCCTA
This sequence comes from Oncopeltus fasciatus, assembly GCA_000696205.2. Taxonomy (NCBI): domain Eukaryota; kingdom Metazoa; phylum Arthropoda; class Insecta; order Hemiptera; family Lygaeidae; genus Oncopeltus; species Oncopeltus fasciatus. The sequence continues at coordinate 348,437 of KZ807577.1, forward strand.
GGATAAGGAGAAGATGGGTGCCGGATAGTCTATCGCGGGTTAACCTGGGCTCCTCTCTGAGGACGGGTTACGTCCCGGGATAGACGAGCAAGGACTATTATCATGTACCCCATCAAAAAATTAAGTGCAAAAAAAAATGTACAGATAATTTTTTTTTTAAATAAAGAGTTAATTCAATTCTGACGAAACGAAACGGAGCTCATTGAGACCTCATAATAATCATATCGAAAATTTATTTTCTCAAATTAGTGTTATAGAGAAAAAATAATTTAAACCCAATAGATATAAAAAGTATTTTTTTAATATTTGTGTTCTGTATATTTTTTATGGAAAACCGCTTATTAAGGAAGATATTTGACAATAAAGTTGATAGACAAAAATGGCAACCTTAGGCTTCAAATAATTAACATTCGCATTGGGGACATCTGCTTAGTTATCACTACTCCTGCGTGACATACTTTTAATATTGTTTTTTCTAGAACGATAAACGTATTTATCATTATCTCTATATTCCTTTTATCCCTTGGCATAAGTGAAATAAAAGGTTTTCTCCCCTCTTTTCTTCCCCCTGTAGAATATCGGTAAATGGGTTCGCAGGGAGACATCTCTCTCTATATAGAGATAAATCCCTGGTAATAATTTAGCGGGAGGAGGGGGTGTGATGAGCCAGCGGAAACCGACTCGGCCAACCCTCTCCATCGCGAGGAGCTGACCCAACAAGGGGATGTATTGTTTCCCTTATTGGGCTGTGTTAGTTCTCCCACCCCGACAGTTAACATGTCCTCACTTCTCCGGCGGGGTACTCCACTTCCTCTTGAGGTCTCTTCCTGCTCCGCAGAGTCGGATGTACTTGCCTTGGATAGATCGAATCCTGTGTCTAGCTGTCCAGTAGTCTTGGAACAGTTATCAAAAGGAATTCACAGACAATCTTCCTAAAATTCCTATTTGTAATTTCCTACATGGAAACATCTTTTCTCCCTTTCTCTGGGCATTCATTCGAAAAAAAAAAAAGTGTGAATAGATAAAGGGAAAAATAAATGCTCCAGATTATTGAATATAAGCATGCAGCATTAAAGAAAATGACTATATTTTAAATATGTCTGTAATTGTTTGCCAATTAATTTCCAATTTTCTCTAGCTAAATAAAAGTGTCAAACCCTTTCTCGTCCTTCCATTTACAAGGTGATTGTTATTTTAATAAACGTGAAATTTAGAGCTAAGAAACTATTTACAACGCACAACATAGCAAAGAGAGCAGCGGGCGTGGCCGTGGCGTAGATCGGGGGGTGGGGCTTTGGCCGTCTCTTGGACAGGGAACTTGACTCAACAAACGTTACAATAAGACTGGTATCATATCACATTAAGTCACGCACTCATATACTAAGAACTGATAAAAGAAAAATGGTGTAATGATATCATAGTATACTTAAGACTGAAGATTAAAAGTATTTACAGTAGAATAATAATAAAAAAGAAAAGAAAAAAAAAGATTAAAATTTAAAAGAGCTCTTGTCCTAATAATGTTTTTTTTGTATCAATAATATAACTGTATAATAAAATGAATTATAAAAATTTGAAAAAAAAAATCTATCTTACATAACATTAAATTGTTTACAACGATGATAGACAGTAGTAATTGAGGCANAAAAAAAAAGTTGGCAAATATTTTATATATCCTCCTTAAGTAAACTGGAAATTTAGTCAGGTTAGTTGATTATCTCTTCCCTGAAATTTAGTATGTTTGATACTAGGGTCGAAAAATATGAGATGGGGTTTTACGGTTGATAATAACGAGAAGTATGAAGCGTTGAGTGGGCTAGGGAACCTTCAAGCTCTTGAAGAAGGAGGGGAGGAAGGAACACTTTGGAATAAGTTTTTAATAACTCTTGGATGGATATTAATGGCCTGAGTAGCCGAGTTATCCCTCCCTCCGCCTTGAGCCGTGTTATTATTTAGGGATGCAAATGAAAAGAGTGTCGCCATTTTTCACGGGGAGAGCCTGCGGGAGAGGGGTAAGGGTGAGGGTTCTGGAGGGGGGGTAGAGGTATCGGGAAAGTCGCGTGGGTGAGTGGAGGGGGACGGTGGGCGGGGGGTGGCTTCTGTATTATTGGAGACGTCAGTCAAGATCGTCAGTCAAAATTCACCCTTCCTTCTCACCCCTCTCTCGCTCTCTCGTCTCCCACGCACACACACTTCTCTCTCACTCATCTGGAGCTGGAGGGGGGGTTGCTCACTCAAATCCGTATCAAACCTTCAGAGCCACTGCCTTTCCGGCCATCACTTGTCACAACGTCGGCCCTCTGATGAGCACAGTGCAAATGGTTACCTTATCCGCTCTTCATAAATATTGATTTCGCTTCACCCGGTGTTTATTTGTTTAGATTTTTTTTCCTTCCTCCCGTTTCCTTTATATATATCTGTCTGATAGACTGACGTGAGATATGAACGTTTTGAAGTGATAAGTACACTGAAAATCCACAATTAAATATAAAATCAATTTACTGAATGCTCAGATTGAAATTTTATATATGGTACTAGTGGATCAGTTTTTTTTGCCCATATTTTTTTGTACATAAGCACAAAATTGAGGTTTGCTATGGTTTCTAACTCAGAGATTTAACCAATTATCAAGTTTCTCATATTAACAAAAAAAAAAAAATATGATAATTAAACTGAACAAATAATCATGAAGGCATTCATTTATTATTAGCCAGAGTTACGAAGTACTTTGTACACTAATGAAAACAATCAATATTTATTGAAAGAGAAAATTACTTTCAATTTGACCATAGAAAATTTATTATTATTACCCTGAAATACAAAATAATGTTCATAGTAATAAAAAAAATAGATAGCTACCATTAGTTGAAAGAGAAAATTATCTGCGATTTCTCTTGCAAATATTTATTTTTTAACGTTTTGTGAATTCGAAATTTTACGACAAAAATATATTTTACTTAATAAAAAGTATTATCAAATATTTATATTCCGACATTTATTTATTTTGAGCTGGCAAACATTTAAATTTAACGCTTATTTTTGTTGACGAACATTATATATTCTTTTAACTAAATTCAATTTTCGACTCCCGAAATGAGAATTGAATTGAATGAATTTTGTAACGCAATAAATGACTCTCATAATTCTGTAATTTCGTACGGGCTAAAATTACTTGTAGATAATCTAAAGGGTTATTATTATTTCTACCACCAATGAATATAGAACTCTCATACCTTCATTCTCTGTCTTCATTGGTTTCTGCAAACCATCTCCCGTTGGCGAGCGCTTTCGGACACTGTCCATCTTCCGGCCGAATACATACGTTCACTGTCACGGTCTGTATTCAACTCCAACTACTCTGAATACAGACCGTGACATTGAACGTATGTATTCGGCCAGAAGATGGACAATGTCCGAAAGCGCTCGCCAACGGAAGATGGTTTGCAGAAACCAATGAAGACGGAGAATAGAAGGTATGAGAGTTAAAATGACTTGTATTAAAATTGGGATTTTTGACCCTGGAGATTATTAGTAGAGAATTTGTTGGGGTTCGGTCAAGTTTGATTAAAAAAAATACAGTTAAAAAAGTGCTTACTATAAAAAAATAAGTATAAAATCACATATACAGGTTGCGCGGTCAACTCTGGAAATGTGACTTTTGCTAAAAACAAACGAGGTGGAATACTAATTTTAAAAACATGTGCTTCAACCTCAAGAAGAAGAGATTAGTTCTTAAGACCTACGCTTTGACCATTAATGCTTGACGAGACTTCAGATAAAAAAAAAAGCAATTCTTAAAAAAAGAGTTAGAAAGGTGTTTGTGAGTGGGAGTCAATATGAAGTGTCACCTTGGAGAGTGGCAGTGAAAAATGAGTGACAGGGTCGGGGCGGTGGTTGACTTATTCAGTAGGTCCTGAGTATGCACTCAACCCTCGAGATATGAAATAAACAAGGCCCTCCACTTCTAAGTCACGGCTTTAACAATTTAGGGGAAGTGTGGCCATCTTCCTGGCCTTCAGTAGTTGGGTGCGTGCATTGGCCATAGAGTGAAGAGAGGTGCATTCCCTGGTACTTGCAATTTTTTTACACGTCTTCACGCCATGAGGAGCTTCCGATTTATAAGAAACAATATATATATATATA
>KZ807577.1:352613-368972 GCA_000696205.2 Oncopeltus fasciatus
ATATATATATATATAAATGGAGCACATTGGTTAAGGTACTTGACTCCTCAGCTAAAGGTCCCAGGTCCAATGCTCACAGTGCAAAGTATTTCTCTTTCTTCTGTTTTAATAGCCCATAGGTTTCCTGACGTGCTCCTAGGGAATACCCTGATTGGGTACCATTCTTCATTGAATGGAAAAAAAAAATCAGTTGGCCAGAACGGAGTGATGACCACGCGCCTTCTCTAGTGTTCTGTAAGTCGTGAATAGACTTCCTTAATATGTATTTTCCCTTAGGTTTATATGGCCTGTTGTGGGACTGTTTTTTTTTTTATTACTGTTCGAGGACATCAAATGCAATTAAAGTTCATTTTATTCTATTTATTTATTTAATAATAATAATAATAATAACTTACACCGAATTTGGGGTGAATGTGAGAGTTATAAGGCACAGAGGTAAGAGGAATTACATAAAATCCACCACGTTTCCCAAACAGGTTTTTTTTTTAGCCCTAAGTAATATATTTCAAAATTTTTGTTAGATTTAGACATCTGGGGAAATATTTTTCCCTAACCGATTTAAGGTGCGGATTTGTCTTATTCAGAGGTAGGAACTGCTCTGAATCTTTTCCCCAAATATATATTAATTACATTTTTTATATCAAACCCAAGTTACATTTAAAAATATTAAATTACTTGTTTCGTTCATATTGTAGAAATTAAAATATTTTTTAAATAGTGCAAAAAAGAATAGNTCAAACATTATTATAATGTTGTCCACTTTAACTATTGAATGAAGAGAGGCGGTGGTGTAAATAGTAACATGCCAGCCCGGTAAGCAGGAGATCCGTGCTTGAGTCCCGGCTGAGGTAGTTAGGTTTTTTTACTCTATTCCCTTGCATTTATTGGTTAAAATATTTGAATTTTTTATTTGCTATTTATTTTTCAATAGTTTTATTTATAAGTATATGACCTTAAAGTTCACAACAATTCTTTAATAATTGGAATTTAATTACTCTAAAAGTACTACATTACTATTGGTAAAAGAACAACTACAGTTTAAATTATTTTTTTAAGTTGAGTTAAATGTTAATTCATATTATTCCCAATGATTAATAAATTACTAGTAAAATAGTATTTAATTTAATGGGGAGTTAATAGATAAGAGGTGCAAGGGAACTTTATTTGGACATATTAAGTGCAATTACAATGCTACCAGCTGCTTCATTTAATTGGAATGAGGGCGACAACTGGAATGTTCCACCTGTTTAATGAAATAGAAGATTCAATCCGAGCGGAGGAGTGACAAGTCCGGAATAATTAACATCAGTCGCTCTCTCTGCAGACTTGAAAGCCCGTTCAGCCAATCAGCCGTGGCGTTTGTTGCTGTACCCCAAAAGGCAAATATTTGTACTTCGGCTCCGATAAGAGGATCGCCCTCTGTGTAATTGGAATGCAATAGGCGTTTCTAGTGCTTCCTCAATAGCCTGCCAAATGCATTTCCAAATTGCCCCATTCCAATTTAAACTGACGCCCCCCTCCGCTCGTATATTAATTACATCCGCCCTTGTGTAAAATAAGAATTTACACATTCTCACCAATTGAGCGGAGTCAATTAATTGATTTAAATGGGGAGTAGTGGAGATGCGTGTGCTATGCTTGTGCTGTATTACTATTTAATTTATTACCATTGTTTTTCTGCTATCATCGCTAATCGACAATTTGTTCATTACCTTATATAATAGATTTTACACAATTCTTTATTTTCTTTTTTTTCATAAGCAACTTAAAAAATATTAGAATGTCTTTTGAAATACTCGTCATTTACTTTAATATTATGCCCGCATTCCCAATAGATACAGGAAAAATATAATTATGCCTGCAATTCCACTCAGTGACCTAATTTCAACGATATTTCTATTGAGGCAGTGCCTTCTTAAATCGTACATGTTGAGCAACGATATTATTGGTCAGGGTGTTGCCTCTCTTAAATAAACTTGAAGCAAGACAGGTTGTCTCATACGAGCGGTATTTGTTAAAGTCACGATTAAAGTCATGATAAACAATAACCCATGTCCACATCATGGACCACTGCGAGTCTGAACATTTATATAAAATACATAAATACATACATATATATATATATATGTATATATATATATATATATACTAANGGTAAAGTCACTTAGATAATCTAGAGACCATTGGTAGGGAAACACTCAGGGGCCATCCCAGAAACTTAAATATCTTCTTTAATACGAATTTTTCGTTAACTGTTATACGTATAAATATATTTGCACTTACACAAACATATATATGAGTGTGTTTGTGTGCTTTACTCTTGTTTAAAAGTTTTATTATTTTATGTATGAATGGTTGTAAACTATTATATTATTGCACGTATGGAAATCTGCTAATATAGAGCCGCATGGACCTCTGGTCCGAGTGCTATACCAAGTCAGCTTCATCTGGACTTTCGAGTGGACTCTTTTGTAAATGTACGAACATTTTCTTTTAATCTCCCGCTTCACGGGGTCGACTATTCACATTCTCTCTCTCAGCTTCTTATTCGAAGTCTTCTTACTCTCTTACCAGTAGTTCATATTCCTGTGCATAATAACATTCTCTTTTTACATTATTTCTTCTTTGTTCCTGAACTTAATTCCATTCCCCAATTTCGCTGTTTGAAGTGTTCATAAGTTAGATGTGAGAATTCACTTCCACACAACATCCTTTATTCCCTTATCCTTCCCTCGACTAATTTATAGAGCCTTTGTCAGTGAAAAAATTGCAAGCATAATTTTCATATATTTAATAAATTTTTTCATTTATACTTTCTCTTCCTCTTAATTCTAATTACACTGGTCCTACATTACATCTTCTCTTATTATGACACAGTCATATCTGCTGTACTCAAACGTTCCTTACCTTTGCAATGAATAATGCACAACCGTATGGTTGTTGACAATGAAAAATATGTTATGATTTAAGATAAATAAGTAACTTTACGTTCAGAATATTTACTCTGATTCTAGGTTCACTCAAATTATACAAGAGAAATACAAGGAGATTAAAAAAGAGAAAAATAGTTACCCAATTGTACCAGTAATCTTCCCAATCAATGTTGCTACTATCATTACTTGATAATCAATTAATTGATTATTTGTTTTGCAAGGGTTGAAAGTCTTACTTAAAATTTAAGGGGTTTATATGCTTCTAGGCTTCCATTAAAAAAAAAAAATCTTTCACTAATTTAAATCTTCAACGAACAAAAAATGTTTTAGTACTTCAACACTTAAATAAATAGCAAGAAGCTAATAGTTCCTTTGAGATAAAATGAAGTTTTTGGAATTTATATGAGTTTCTGAATCGTCTGAATACATTTCATACCTCTCTATGATTCTGTGTGTATGGATGCATTTGTATGTTTAAGTTTGTGAAAACACTCTGAAGGCTAAGTTATTTGTCCGATTGAATTTAATTCAGCGTTTAGGTTGTTTCGGATATAAGAACATACGTACAATGATTTACAATCTTTGCTATTAGATTATTATAAGAAGGTAAATTATCTTCTTAGAACATTTTTATAAGAAATTCGCTCTTCCATAACAATTTGGCTGTTCCGACAGCTTGGATGTTATTTTGGTTCTGAATGCACTTAGATATTTCTTCCGTAGAATGGGTTTTTTGTAGGAGGTTATACTCGGTGAAAACGGATCTAGATTGAGCCTCCTCAGGAACACAGACACTGGCTGGCTGCAATAAGATCTCTCCGTCCACCTGAGTCTATTTAACTGAAGGGGGGGGGGGGTCGGAATGGACCAACCCCGATAAATGACCCCTGGAATTGACTCAGAGATAAGATCCGAACTGCTCATCAGTTCTCTGGCTCACCCCCCCCCCCTTCCCTTCCTGAAGAGTTCCCCTCTTCTTAGCATCAAACCAAGTTTTAATCATACTCACTTCCTATAGAGTGAGCCGTTCCACCATCACCAGAACGAGTACCCACTCCCTCTCGCAACTTTTAACTGGGGTCATTTCTCATTCCGGATTTATTTAAGAGGACTACTCTGAGACTCCTTGTTCTATTAGACCGCTTCCTCTTTCGAATGTTGCCCGCCCATTGGCATTTCCTCAACTGAATCGCCTAAATTATGCCTTTATTAACACAACTTGTTAGGTGCATCGTGGCAATCCTAGTTCAGGTCTGGTAACAGCCATAGCTATATTATCTAAAATGATATGGCAGAATAGAGATGAACTCTGTTTCTCCTTCAATAGAATTTTTATTCCTAGAATTCCCCTAAGTTATTCGCAACCCCAGAAACTTTTTCCTAAAAAGTAAATTACTCTTATATTAATAATACATTATTTTATTTGTACTATTAAATTACAAAAATAATAAAATAAATTCATAATAATATTAAAAAATATTTCAACTGTAGTCTTGCTCAGGGAGGAAAAACATTTTACGCATATTATTGTTTTTTTACGGGCTAATGATCAAAATATAAAGGGATGAGGGTAGAAAACATTTTGAATTTTGATACTTTTTCTTTATAGAAAATTTAGTAGAAAAAATACGATAATATATCCATGTAAGATAATATATCTAGTTTAAATACCTTTGATAAAAGCCATGAATGGTGATAGATTACATTGATTCACTGGAAAACCGAGCTAAGGCTTAGAGTCATTGGAGGGAGGGGGAAAGTAAGTTTACTGCTGCTGAATCGAAGTAACATTTCACGTGAGGAAACTAGTACAGGGGAGGATTCTCTTCGGAAAGAAGAGAGGATCCTACTCCAATAGCAAATGCTTGTTACCATGGAGTATTGTATCTTCCTTAGCTGTTGCAGTATGAATAGCAGAGGAGGGGGAACCCCTTTCCTTTTCTGACAAGGACGAATATCACACTCGCTTAGCTTACATGAGGCAATCTATGCCACTGTGCGAATGGAGATGGGTGACTTCAACGCCGAATCAGAACATATGTTCTATGCCAAAGGGAGTAAAAAAAGATCTAATAGTGTGACACTCTTTCTCATTTAGGAAACTAATAAGGATACTGGAGTTAAAAGGAAAGACTACTGACTTCTCTTGTTCCTTTAGTGCTAACAAGATCTAAGGAAACGTTCGTTCGATTTTATAAATATTTAATTTGGTTGTGGTATTTTATCCCACGTAAATTTCAAACAATTAATGAGAGGGAATAGAATATAAAAAACTATCTAACTTTGGGTTAGACTCTTGCTAGTGTAGAGGGAATTGAATAAGACAACTAACACGTCCTGGTAGTATAACTGGCAAGTACACCGGCCCGGATAGCAGGAGATCCAGGTTTGATTCCTGGCTGGGACAGATAGTTTTTTATATTCTATTCCCTCTCATTAATTGTTCGTTCGATTTGTGTAACCGTTTTATTTGCTTAAAGACATACAGTAATTGTTTGATCTAATTACCTTATTTTACCTTAGGAGGTACCGTAACAATATTCATGAACTAAATGTAACAGTTAGTGCATGACTGTGAAGTTAAAAAACCCATACGAGTACATACTTGAGTCCACAATAGCTTCTTTTATTTATTACCTTCTGTTAATATACACTATTTTTTACTTAACATATTTTTTAAATTTTGTAATTATCTTATTGTTAACTGATTATTTTACTATTATTTAGTCACTGATTACTGTAAGGAACAAATATAATTTAAGGACAACCGCATCAGTAGAGAAGGTGACCAACGACACCACTCTCAAATTAATTACAAATTAAGTTGCTAGGAGGTTCTGTAGATTGGTTACTATTCTGACAGAGATCTCAATCATTCCTCATTCGCCCTAGCATATATCTAAAAGTGGTAACTGTTAGTTAGTGTATCCAGCTATTCACCAATTTCTTATTTTTTTTCTGTTTGTTTCTAATAAAACAAAAGACGAGGGACATCTCCTTCGTTTATTAGTGCTCCTGCTTGGTGGAGTATTACCTTTTTATTCTTTTTTTTAATTATTATTATTCAGCTGACGATCCATTGGTAGTTCATAGCTATAACTTCGTATATGGCTCCTAAAGTAATATCATTTTAAAAAATATAAATATATTTTGTTCTGTTTTATATGCCTCCCATATGAATGTCCGTTCCATCAGAAGTCCAGATTTCTTCCTTCCATAGATGGAATAAGAAAATTACGACTCTTTCCTTTCATAAGAACATTTTCAAGCTTCATGAGATGTTCGCCTTCTTGCTTGCGAATCTCCGCACAGCCTTCTGTGCCAAGCACCTTTGCTTAGCGGCGCCGTAATCAGTCAAATACTGAGCTCGACTTATTTACAGTTATCCCACCCCTAATACCTTAAGGGAGGGGGTGGCGAGGTCGAATCATTTAGAGATAGCTCATTTTCTAGTCGACTTCCTGTAACGCGTCCCCCCCACCGTTCGAAATTCCTCTCATTACCACACTAAGCCACTTTCTTTTCTTTTCTTTTTTTTCTCTGACTTTTTTTTTTCCGTATCTCATTCACTTGATTTTCTTTCCAAATACCCTTCCCGGGAGACAATTTATTTTTAGCCTGTTTTTATTTGATTAAAATAAACATTAAACAGCGAATGCGTACTTCAGTTAATTTCAGCTCTTAAACTGATTTGGTTACTCAAGTTTCTTCTACTTTTGAATAAATCATTTATATTACTTCCACTTATGTAAATGTAACTAAATAATTGAAGTATCATATTTCAGTATTTTAATTCGTCTTTCATTCCCATGCGTTCGTTCTAGGGTCATCCCGACACCAATATTTAAACTTACCCAGAACTAACTACTACGGCACTTTGTGCGACATCGACTGATGCGTTCTGTGGTTATAACAGTTTATTACCTTCTCGTTCTTTCGGCATTATCTCACTCCAGTTGAGAGTGCTTTATCGATCCGAAGCCACCCTCATATGTGGTATAACTCCAAAATAATTGTCTTCTATAAGTTATCTTACTCTTCTTTCATCATCTTCTCATCATGTTTCTTCTGTGATCTTTATTCTTCCTTATTTGATTTTTCTCTTTACAGTCTACCTAGTTAGAGGTCACCTCTTCCAATCATTTGATTTCTACATTCTGCGGCAGAGAAGAATTGTGTTTCATTTTCATTTATATTGTTACGGGCTACAAGTCACTAATATTTATTAAGAATGCAATAAATTAGAGTTTTTTTATTAACACATTTTTTATTGAAATAATTACCTCTGTTTATTATAAACTAACCTACTGCCATTAATAACTAATAAATAAATTAATATAAAATATAAATTACTTACGACTAATAAATTAATTTATACGAACAAATAAATTAAATATACTTATTTACTAAAAGGCCTAAAGGTAATCTCTGTCGCTTATCACTGCTACCGATACTGTAACCAGCCCACCACGCAGAACACTCATCTGCTAGGTTACTGCCACAGACGGAGGGTAACTTATCCCTGACTGAGAAAGCCGCTGGCGAGCTACTTTTATAACTTCGTGGAACTGGCGAGAAGAAAGGAGAAGAGACTGAAACATTCTCCTCTAGAATTTCAAGTAAGCCTGCTTCTGTTCAAAGGAGAAAAAAAGGAAGCAGCTGTTATCCTTCAATTGCCCACTTGCCGTACAGGTCTGGTCCACACGCCACCTTCTTCCCTAGTCTTTAACCTTACAATATTTTCTCACTCAAACCTCATTCCTGCATTTTCGATGCTCTCCCTCTTTTCCTCTTTGTTTATATTTTACGGCAACTTTAGTTACTTATACATCTTTAAATTAAATAAATAAAACATAAAATTAGATTAGGAGCTAATGAACGTAAGATATTTTAGGATTATATTAGCACAGAAATATATATATGATTTGGCCATGTTTTTTTGTTTTTTTTAATGGCGTGTCAACCTTTGGTCATTAACGCCAGGGAGATATTTTTGGATGTAGAAAGATAATTATCAAGAAGAAGAATTTATTAGCAATAGGTCATGGTGAGGTATAATGAATTGTTAATGCGAATAGTTGGCCATGTTTTTTTTTCCATTTTAAATTCGTATTTTTGAAAAGTTTTTCTTAGAATAGATCAAGTATGTTGTTTAGAAATGTTAACCAAGATAGAAGGAAGCATTACATTTTTTATTTAAATATTAAATCAAAGATAATTAGGCGCAAAATTATATTGTCGCTTATATTTATGTCTTTCTATAATGGATGATTTCAAATATTTTATAATATGAAAATTAATATTTGACTCTCTTCAAATCGGGACTTCATCAAATGTCAACGCAATTTCCTTCGTCATGAAATTTTCTTTTGTAAGATTATTTGAACGGTAGTCATAGAGTCACAGTCCAATCTCTTAGGAGTTGGTCTCCCAAGAGGGTTGCTCGGCAAATTGTTACTTAGGAAATCCGCTGACAGGCTCCTTCCTCGCTCGCTCCAGAAGGGGGTAAGGGAGAAAGAGCAAGAGGACCCGCCCTAAAGACGTAAAACTTCAATAATCGATCCAAGATTTACCTCGAGACCGCCATCTTGGTGGCAGTTAATTGTCCCCCCCCCGGAGTTCATCCCCTGCCCCCTCCCCCCTTGAATTATTGACAGTGTAGAGCCCGGGGGTCCCCATTACAACGATAAATGGCGAACAGTGGGATTGTTTTTCTGACTTCTTTTTCAAACGACCGCCACTCCCTCTCCCGAATAGTAGACTATAAATACAAAAGCAATCGGCTCGGGTTTGTCTATCAGATGGTTCTCCAGATTAACAATGTTTGTCCAATAAAAATGAATTTTCTTCTCCATTCGCGGAGTTTTTATCCTGAAAAGGGGATGTACTTTTTTCTCTCTCCCAGTACTTTATTTTCCGTTTAATATTGGCCCCTTTCTTTCGTTTTAAATGAATTCTTTGCCATTTCAAAACGCTATCCGACATCTGCTTTATTAGCCCTCTACCTCGTAGTCAGCACATATAACACAAGTGGAGGTCAATCGGTATTACAGTCGTAACTGTGGTGGTGCTATATGTCGTACAGGGTATAGCTGTTTCTCACTCATAAAAGTTGTCTCTTGATCATCCAAAATATGGTAGAATTCTAATTGCTTTTGGTTTTATTGGGAGTGAACAGGAATAAAATAAATTATTGGTTTATTCTTACAAACCTGTCTCTCCCTCCATACCCCCCCCCCCCCAAAAAAAAGACAATGAAGTAAAATAATAGATTGTGACCCAGAGTGAAATTAACTGTGATTACTAGTAGAGAATTTTTGTTGTGGTTCAGACGAGTTTGATAAATAAAAAAAAATACAATATTTAAATATGTGTATTTTGTATTATCTGTCGACGATTCGGCTTACATTGTAAGCCATCTTCAGGGGTATCACGAAAGCGAGAGTGGACGTCGTGCCTCCTGGATAAACCAGTCATGAACGTCAAAACGTCCCCTGTAGCCTTCATGATAGCCCTCAAGATGGCTTTCAATGTAAGCTGAAACGTTGGCAGATAATAAAAAAAAAAACAACATTGTTTTAAATATTGTATTTTTTTTAAGAACCTTGATCGAACCCCAACCAAAATTTCTCTACTAATAATCTCTACGGTCAAAACCTCCTCATTTTAACTTAGATTACTACTGATGAGACTTCGTGAACTTACCATATTATTGAACAAATCATTTCATAGTCACACCATTCCGTTCAAATGAAATCGCCTCCAGTAGAATCCTTATAACAGTGTTTGCTTTCAGGTAAACAAACAGTCTTGTTGTAGTAGGAACTTACCTGAAACACAACACTCGATTATAAATGTTCATTCAGATTTCCCTGGAGCAGTTCACATTTTAACTCCTGGTGTTGAACAATATCGAAAGTATTTCATGTTTTTATAAATTATTCTAAAAATTTTAATCATTAGTAGAGGGGTGTGCCTGATATTAAAATTGTAAATATAAATATACGTTTTTCGTTAAAATGTCAGAACATAAACGTCAGAAAAATACAATTTCCACCTATTTTGTCTTATACATTTTTCTCATAAAATAATAGAATAATGAAATATTATTAAAGATTATTCAATTCAGTCATAATCTAAACTACCCATCCCACTCGAGTTATTTCAGTGATTAACTAAAAGTGTTTCATAAGAGAGCTCCCATTTCGGATTAAATATTTTAATGTTGAAAATTCGAAAATAGAGCGCAAAAAGTCTCTCTCTCTCTCTCTCTCTCTCTCTCTCTCTCTCTCTCTCTCTCTATGNAACAATGGTGTGCAATGGGATTTTCCATCGTCACCCCGCACCTAAATCAGAATATCAGTAGGTCTTCATCGTTGTTCATATATATATATGTTGTATATATTATATCGTATTTATAGATACATAAAATGTACAAAATAATTTTTTTAATAATTATTAATTTTAATAAAGAGTTAATTCAGGAATTTATAGATACAGTCTCTCTTCACTCCTCACTGACGAAGGGCGAAAGATCCCCGAAAATTTTTCGTTGTGATTTTTTTCTTTTTCTGTGTGCACTCTATCCCACCTGATTTTGATTACTACCATATATATAAAGAATTTAGTAGGCCTTATTTATTAGCATAAATATAAAATCAGTGATGTTCCTTCGCATTCCTTTGAAAAACTGCTAAAATAACATTTTGTACACATTTCTTCATTTACAGTACTTTACCACCCCTCATTCCTAAAAAAAATCTTCTCTTTATTTCTATACTTCTAATGCACCAAATTTTGTGGGGGAGGGAGAGCTTATTTGCAATTGTAGGCCGAATACAATTGTTTTGTTTCATGTAAAAATTATCTAATAATTAATGAAAATATTACTGAAAAAGTTAAAAATTTTTTTGGTGTTTTACTATTTATATTTTAGTAGAGACAAATGGTTAAAATATATTTTTTTAAAACTATTATATCACTTAAATTTTTATTTTACTCTACTAGTTTCCCGTCTATTATGACGCCTCTTCAGCACTTAACGTGAAGATGAATATTTAATTTAACTATTTGTCTGTATCGAAATAAAAAATTGTATACATTCCACTTCTTTTGTTTGGATCTCATTTCAAAAATATCTTCTGGGCTTGTGAAAAATTTTTTTATAAAAGTTTAAATATTTGTTTTAGAAACAAGAAAAACTGTTTATTTAGAAGAAAACTGCCTGAAATTCAAATATAAATTGGGCTTTTTGTCGGAATAGGAATCGATTTAATTATTAAATATCAAGATAACTTTGGAATATAAAAATAAAATGAATTTTTAACAATCTACATTGTTCTAAGTTGTAAGTATGGGAGGGGGAAGGGGAATTCATCTAAAATNGCGGGTTCAAATCCCGCCCAGGTAAAGCTTTTATTTATAATATAGAAGCTTGTCCTGAGCCATGGGAGTTTAAAATGGGGTGGCAACCTGTAGATAGCCCCTTTCTCCATGACCCTAAGTGGTTGAATGGAAGGCTAACACGCAAATTAAAAAAACAAACAAAAAAAAAAAACTGTCCACTTCTTTCTTCAAAACAATTGCAATCCTTCCAATAATGATCTCACTTACTCCCCTCTCCCTTTCACTACACTTCCTATATCTTACTTTTTCTCATCTGATCACCAATTTTAATATTTTTATCATGTTTTAGCTCTCACGGTGTATTTATATTTTTATCAGTTTTGCAATACTTTTATTCATAATATACATTACTAATATACTATAGTTTAGTGTTATTTAGTTATATTATATCCTTATTTTTCTTATCAGCCCTGAAGATGTTCTGAAATTCAGTTATATAGTTGGCCAAAATAATAACCTTTTACATCCCCCATATTTATACATATATCTATTTAAAAACTCATTAGCCGAATTTTGACCATTTCCTCAACACTGTCGGTAGCAATCAACAAATAAAGACACATTGAAGTTCGTCAAAATAATTAAAATACACGAAGTTAGAATTTAGCTACCTAATTTCCAATAACCTCTCTAATACTTTACGTCATTACGAATTAGTAAAAATCTAAATGATATATATATATGTATATATATATATATATATACTACGCGTTATTCCATATGCTTAATATTCTAATAAAATAAAAATAAATGAACATGTCCGACAGTTTCTAAATATTGAAACCCCCTTCCACCACAACAAAGCACCTTTTATGTAGATTGATTAGGAAGAAATATGTGGAAAGCCTTACAGTGTAATATGTGCGGCCAAGCCGGGGTAAGTATGGCTAAATCGCCTTTGCCCTTGTGGGACTCTGCTACTTGGCCGGAGATTTTAGTGGCTTTGCAGTCTGGAGGGGGGGTTGATCAGGAATCGATGGCTCGGATTGTTTTGTTTTATTTGAGTAAAAGTAGTCGTTAGGGGGTTGCCTGCTTTATACAGGTCCCCCTTTAATTTATTGGCGGTTTCCAACGATCCATAAAAATCCTTTTTGCCGCTCCCCTCTTTATTCGAAGGAACCGAAACTTTTTCTTACTCCATTTTCCGTGTCCCTGGCTCATTCACTCCCCTGGGTTTTTTCAACCTTTCCTCCCCCTCCCCCCTTAGCTTCTTGAGTGAAAAATGATTCTTTACTTCTTAGGCGGCGCCGTGAAATTATAAAATCTCTACCGATTCAGAGGTGTTTGGGCTTGTTATTATTTTGTATTTTGAGTGTTGGTGAGTAGGTCTCATTCTTGAAATAATTTGTTAAAAAGAATTCTTCATATGCCAGCTTCTCAGGGGTTGTTGTGTTATTACAATAACTTCTAGATTCGTAACGTAATATAGCATAATAAGAACCAAATTTATTTTTCTCCATAACTTAATAATTCACTGCTACTTGGATATGAGTAGCATAGATATAAGTTCCGAATAAATGATATGAAATGTTAATATTATAAATTTTTATTTAGATGAAAAAATAAAACTATTCGTTTGTTCTGCTCATAATTGCTGCAGGTTATTGACTATATATTTTTTGTTTCAGGTTAGTCAAATTTATTTTAATAGTCATAGCACACTATCTAGAAACTCTTCTATAAACAAACAGGTATGAGGGTTATAATTTTATTTTATCGTGTGTTTTAATGGCATCCTATATCTCACAACTATTTGTAAAGAGCAAATTATTATTTTCATTTTTATGTGAGATGTTGACTTATTGAGCTGTTTTTGGTAACAAAAAATAATACTAAAGCTTTTAAACTATAAGCAATTAAAGCAGAGGAAGGGAACTTGTGTTGTTGGTGTGATTATTCTTCACCTCAGGTTTGCTAAAGAAGAATTTTCCACATTTTATGAAGAATGTTATCCAGAGGTACAGACAGTATTTTACCTAGGAACCTTGCTCAGTCACATAGTGTCGTAACTATTAGGCTATCAATATACCTAGGTGAAAAAAATGTAATAAACTTTTTAAAATAATGACACAATTTTTTAGACAATTTTAAAAATGAAGTAATTATTAAGAAATACAATATTATAAAATAAGTTAGGTAGGTACCAATTAGTCTCTACAGCTATAAATTTGTTTCTTCAATATAGATCCTTCAATACAGAAGTATTGGCCCTCTTGAGTTTTGCCCAGTTATATAAGTCCGTCATATATTATATTAACTTTGTCATACCATATTGTTTGACACATAACAATGGTGTGCAATGGGATTTTCCATCGTCACCCCGCACCTAAATCAGAATATCAGTAGGTCTTCATCGTTGTTCACCAATAGTATGTTTCAAACTACATGATGTAACTGAGAAGGGCTTGGTTTATTGCATTAATGTAGCCGATAAGACTAATTGCTCCCCACTAATTTTACATATTGAAACATATAGTCTCAAAAACGGTTGTTTTTTAAAAACTAAATGCTGTAAAATTTAGCTGTATGTCTGAATTCTGCGGAATCTTAATTAATATTAGTATTATATTTTTACATTATATAAGCCGTTTGCAAATTAAAACATTTTCTGCACTGCATTAATTATAATTGTGATAAAATAATTTTGACTTCTCAAATTTAAAATTTCGAGAAAGTTAAGCTATTCTTCATTTACCCCAGGCTGTGTCACACAACGAAATTTATAGTTTTTTATAGATACAGTTAGGCGCTACGGAATAAAGACGTTTCACCGATTCAGGCTCCCTGGAGCACTAATGTTAATCAATATCCGTTCTATGGGTACATAACTGTTTCCTTTTTAAAAAATTGTAAAATTGGGAATTCAAAATTATTTCCATCATAATCATAGAATAACACAATGAAGAAAAAGTTTGAACTACACTACTATCTTTTTATGAACTAAGAGATCTTGAAAGTTTCTCTGAAGTCACCAATGGTGCATTTACAAGATAACCATTTTAAATTATAATACGCAAACTAATATTATTTCAAATGATAATTCAAAGTTCTTTATAAATAAACATTTTTAAAAGTACTTCTAAATTTTTTCTTAAAAAATTGTTATGGCATTATTATTTATGTATGTTATTTTCTTGGATTTAAAAAAAAAAGGTGTGCGAATGAGTACACATATTTCTTTCAACCTAAAATACTTTCCAATGAATACGCATTTAAGATCATTGTGCCTAGGGGTGAATTGGATCATGAAAATATTTTTATGGAAGATATTTGAACACTCTACTTATGAATATTCGTAATACGTTGTATCGAAGTTAAGTTTTTTGGTGGGTCTTTTCTTAAGGACAATGCAATATTGCGAATTTTCTAAAGATACGAATCAGAGAATGACCGATAAATACGGGAATAGAATATAAACACATTTATGAAAAAAATTTGCTTACAGTCAATAAAGAAGTATATTATTAATTGGAATTAACTTGAATCAAAACAATTTCTTCTTGGGGTTCTATACTCTTAGTTTTGCAGCTCTTTGATCTTACTTGTATAGTTGGTTAAGGCTTAATAGCTTAGGAACTATATCGAATCATACTTTGATAAATTTAATAAATAACCTCAAAAAATCATAAATCATGGAGTCATCCATCGAGATGACTATTTTGATAAATTGTGTAGGGAGGAGTTTTCTCCTTCTTGGGGGTGGGTTTATTCAGTTTTAGTGATTTTTTTACTGAAAGTGCCAAAATCACTAGACTCGCGCTTCTGATTCATGTTCTGAATGCAATCACATATGAAATACATTTCTTCAGGTAAGGTTTTTTTATTTTTACAATTCAAAAGTTGTATTGCGTAACATACTCCCATAGCGTCCAAAAATATTTAGTTAGTTTAGTTAGAATTATTTTCTTCGAGTTTTGAATCGCCCAATTGAACAGAAATTCATTGAGGAAAATAACAATGTGATACCCAATTTTTTTTCATTAGAAAGTTTAATCTATACTATTTTCATCTGAGATGGAAAAAAAAAAAAAAAAAAAAAAAAAAAAAAAAAAAAAAAAAGGGCCTGACGACTATCAATGCAGAAGGTATAATACAAGAGGAAATAATAAACCAATGCACAAGACCTGGGAATTTCTACCCCTAATGAAAAGTCTAGATAAACAAATCCAAATTGCCTATTTTTCGTAAATATTAAGAGGAGGAATAGTTCGGGGATTCGGACTTGGAATTTGAAGAAATAATAACTAATTTTTGTGCCAAAAAGTTTTTATTACCAAAAACGTTTGTAAACGTCTAATGTTTCGACCAAAATTTCAGGCCTACTTCAAGGCAATGAGGCTGATGGAGGGAAAAAGTCTCCTGTTCTAGGATAACTAACTTTTGCTTACTCAAACATTGTTTGAACGATAGTCAACGCTGCCTTTCTTTGTATCGCTAAAACTATTTATCAGTTAAGTATTTTTTGATGAAATGAAGTCCTTTGGAAGACATAGTCCAATATGTCAGAAGTAGCGCACCATAAATATTCCTGTGAGACAGCCCTCCAGTGGGGCATATCTGTAATTGCGCGATAATTCAGGATCCTTGGGCAATGATGGGCCAGGGAGGCCTAACCGCGATAAATAATCCTCCGGGACACACAGGTATTCTGATGGGGATTTGATTTCAGCACTAAATTATTTCCGCGGGAGAGGGGTGTCATTGTCGAACCGAAATGGGATTGTGGAATAATGGGAGTTGCTGGTGGCGGAGGGGAAGGCGATTGGAGCTCTGGGGTGGATTTTATTGCATTCTTGGAGGTTCGGCTTTCAATCCGCGATGCGCCTCTCCAATACAACTCATAAATCCTTGGGGTAATTGAATTCCAACCTGTTTGTCATTAGTATGCCTGTCATCGACATCTATGGCCGACCGAGTACTGCTAAATCCTCAGGCCTCCAACCCCTCCACATTCCGATCCAGGGAACTGTAATTGAGAATAAAAACCAACTTCCTGATATATATTACAACGATAAATGGC
>KZ807577.1:369016-380284 GCA_000696205.2 Oncopeltus fasciatus
TATATATATACACTAGTATAAACGTTATATAAGCGTTAGATATGTATCCTTTCATAGCTAGATATATTTTCTTCTACTAAAAATATAAAAACCAGAATTCCGTATATATAGAGATCTGAAATCTTAGGAATAGTCTTTGTTCTAGTTTTTATTCAATTCTTAACTAAACACAATTAAACACGCAATAAAGATTTATTCTATTCTAAAAGGTACAAAAATTATGTGCTTTACAGATATATGTAAATTTGTTTCGGCTTAGTGTTTTGTTCAATAAGAATAAATATCCATTTGGTAATTTTTTGAATGATTTATTTATTTTTTATTAACGGAATTTTACAAATAAATAATGACATGCAGACATAAATAAATAAACATAAGACGAATAAGTTAGAATGAAGATAATTGTGTTTAATCATTTAAATGCCACATAAATTAATTATTAGAAGTTACAAAAACTCATCTATTAATATTCGTGTTTTTTTTTCATTAACCATATAAAAGTATCATATAACAATATAATCTAAGAATCTATATTACTCCCAAGCTACCCATGATTTTTAGTGGCAATCACTTAAATAGACTACTGTTAAAGAGGAAGGTCGAGAATGAACGGTGTGTTAACTCATATATACATTCCACTTTGGAATACCACACCTGGTACATCTGGCTGTGATGTACTCCTATATGTGCTAGTGCCGGCATTTTGAAAATTCATGCATTTTCAGTCTATTTTGTTAAAATATAGTAATACCCTAGCTCTTACCAACTAAATAATATTCCTTTTTTTTAATGCTTGGAATAATGTACACGGTCTTAAATGGATAATGTGCTATTCTGAATACATTTTGTTAATTATTGCAACCCTACCAGGATAGCTATTTTATTTGGAATAATGTACACGGTCTTAAATGGATAATGTGCTATTCTGAATACATTTTGTTAATTATTGCAACCCTACCAGGATAGCTCTTTTATTCTCAGCCTAAAGCAAAAGCTTTGGAAACAAATTAATTAAGACAACTTACCCTCCCTTAATCTAAAAATTAAAATCGTTCGGGAATTAATCATTTCCGTGTAATATTTCAGCGAGATTGGATATCGAGTAGGGTTTTTCTCATCAGCCTAATCTAATCAACACAGGAATATATTTCTGTAAGCTGATGGAAAATAATGAACTTTTTGCAGAATTCCAATTAGGCTTTGGTTTGACCATCAGAATATAAGACAAAATCCATTAGGTGGATTAGGTATTGACTGGGAACCGGAGATTTTCCTCTAATTAACCTCGTCGTTTGAGAGAAATGTTTCAAAGTCCTTCACGCAGGAGTTGCGTAATCTAAGCAGATTCCCCATGTTCCATTGAAGATACATATAGATAAGGAGTAAATGGGGAAATTTATTTTAGAAGCCGGAGAGAACAATGATTGTTAAAAGTATTACCAGTAAGCTTTGGTATAGACTTGGTGTATGGAAGAGTGGGGGAAGCATACATTTTATCATTAACTTGAGTTTTCGTAAAAAAAACCAAAAAAAAAACATAACCGTAAGAAAATGCAAAATGTATCCATTATAAACGTCTTAGTAATGCAAATAACAGTAATGATAGGATTATAAATTTTGGTTTTAATCTTAATTTCTCTCTCCCCCCCCCCTTACTTCTTTTATCAAATTCAAACCATCAAATTTTGTTTATGGCTGTGTAAGGTAGGGCCTTGAGGGTTGGCCAACTTCTCAGACCTATAAAGCCATGCGAAAAAAAATATATATAAAAATGTATTGGTAGATCGATTTTCTATCCGAATTTGCCTGAATTAGCCCTTGAAAAATTTGCTGCCCACTTTGACCTTTAACGGTTTCTGTATGTAAAAAACGCAACGGTCTAAGCTCTGCTATTTAATTCACATGCAAAACGATAAACTGGAAACAAAGTCTCATAAGAAAAATACGATAAATATCCCTCTCAAAAGTGTGTTAATTTTGGCAAAGAAACATGTTCACAGCAGCTAAAATTCATAAATATCTCTTTTGCGTCCAAATACTGGTATCCTTAAATCTAAGTTATAATTTTACAAAGATATCAAAGACAACAGTAATGACGAAATGATGGAGTTTTACAATCGATCCTTATACTTTTAAGGACTTTCCAAATAATTGAATCATAAATTAAATTATTTGCGAGACATTTTATTAAGAAAGGTGTGAAATTTATGCAAAAATTATGCAAGGAT
Organism: Oncopeltus fasciatus; assembly: GCA_000696205.2. NCBI lineage: Eukaryota > Metazoa > Arthropoda > Insecta > Hemiptera > Lygaeidae > Oncopeltus > Oncopeltus fasciatus. The sequence goes on from KZ807577.1 coordinate 371,245, forward strand.
TTAAATCTAGAGTATCTTATGCTTTAACAGCGGAAAAAAAACGGCTTGCTGGAATCGAAATACGTCAATCACTTGGAATGGGTCAAACTAAATGACATTTCAGGATTGCCTTTTATTTATTTTTTTGAGAGGGGTATAGTGGATGGTGGGAGGGGGAGAGAGGTAGAGAGAGAGGAAGGTGGGAAAGGGAGGGAGAGAAAAAGAGCAGGAGGAGAGGGAGGGAGAGAGAAAGACAGAGGCAGACAAAGCAAAGAAGAGTTGTCGCTTTGTAACAACCTTCCATTTATCAGTAACTCTCTCTCCCTCTCTCTCTCCCTCATCCCCTCTCTCTCTCTCACTTCCTCTCACCAACCCTTTCACTCTTCCCCATTCTCTCAACTCCTCTCACATCGCCAAAGTGATTTGACATAGAAAAAACACACTTTTCAGAGGACTGGGCAGGTTTATTGTTTCCAAAATGTTTCTCCCTTTGAAATATATTTCTAAAATGTCGAATAAAAAAATAATGTATAGAAAAAGAGTCTAGTCATTGAGTATGGTTTTATTTGACGAAGAAAGCCAAACAAGAATTGGATACTCCTGATATTTCCACATGGATTGACAACCATTACCAATGGAAAAGAGGAATGGGGAGGAAATGAGACTGGAAAAAAGAAATAAAAACGTCATGTGTGTATGTGTGTTTTAAAGAAGAGAGATGGATAAGTGGACATTTAATTAACACAGTGACAGTACTGTACGGGTCAGAATAAATACGGACTGCGGGAGATAAGCAGACGGAGTGTGAGGGAGAATGTGAGTCGGCTTTATTTTTGTATATATATATCTCGGTTTCTACCTCTCTGGAGGGAAGAGCCACACACCTATGACGTATGCGTCGTCGCTTTCCCGCCCAAATAGAGTGTGACATTTGTAAATTAGGCTGACGTGATTGATCGTTAGCAGTTTGATTAATCAGAGGCTGTCAGGAGCGCCTGTTCCCGCCCTCGGGCACAGAGCGCGCGCTTTTTCAATATTTATATCTGTCATCCGGTACCCCCTCCGCTAACACCCCCATCCCCCTACACCGACCCTATCTCCCTATCTCCAATGGCCGCTTGGATTTTTGTTTTATGAAAAGCAATGAGCCGGAAGCCCAGGACCGCTGGGCGAGCTGAATAATTAACTGGGAGCGAGAGGGATCAAAAACCAATCTGGGTTTTTATCCGGGGGGGAGGTTTTTGTACTCCACAACAGACCAATGCTTTTCCGAACTTTTATCTCCCTAGCGGACACGTCAAAAACAGCGATACGGCGAACTACAGCACGGCTGGGCTGACTTACTATGGGCCTGATGAAAACGATTGTATATTCATAAAACGTTTAAAGCCCCAAGCCCTCATCCATTACAAATTGGTGTCCACTGCGCTTTATTTACGGACAAGTACGATATCGAATAGATAAAATTGAAATCGCCTCATGTCCGATTCGTCCTCTACACAGAGATGGATAAAATGGGAAATTATTATTGCTGGAAACCAGTGTCATACTCATTCAAAATTCACCAGTCATTTTTATTTTATTTTTTATGTGCATTGACGCAGTTTTCTATGAATTCTTTAATTTTTCAATATTTCTTAAATTCTAATAACCTTCATTAACCTTATATACATCTAAATATCAAATTGAAAAATTAAATAATTTGAAAATTCCAATACAATGAAGACATATGATTGGGCGTAGACAACAGCTACTTGGGGACATATTTAAGATTTAGTGAAACATACTTTTGACTTTATGATACAACATAAGAAATAATTTTGTAAAATATTCGTTATGAGGTTTGGAAAGTCTTAGAGATACTTCTAATTAGACCTTTAGAAAAAGATCAATACACGATAAAGAGAACAACATTCAATTTAGTCGATTATTGTTTGACAACTCCCTCCAAGGCGAGAGACTTGAATGCGAGCGGGTAACTCTTGGGGTACAAGACTTTTGAGGAACGGTACAAGTTAGTCCCCTGCGGCCGTGCGCGAACAGAGTGTATAGAGGGAGCTCCATTACGGGAGGAGCGGATCTTCTGAAGAAGGAGAGTTAAGTTGGTTATTGAATAAACAAAGACATTCCCCCTTACACACACCGACAGTTGGGGAGTGTCTGAGGTACAATAATAGGGAAAGCACAGCGACTCTCTCAGCAGACTGCGGGCGGGGGAACAATAGCAGGAGACAGCAAGTTGGGAAGCGGTGCGGGTGAATAGAAAGTAGGAGTAAGTTGGCGAAGTAGGAAGAGGAGAGGGTGCATACTTAATACCTCCGTCATCTTGGTCGAATAATTAAACAATAGGAGGAGGGCTAAGGTGTGTGCCGGATAAACTTACTAAACGCTAACTTGTGCTCGCAGACAACTTATATTTCATCAGGGGAGGCGCCTGGACTGTTCGGATCCATAATACATTCCTCTCCTTTCCGAAGAACTTCTCCTGGATTTATAACGAGCCACACAATGGGAGCCTCCTCCGCCAGCTTCTTGGACTTTCTTCTGCTCCCGCTACCGCCTTTGGAGGACTCCTGAAGAGGGAAAACTTATTATAATTACAGTCCCGACCCTATAACAAATTCTTCAGGCAGTTCAATTTGTTTAGTGTGACTTTGGTAAGTCGAAAGAGAGTCAGGATTGAGTAAGGATTGCTTTTGTTGGTGATGACAATTAATTTTGTTATGACTAGTTTTGCCAAGGAATATTATCATCGAGAGTCTTCATCAATTAGCAATGGTACATATTCCAGGGCAAATATTTTATAATTACCCACAATGAAAGCCTTCTCCATCGTCATATGTATGATATGGGTCATATTTCTCGGCCAAAGATCATTCAACAGTTGTCCTTTTAAAGACTCTCCATCCGTACGAGTCTCGCAATCCTGACGCCGCGGGTTCAAATCCCGCCCAGAGAAAGCTTTTATTTATAATATAGAAGCTTGTCCTGAGCCATGGGAGTTTAAAATGGGGTGGCAACCTGTAGATAGCCCCTTTCTCCATGACCCTAAGTGGTTGAATGGAAGGCTAACACGCAAATTAAAAAAACAAACAAAAAAAAAAAACTGTCCACTTCTTTCTTCAAAACAATTGCAATCCTTCCAATAATGATCTCACTTACTCCCCTCTCCCTTTCACTACACTTCCTATATCTTACTTTTTCTCATCTGATCACCAATTTTAATATTTTTATCATGTTTTAGCTCTCACGGTGTATTTATATTTTTATCAGTTTTGCAATACTTTTATTCATAATATACATTACTAATATACTATAGTTTAGTGTTATTTAGTTATATTATATCCTTATTTTTCTTATCAGCCCTGAAGATGTTCTGAAATTCAGTTATATAGTTGGCCAAAATAATAACCTTTTACATCCCCCATATTTATACATATATCTATTTAAAAACTCATTAGCCGAATTTTGACCATTTCCTCAACACTGTCGGTAGCAATCAACAAATAAAGACACATTGAAGTTCGTCAAAATAATTAAAATACACGAAGTTAGAATTTAGCTACCTAATTTCCAATAACCTCTCTAATACTTTACGTCATTACGAATTAGTAAAAATCTAAATGATATATATATATATATATATATATATATATATATATATATACACATTCTTGAGCGCCTTACAACTTCCCAAATGTAAATTGTCACGCCAAGAGAACAACATATTTAATTTGATTAAATTTTACAATTGAAATAGAACATGATACTGGTGAAATACAGTGTTAATATACTATAATACAGTAAACTTAATAATAATAATAAGTAATATACAATAGCATAACAGGCTTTTGCGGCAGTAAAACAAATTATATTGACTTTGAGACTCGAATCACTCATGAATGTTCGTTTGCTCTGATCTAGCAGCATCTACTAAGTGTCATAACTAGTCCACTAGCTAGACATTAAGGCGCTAAGCAACTAAATAGCCAGCCAGCTCGTATATTACTTGCTTAGTGTTTAGCCAGAGGGGGTGGTCGCCGACTTCACTCAGCAGCTAGCAATCTGACTCGAAAGTGGCGGGATTAGTGTTTATAGTGTTTTCATCTGGGTATTACAAGTTCCCGAAAAACACCAGTCATTATATTGTCGACAAATCAAACAATCCGGATATCTATATAGAAAGAGACTTTTATTACCCATCACAGAGCACGCCTCCCCCCTAATCAATCCAGCCCCGTCCAGGGTTAATGGCTCATGAAAATAAATGATTATATTTGATGATTAAAAATCTTTATTGCCCTGCGGATGGCACTCGGAATTTATATAAAGTCACTGATTAGTGTCTAAATCATATGAGGAGGTCATTAAAGAAAATAACTGAATTACATGCTTGCTAAGCACGCTTCTTGAAGTCTCTAAAAATAATAATGGGATCATTGGTATAATTAACATAATTGGCATTTATCATTGATATTGCCATATAATTGACTATGGTTATGATTTCTTCAAAAATCAAGAATTTCAAGAATTTTTCGGAGTAGTTCAGATTAAAAATTATTTTAATTTTTTTTTAATCGAAACCTTAACTCTCCTCAAATCCTTAAAAGGTATTGCAATAGAAGATACTAATAATTAAAACAAATTTCCTGCCTTAAAATTTTAAACGTTTTCCTTTAAGCAAATAATGTTATTAACGTAAGTATATTTGTTAAACATCCACAATTTTTGAAATGAAGAAATTAATTTCCTTATTTGAGCTTCTCTTTAAAAACCGAAACATGAGTTTGCTAATGGTTGAAAATCGGCCAAGAGAAAGGAAAAGGGTTTCAAAGGAATTTAAAAAAATTGCAAGTATCTTCGTTATTGTCTAAAATTTTTGCGTTTTATTTTTTATGATTAAATGAAAACATCATAGAGAAAAAGCTATTGAACAGTCTGACTGGCTAATTTTTAAAAAAGTATAGAAAAAAAATTTCTTAGAGATTTAAAAATTGCTATTTGATTTGGAAACCTAAAGTTGACTTGAATAATGCATGAAATCAGGAAATAGGAGCGGAGGTCAAAGAATACCATATTGGAAAACTGATTGTATTTTCATATATATATNTAGGAAAATAAATGTCATTCCTGTTCTCCACATTTTGCTGTAGCAAAATAAATTATTGCTGTTCATCAATTTCCCTGAGACATAACTTTTAAATTGACTAACGCCAATTTGTTAGTTAATCAAGAGTCAACCATCTTCTTCAAATACGATGTTCTCACAGTACTAGTTTAAGTCTGAACTTGCAACACTATGACAGATAAAGTCTGCAAAACAAAGAAGATTTACCATGTATAGTAATTAGCATTCACAGGGTTCTATTTGGTACTGTATTACATTTCTCTTCATTATGCCAGATGTTTTTATATGCATACTTTTAGTTAAATTATTAGTTAGTATTGACTGAATGATAGAAATTTGATTATCATTTGATTTTAATTGAATTACAAAAACTAATGTTACACATTTAACATGAATCGCATTTTGCTCAAGTTAATAACAGAGAGCTTTATGGACTTATTTAATCTTTCTCTAAATTTTCCTCCCCTGCACTTCTTTAAGTGTGTATGTATATATATATATATATAAGCAATTTTCAGTTTTTCTTAATGAAATTTGGTATGTGATTTATGAATGCTTTTCTCAAGGCAAGTTGTTCTTGAGTGACATCAGAAGAATAGGAATGAGTACTAACTGGAATGTCTAGCACTTCAAGTAGAAATTATTTTTACCCTTCATCGGGCGTTATGTTTGGGGAAGTGAATCTCAGCATAGCTTTCATTAATGGCAGAAGATGGCAGTAGTTTTACATTCAAATTTCAATTTTTGTTAAAATTCTTATTATTATCTTAATCAACTTTGATCCCGAGAGCAGCTCCTGCGGAACGGGCTTTTTATTTATTTTTCAAAAACCAGAAATGATCTTAACCGGTTGTTTGAAATATAGAAAATATGCAAAATACAAGGGAACTTTATCTTGCTTTCACATTTGAATCGAATTGTAAACACATAAGCAAGTCTATTCATTTCTAATTTGCTGAAAATTATGAACGGAAAGAAAAAAGATGAATATGATGTATAAGATAATTAACATACATTAAATAACCTGTGATTAATTTTTTTAAATATTTTAAAACATGGAATTGATGAGTGATAATCATGAGATCGGCACTTTGTACGGTTAGAAACTTGATAATTTTGTTCGTGCAGAAATTCCTGGGCAGGGAACATCTCTTGACGACCCTTGTCCTGCCATGGATTGATTCCTAATTATTGTAATAAACACTTCGTTAATCCCTCCCTTGCTAAGCCCCCCGATAGGATCTATATGAAGTCCTTATTAGCGGTTACTCCAGCGGCCCTCAGATCACCGTTAAGATTACCTCAACCGTCGGTCGTTCGCGGCAACAAAATGGTTCCCTCGGCCCCAGTGGAATACGGAATGAGATCGCCCCCCCCCCAAAGCTTTTATTTATAATATAGAAGCTTGTCCTGAGCCATGGGAGTTTAAAATGGGGTGGCAACCTGTAGATAGCCCCTTTCTCCATGACCCTAAGTGGTTGAATGGAAGGCTAACACNTCACCGTTAAGATTACCTCAACCGTCGGTCGTTCGCGGCAACAAAATGGTTCCCTCGGCCCCAGTGGAATACGGAATGAGATCGCCCCCCCCCCCCCACATTCGAAGTACACCAGCTACCCTCCATTTCCATGGAAAACTAGTACACCTTATCTTAATATACGTGCACTCTCATGGTAATTTATTCAATCTAATCAAAGCCTAATTGTAGTTCAACATACAACATTGCTATTACAACAACTTTTTTAATTAAAAAGAAAACGCAGGCGCTGTATGAACCCTACTGAAAAATGCCATGAACAAATAAATAACTAGTGCTTTATAATAGACAAAGCAGTATTGCCAAATAAAAAACCAAAATATGTGTAAATATATATATTAAAATAGCTTCTACTACTATTAGACATCTAACTACATTGAAAATAGATGTATGAGAGCTACGTCCTGATTAAGTTCAAAAATAAATATATTAAAGAAATTAACCCGCTCATTAAAAAATGTTTAGAACTCATCTATGGGAAAGAAACACCAGTAAGATAATGATAAAAAAAAACTGTTTTGATGATGTCTAAATAAAATATATTTACATACATATGAAGGGCACAGCGAGACCACCATTCAAACGGAAGGTGGTTAGGGTACTGGACTCCACAGGTCCCAGATTTAATGCTCAAAGCGCACAGTAAATTTTCTTTCTTTCTGTGCTTCTGTTTGTATCGAAACAGGGGATTCCTGGTGTACTCCTAGGGAACACCCACACCTAATTACGTACCCCTCAATTCATCGAATGGGCCAGAACGGTATATGGCCTGTTGTTGGACTCATTTATATATATATATATATATTTATATCTTGCATTAGGAGGAATGAGTTTTGCATTGAAAACGTAATGCAAGTCTCCTTCCTTTAGTCTCTTGCAGTAATAATTATACGAAGGAAAAAACAATTTTTAAATTATGCGTACTTAAAGTGTATTTTAATTTTCCTACTCATCACTGTACATACTTAATATTTGAGATAGACAAATAGGTTGAACTATTCAAGCACAGGCGTATGGCAGCATTTTCGCGCTCTAACCTGCTTTACTCAAAACTTTTTGCAGTAATGCGGATTTCGTTTTGCAAAAATCCTGAGGTAACCACTTTTGATCAATATCTAAAAAGTTTTGCCACCCGGACGGTAAACTACTGGATCAAAAAATGTATAGAAAAACGTGTTGGAAATATACCAATAAGTCAACAAAGAATATTCAAAGCTTTCACTGAGCTACGAATTACAATCCCCACGTACATCTTGGATGAATATTTGAATCAAACTTCTAGATCTGCCTGTGTTTTAATCGCGGCCAATTCTCATAAATCCTTTTAACGGTGTTCATAGTGTTTATGTAACATATACGAATTAATCTAGTTGATTTTCATAAATATAAACTATGGGCCGCGAAGAGTTAGGAATATAAATTTAAATACATATAACTTAAATAATGACTTCAGTTGTGGTATTTAATCCCACGTAAATTTTGTACAAGAAATGCAAAGGATCTAGAATAAAACGGGGTTCGAGCCTCGGCTTAGGTGATAAGATTTTTTATTCTGAATCCCTTGCATTGTTTGTATATAACTTCAAAGATTACTGCAAGAGACTCTTGTAAGGGAATGAGATTTTTTATTACCTTTTAAAAGCAAAACTCATTTTTCCTAATGCAAGACTGAGTATGCCTTTTCGCAAAACATTGCTAAGAATTTTCGACTCAATAACGTTTTGCTTAGCCTAAATTTGAAGAACCTTTCCCTACAGTCTTTCTCTTTTGGCAAAAGAAAAAATATTTCAGAAAATAACTCAGAACTTAAAAAGCTATCTTCATATAATATTAGTTAGATATATTAGGGTTTTTATAATTTATAATAATCGTTTACGTATGATTTCTTGCTTAGACCATGATAAATGTATTTGTGAATATTACTGGATATTAATACTTTATTTTAATGAAATTATATTGAACTTGATAGGACAATAATTTATAATAATAAAATACGAGAAAATTCTTGAATCATGAGTTAGATTACCTTTATAGTTCTATAACGTTTTGGTCTCATCTGAAAACAAGTACAATACGTACTTGCCTATCGTAGAAAAAACACTTTTCCATTTAGTTTTGGTCTAACTGCCACATTAAATAATATATTGGTATAAAAAATCGACAAAAATAACAGGATATTTTATAATTATTTTATATAATGTACTTATATAATGACTGTAAAAGAAGCACGTCTAAAATAAGTTGAAATATTCACTTATTATTTTTAAAATTTACTAAAAAAGCCGAAGAACCCACCATAATCCCTTTGTTTCTTTTCTGGTTTGGTTTTATTTTTTGTTAAAGAATTAGTTTAAATCAAAATGATCCATATTATAATTTAATTATTATAAATTATT
>KZ807578.1:13780-28513 GCA_000696205.2 Oncopeltus fasciatus
TGATCATCTACGATTTTTTGCTATTTTTTTAATAAAAAATCATTTATTTCTTTGGTGAGTTTATTAATGACTGAAATCGAGTGAGAGAAAATCAGTGGGGGAATTGGGTTTTAGAAAAATATTAAAATTAAAAATAATTTATACACTTCTTATTATCAGCTAATGATCAAATAAAAAATAAATCCAACTAACCACCGACCTTTACCATAACTCCGAGTTAAAGTGTTAGTATCAAGTAAAATATATAAATTAAATTATAATTAATCTTGGTTGATCTTCAGATGTATCACTTAACTAATTTGAATTAATTTAAACAACGTGTGTTTTTAGTCTTTTAGCTCTACCATATATACTTATCAGGATAAAAAACAATTTTCTTATTTGACATTTCTAGAAATATACATAAATTTACTAAGAAAAAAGAATGATTAATCATGGGGGGGGGGGGAGTAGCTTTGTATCTTGCAATGTTCTAGGGAAGCCTGGTCAGGAGTGAGGCCAGCCCATCCCTCTAGGATTGATGGTGTCTTGATGCTCAAATCCTCCCGGCTTTCCGCATGGAATGGCAATGTATTAGACAGCCCCGGAACCCCCTTAATGGTTAATTGCCGCATAAAATATCTATATTTCAGGCCCTCAACCAACCCCCCTCGGCTTCCAATCTCTCAGAGGCATATGTTGCGTCCTTGGTCCGTTGGCTGAATATCGTAGGGGCATTTTATGTCGCTAGTGGTTAATAGTGGTTAATGCAACAGTTTTGTAGGCACATTTTCGTTCAGGAGAAACCAATGTGTGTGTGTGTATATGTGTGTATATGTATGTATATATATATATATATATATATATATATATATATATATATATATATATAGCCTGTATAACTAGCTTAAAACTCACGAATTTACGTAATGCAAAAGATTTACACCTTTAAATTGCATCTTTGTATTCCCAAAGAATACATAATATTAATCAAGGTTGTTCTTGTTAGAGTAAAAGGGACTTACCTTTTATTTATTTTTTTTTTTTTCTCACGCGCAAAAACTCATTCATAAAATTTAACTGGTTAAGTACTTCAGCAGTCAGGTAGAGGAACACGGAAAATTAATAATTAAAAAGAAATAAGTGACGATGTATAGGATGTAAACTATTATTAGGTAATGGTCGGAGTTCATAAAATAATGTAATGTATTAAAAATATATTTTTATTGTGGTATATTATCCCATGTAAATTTTAAACGGATTAANTTTTGAAGTATTTTATTTTTCTGATCCTGGCCGAAACCCTGACTAATTTCTCCAGTAGATAATACTGGATAATACTCTCTTATTCTTAAGGCTTCTATGAAAAAGAGAGATATAGATTTTTTGTTTTTTGGTTGTTTTTTTTTAATACTTATTGAATTTTTTATTCAAAACTTAATAAAATTTCTCTATCGCCGAACGTAAAAAAGAGCGCAGATTGAAAATATTAAAATAAAATAAAACTGGCAAATGCATTGGTATATATATATATAGCGTAGTGAGCACACACACACACAAACAAAAAAAGAAGAAATTGTACAGATTATATTAAAATTTTCGGAGAGGCTGCGTTCGCTCTTCGTCTGAGAGGAGTCCCGAAGAATTCTTTTGAACCTCTAAGAAATATACGCATTTCTGTTTCTTTTCTTTTTAAATGAAATTATAGAGTGAAATTAGAACAACTACAATATTTATTTTTCCTTTGCTCAGGATATAGTTCTATGAGTGCTACTGGAGTTTTGGAATAATTATCATTTCTTTTAAAACCGGTTTTGCTCACTTTTATAAGTTATGCTAATTTCCATCTATTGTCATTGGTTGTAATTTGGGCTCTAAATTGCAATATAAAGTCCCTCAAAACCGTGATCTAGTTGTCATTTGCAATGTGATAAATATTCCCTAATCTTAGGATAAATAGAGACAAATTTATGGCGTTCTAATTTCACTCTTCCGTATTGAAATATTAGGGCGCTTCAGTGCATGTAAATTATAATATTCATATACATTCAATTAAAACACCAGTCTGTTGTTCATTTGATTTATTTTATCATAATATTGTAAAAAAAAAAAAAAAAAAAAAAAAAAAAAAAACCCTGAAGGGATTTTAATTAAATATGGGCAATTTATTCTGCTACATTGAAGTGAATGCTTATTTAATTAATTTACAGTTTCCTCAAATGAGATGAATGCGAAATAACTAACCTCATCTTAATTAATTCTCTCATCTACATAAATGGTTATTCGCTTATGGATATGGATTGAATTTAAAGACAAATAGCCCACTTATTTTTATTAAAAATGCATTAAAACCCATTTTATTTAGGGGTATATATAAAACCCCTTTGTATAGAGGGTTGATAAAGGGGACTTTGGCTACAACTCTAGAACAGATCTTATCTTAACACGGCCTAGAGGAGATCAGTGGTAAACACAATAGGGGCGATATTACCACAATAGATAGGAAAAAATTAATAGTTTTTCTTATCCTGTTGTGGAGGCGTCTTTCTAAGTAATATTTAAATTTGAATTAAAGTCTAACTCTCCACATATATGTATTTTTATTTTTTTTATTTTTATGTATTTATTTTATTTATATGCTCTTTCTTCAAAGGTCAGTCTGTGGAAGAAGCCCGAGCTGTGAAGTAGTTGGCCCTGAAGAAGTTGTGCCTTTTGGCCTCGAATAATAAAAATATTTATGTTGAGCTAGACTTTCCTTCAAATTAAATACAATTGTTGAATATTGAAATTTCTAACTGCCGCAGAACGTAACAAAAAAAAATGAAGTGACTTTTCCCCATTTAATTAAAATCAGAAAAAATAAATTCAACCCAAAATAAAGAAGCCTCCTATTCGGAAAACAGCCTGACCGCAGAGAGTCCCGCAATGACCTTTCTGCTAAACCCTTCTCTAAAGACTGGATTTCCAAAAGTCTCCTATCTTTAGAAATTTTCCTACCAAAAACCTCTTGACTAGGAACACCCCTTTGCATGTATTCTTAAACAATATTTGTTATTTTTAACCAATTAAAGCGAGGGAATAGAATAAAAAATCTATCTGTCCCAGCCAGGACTCGAACCAGGATCTCCTGCTTTCCGGGCCGGTATGCTTCCATTGCACAACCGGGACAAGCTAGGTAACTTATTAAATATTTAATTATTTTTTAATCTATTCCCTCGCATTAATTGTTTAAAAATTTACTTGGGATAATACACCACAACTAAATTAATATTTATAAATATCCAACATTATATCTACATACATGTAGNTATTATTAATTAACCCTCCACCAAAAAAAAACAACAAAAAAAAAAACACAATAAAATGACTGACTCTTCTGTTTCAGGGATTTAGGCTCCCAAAGTTTCTTTTTGTTACATATACTGGGATAATTTAAGTATGTCACAGGATCGGGATGGTACTGGAAATACATTGCCTTTGTTTTCTATGTAAGAAGTTACAGAAGAAGAATTATGTTTGGACATCTGCTTTTAGTTGGTGAATCAGGACAAAAGGTTGTTGTTAGTAGCTTTGAATCAGACTTCAATGTAGAAGTCTAAAGTGCTAGAATGGGGTCTTTAGAGATAATACTTGTTTAAGACCAGTTGGCACGCGACACATTGCCCGATGTAAATACCGCAAGGTTTCTTGTTTGTCGGAACTTGACCGCATATGCTCCCGATATGTCTTTGAGAAATCAGAGGGTCTTGGAACGAATATATTGTTTATTATATTTTTGCTTTGATTTACCATATTAGTAGGATTTTCCTTGAAAATACATGCCTGAAAGAGATTGATTTAGAAATATTTGCTACCATTTATTTTCTTCTTTTTTTTTTCCATCAGCTGGTTTAGTGTTAGTGACCATTCAAAAGAGCTTTCAATGTAAAAGGTTTTTCGTGTGAAGGAGTCCCCCATCCCCATGCGAGAGAGCGACTTCTGAAGAAGTGTTTTTTCCTTTGTTTCCATTTATCGGAAGCTGTACCTGCCAAAGTTTTATTTTTCATAGGAATCCCTCTCAAGGAAATTAAAGGGTAGGCTTTCTGCCTTTTTGTTTTTCAGCATCTTATGACTGATCAATTTTCTTGAGGAAATTGATTATCATTACACAGCCAAAATAAAATTAAAACTTCTCTCTTTCTGCTAAGATAAAGTGATTACTACATCAAGAACTACAAAGGTGTATCAAATTGGTATTTTTTCGTTCATTTTTTTTTTAGGAATTTTGTTCGTCAGTTTGATGTGGTGAAAAATTAATAAGTATTTATTTGATCTTGTTTAGGTATTAGATCTCTGTGCTCAATTTTTTCTCCTACATTGATGGGTAATTATTTTATTATTGTTTCGACTTAACTTGTTAGTCATCATCAGGGCGATAGTGATATCTGGAGAGATCACCGAGGGTGGTTTATGGTGACATCTCAGAGTGCAGAGAGATGAGCTCTGCATTTAGAGATGTGTCCATAAACCTCTCTCGGAGATCTCTCTTCAGATCTCCAAATGAGTATCTACCTGAGGATGAGTTACAAGTTAAATCGAAACGTCTGCAGGAATAAAATAATAACCCAACAATTTTGAAGTATTTTATTTTTCTGATCCTGGCCGAAACCCTGACTAATTTCTCCAGTAGATAATACTGGATAATACTCTCTTATTCTTAAGGCTTCTATGAAAAAGAGAGATATAGATTTTTTGTTTTTTGGTTGTTTTTTTTTAATACTTATTGAATTTTTTATTCAAAACTTAATAAAATTTCTCTATCGCCGAACGTAAAAAAGAGCGCAGATTGAAAATATTAAAATAAAATAAAACTGGCAAATGCATTGGTGTTTTTAAACTGCATATTACGACATGTGGTCTTACTAATTAGTAAAAGATAATAAGTTAATAAAATAAGAATAAGAAGTTAATAAAATTATTGTGAGTTTGAAGAATTTATATAATGACCAATTTTTGAAAAGTATTATAGTTTTTACAAATTAGTGCAATGTATTTTTTTTCTAGCTTACTGGAACTTAATTATAGTGCGCTCAATATCTGAAGCCCCACAGAGCTTTCAGTTTGTAATAAATATGGTATAGCTCTCATATTTTTATTATTATTGTGTCTCTTGTCACTATCTACTTTTTTTTACCGTTTCTTCTTCCGGGTTGGTCCGTGTCAAATTGTTTTTTGCCGAGCTTTCGCACATCATGTGATGGCTCCTTCAGGGCTGAAAAGAGAATGAGAGTTGTGGCATTGCCTTATTCTAAAGAATCTGTTCAGGACTCCCAAGCCTGACACTGTAGGTTCAAGTCTCATCTATGATTCTTAAGTGGTTGTATGAAAGGTAAATAAGTATATGAGCTTAATATATCTGCTCTTAAAGGGGTTCCGGCCAGGATCAGAAAAATTAAATAATTCAAAATTGTTGGGTTATTTTACTCCTGCAGACGTTTCGATTTAACTTGTAAGTCATCATCAGGGAGATACTCATTTGGAGATCTAAAGAGAGATCTCCGAGAGAGGTTTATAGACACATCTCAAAATGCAGAGCTCATCTCACTGCGCTCTGAGATGTCACAACTCACAACTCTCATTCTCTTTTCAGTCCTGAAGAAGCCATCACATGTTGTGCGAAAGCTCGGCAAATAACACCAATTTGACACGGTCCAACCCGGAAGAAGAAACGGTAAATACATCTGACGACCGTCGAAGCCTACGTGAATATCTACTTTTTTTTTCTTTCAACACTTTCAGAAGTTATAAATAATCGCATGAATATTCTAATATTTCATTCGGAATAAAATTATTTGCTTAAGTTATCTTTAGTTTCTACCCTTACGTTTATGTTTTATTTTTAACCCTTTTATTCTTATATGCGTTTTACGATGAGCACAGAATCTTAGAGGCATACAATCCATCGGCCCTTTGAGCTCTGTGTACAATCTATGGAGGGAAGTAAGTTATTAGTTTGAATAGAAAAGTTGCGTTGCCATCTCTTTGAAAAGCCGGCCGTTGCCATGGGCCTTTTCATCCGGCGGGAATTCAAACTGTGCTCAGGACTATTGTACTTACGTGAATGGGAACGAGTCCTGCATGCTGACCCTCTGCCTTTACTGCGTATTACCGCTGAGAGAGACGCCAGGAGTCGCGGGGGGGGGGGGGATCATGCTAATTCCGTGATCATGGCACTGGGTCCCTGAGCCAAATCATGGCTTCGATGATTTTATTTCTAAGCGTCTGTTTGTAATGACCCAAAGAGTTACTGGAGAATTCTATTTGAGCAATAATTTTAACAAAATGTATCATTGTATTGATCACACCTTTAGTAGTGTGCCGTGGGTCGTGAATAAACATGTCCGTATCATGAGTTTCTCCCTGAGCCTCTATGGCCTGTTGAGGGACTACTGTTGTATTCTTTTTTTTTCTTTTTATAAAAATGATTACTCTTGATTTTATTTCTTTATTCCACTCACAAAGAGAACATTTAGTCAGTCATTTTGATGTTAAAATAAATTATATAATGATACTTCATGTTGAGGGAGTAAAAAAACATTATACTGCTTCTGACAGCTCTGATTTGATGTTATGGACTCAATTTAGCTATGGATTTGCCTGAAGGATGAGGTAAATAATGGAGAAAGACATAAAAAGTAAATATATTAAATGCGTTGTTACAAATAATAACAAGTATTACAATTGAATGCCGTTTTGTAAATGAGCGGTTTTCTTATGAACAAATGTGAATTGTGTGATGTTTGTTGATAGTGAAGTAAGTTGGAGAATAATCCTAAAGAATCTGGAATAATCCTCATAATAATTATTGTGGTATTTATACATACAATAGCATGCATACCAACCGTTCACTGACATCCTCCTCATTGGTGTATTGCTGTAACTTATACTTCTTTGTAATATTTGTATGAGATTGTAAAAATATTTTGGGTGATATTCCAGTATATGAGTATATGTTAGAACATAATATTTGCATCAATAATCCTGAAATTCGTTCCAAATGTATCCAGGAAAATATATATATATATATATACTCAAAAGAAGTGAGATGAAGGAAAGAGGGGTGTAGAGGGAAACCAAAATTTATAATCGTAATATCTTTATTGTTATTGGGGTTACAAAAATGTTTATAGAACATAATAGTTGGTAAGTGTAATTTTTCAACGTTTTATCTCAATTAACTTTATTCAAATCTCTTGTTAAAAAAAAAAAATTAACGAATTTAACTACCTACTTAATACAGGTGCTCATTCTTTCTTTCTGACCGGTCAAGAAATTTCAAGTTGAAATCAAGTTGAGCAAACTTTTTTCTGCCTTCTCGCTCGTTCTTTTCTCTGGCGTTTAAATCAATTTTTGGTGATTTACTCTTATTTATATCCATCTTTAATGAAACGTGAGAAATGTGCCTTAGATTAGGACTTTTCAAATTTGATTCTTATATTAACCTCCTCCCTCTCAAACGATTTAGCCGTTAATGAACTGAAATTATCTCAAATTTCGTTTCCTTATATTTCGAACACTATAGCGCTTTCAGAAAAAATAAATCGTAATTTTTACTCTTCTTTTGTGTAGGTTAGGTGGAAAATCTAATAAGATTTTATAGTCATATCAAGGAAAAAGTCCAATTTCAAAATCTAAGGAAAAAATACTTCTGTTAAAAAGCAGTTAAAGTATCTTTGACTACGGTTGCTTTAACTGCATATGAGACCTATGTCAAAAGTATAAAACTGGGAATAATGAACTCATGCAAGAACAATTAAGCAGCTCAAACGGCAGATACTTTGTTAGATAATTCACGAAATACGGTTGATGTTTTTTTTTTTTTTTTTTAAATAATGGTTCAGAACAATGGATTCAAAGTGATTCTAGAATCAATTAATTTTAATTGACGCTTCTTGCATGATCAATTCAGCTTGAAGTTCATAATTGATGTATGAGAATGTTAAAGAACTTGGATTAAATGTACATGGGACCGTGCGTGGAGGAATGTTATTGTTATATATGCTAGGATTAGGATCAGGTTATACGGCGATCAACATCATGGTTTATATGCTAGGATGATTGATCACCTTACAATTTATCAAATTTATTATATAGAATGGAATGTTAGGAAAGCTTATGTGAGGGTGGAGATTTGCCTGTGGTACTATCAGTGTTCCTAGGGGTTGAGTCCGATTCTCTTACCGGTTCATACATAATTCAGTGCATTCAGCCTTCTTGCAAGGTGACTGATGTCTTTCTTGGCATTCATGTATGTTATCCCGAGAGACGCCCAAGGCTTTCTATCAGCCCTCTCAAAAGGATTTTTTTACACGGTCACTATCATTGACCAGAATCCATTATTGCTCAGTAATTTTTAGTGCAAGGGAACAGAATAAAAAATCTAACTGTCCCAGCCAGGACTCGAACCTGGATCCCCTGCTATCCGGGCCGGTGCATTTANCAGCATTGGGTTCTTAGTAAACTTTTAATTTAGTATTTAATAATAAATAATGTTATAAATATATTTTTATTGTGGTATATTATCCCATGTAAATTTTAAATTGATTAAAAATTAAAGTAAGTAACGAGAGTTGTCTAAATAGCTTGACAATGTCAGCTTCTACGATCTATTCGTCTTTATCGTAGGTTAGACTCTCGACACAAGTGCTGGGAATTTAATAACTTATCTGGCTCTCCCAGTGGCATAAATGGATAACGCGCTTGCCCGGATAGCAGGAGATCTAGGTTCGAGCCCTGGCTGGGACAGTTAGATTTCTTATTCTATTCCCTTGCATGTAATCATTTAATAAATAATGTTATTTTATTCACGCTGCTAGCGAAGTTCATGACAATTAGGGTAATCAAATAATATCCAATACTTCGCACATTGTATAATATATATTTTTTTATCCTCTGAACGGAGAGGGTTGTAGTTGTAAGACAAGGTCTGTGCTAAGTGGATTAGGATAGAATGGCAGTTTACTGTGCAAAAAGCTGAAGCTGGAAGAAATGATCTCTTGAACGAAAAGGGTGTTAAAATGGGGGTAAAGAGAGGAATTGAATACGTAATAGGGAACGATTATTCAGAGGGTTTTGGATTGAAAGGACTGGATTCGTTGGATGTTTTATGACCATAAATAAAATTATTGTAAAAAAAAAAAATATATATTTAGGTGAATGGGTCGTGGAATCATTCAAATGTTGAAAGGGTTTTCTCCCTGAAAGATGAAGGTATTCGGGGCGGGTAGCCCCGAGGCACGTCGGTCAGCTGATAGTTGCTGGTCTGAGCCATTGTGTGCCTCTTGAATAAATCACCCCTCCCCCCAACCCCCCACCTGTCCGTATGTTTTCTCTAATGGCGCCGTCGGTCGCTCATTGTGGAAAGGCGCGAGTTTGTGGCCGACTCGACCTCCGTCCAGGACGATTTATCACTGGTTCGGTTCTGTCTGTCCAGATCTCTCCAGCCTCGTGTTTGTCGGGCTCCAGCGATGTGTGGCCAATACCTCGGCACGCTGGACTTCGGCCCTCCCTTTCCGCAGACCGCTTTAGCCGGTGCTCTAGGACTTTTCCCGGGATGCCAGGGAGAAATTCAAACAATTCTCTACAAATGAGAAACTTTATTGAGTATTTTTTTTTTTTAAATATATATAGGGCAGGTGGAAATCTCCATAGAACCCTACGTGTAGGTAGTATGGGACTTTAACCCAGTAGAACACTTTCCTTTGCAACAACAGATCTGGCCGAAAACATGTTACTTTTCTCTCACAATTACTAGGTAATCATCGTGGTATATCAAGTTATCATCCGAGTTTGATCTCTTAAATAACTTTTAGAATTTTGTTTTACTGTCGTTTGCTAAAAGAGTGATGGTTCTAAAAATGTTAGTTTCACAGTTGATTCCAGGTAAATTGTAAACCATATATATATTATTTATACTTTGCTTGTTTAGTTTACTACGAAACAATTTTTTGTATTAACGGTAAAATCTGTTTCATTTTTAGATCTTGTGTGTGTTCTATCGTAGTGCGTAATAATTCCAAGTATGCGTTTCATTTTAAGGAACTCGAGAAAACATACTTAAATATATAATATAGTAATATAAGAAACAAGCAACTTGGTATCGTGGGTAGTTCTAAAAACTAACAAGCCGATTTAAGTATTTACCATTTGATCTCAATGTCGAAATGTGTGGTTGAGGTTTTTTGTAAACAGGCTATCGATTGTATAAAAAATGAATGTATTAAGCAAAAATGTACTAAAACCCGCTACCTTTTCAGAAAACAACTTTTTTCATGGTTTTTTTTTTTTCTTTCTCGGCTTTTATGTTTATTTATTAATGTTTTTACTATTAACAAACTTTTACGAGACCTCTTTGCTATATAATTAAATTTTATTTAAGAAATTAAATATATGGTAATTTTGCTTTAACATCCCTTATGATGTTGCTTGTGTTTTGTTTTACAATCCAAAGTAGTTCTAAACTTTTGGACAAAATTTTACCAATATAAAACTGATTTGACTCAAATATTTTTTTCCCTTGTTACTATTGTTCCCAACCCGAGCATATCATCTATATGGTTAAATTTATATTTTTGTCTTATTCATTACACTTGAACAGGATGAGTAGTTTTTTTCCTAATCTTTACCTGTGTTAGGGGCTGTAAGAGTGGGGGGGGGGTAGGGTGGGAGCAGCAGCTGCGTATGTACTGCTGCACTTGTGTTATTGGTTGTGCATACGAGAGCAGACCTCCCTCCCTCTAATGGTGTTATGCGTGTTGCATCTATAGGGCGTGTTCCACTGATAGAACAAGAGGCCTGAGTTACAACGCGTTTACTCGTCCGTCATTGGCTGGGCATTACCACCACCTGCGCACAAGTCCTCCCCTTATTTATACTGCAATGTCTGAACGCGCATAACCGGCATATGTGCTGTACGCACACTCAGGAGAGCCGGAGAAGAACATACTTGCTTCTTTTAGCATACAAAATACAATAATTTATTCATATAAAATTAAATAATGTTGGCAAGTTTCAAGATGTGTATGTTTTTATTAATATTTCCGCCATCTTAAATCGGAACTTTTCATCTTTTTTTGCTTCGAACATACCCTTATGGGTGTGTGTGTGTGAGATTGAGTGCGCGCTAAAAAGGTGAGATTCATCGCTAAAAAGGCCATAGTTACAATTTTAATGACAAGGGAAAGTTCACAAATTCTTCAACTACGTTGCTAGGATATTCAGATTAGCTGGAACATAGGACAAACGTATACGGTAGAAGCGGTTTTCACATTTGGATGAGCTAATCAAGCCTAGACCACCTTCCTAGTCTTCTTCTTTCAGGCTCCCGAAGCCCTAGGCTGCTTGGACTCATATGCTCTTCTGTTTGTGGTAGACTATGTAAATCGCAGAGCCTGGACATTATATATGCTGTTTCAACAATATTTGTCAATTTGAAACATTTTTAAATGTTAGTATTTATTATAGTATATATAAATAAATTTTTTTTTATCATGAAATAGATAAAACGTTATTGTTAACAATTATTAAATATAAAACACACTCGCACACTTATACCAACAAGCGATCAAGCGTTTGTGTATATATAATTTATTATCAATAACCATCATATCTATTATATATAGTTAGATTAAATATACCATAGTCAATATTTCCTTAATCGTCTAATAACTTTATAATATATCTCATTGTATATGTTCCATACTAAATTATGATTCTACAGCCAAATTAGGGTTATAATAGTAATATAATGTTAATCATAATAATAATAATAATATTATGTTACATGCAAGAAAGCACACACTATACGTGTATATATGTGAGTGTGGGTGGGGGGATATAATCGAATAATTTTGATAAACTTTAGTTAATTTATAAAATTAGTTATGCGTAAATTTATCACTAGGCTACTCAATATTAAAAAAGCAAAATGAAATTCAAAATATAATCTAACCTTCTTTTTTTTAAATGTGTTAGCCTCCCTTACAACCGCTGTCATCCCATTCTAAAAATTCATGGCTTAGAACAATACTTTATTTAGCGATAAAAGCTTGCCCAGAGCGGGATTTGAACCCGCAGCGGGACTCGAACGGATCCTATGAGCTACCCTGTCGCCTAGGGGCGGTTAGGACCTTGGGGGAAAAAAGCTGTACAGTGAATGAGTTGAATCGGATAAAAGAGAGGAGTACTTTTTAGAAGGGCATAAACAGAAGATACAATTTATTTATTTATTTATTCTTAATGAGAATTATTTTATGACTTCTATTGAACCGATTTAATGTGTTATGACATGGGTATGTTATGACGATGTTCATCCTCGATGTCAAAGAAATTCCTCAGAATTCTCCCAAAACGTTTTGCTGTGTAGTGTCCGGAAAACGCAATCTGAGACAAGGCTACACGACCTGTACCAACTGCACACCCCCGGAGAAGTAGAAACACACAGCCTTACTTCCCTTACCTTTAATTAACTTTTCCCTCCTCGTCTGAGAGCAAGGGGGTGGGGTGGGGGAGCTAGACGAGGTGACGGCGGCGGTGGTGAGCCAACAAATTGAATAAGCCTGATTCAGTGTTGACTCAGAGCCAAGACTTCTTCACCAAAGTACCCTATTCGGGTCTTATACTTCTTCATTGCTTCTTGTTCACCTTTATCTCTAAGCCCACCTACCTTGCTCTTCTTCCCAAATCTCTTATTTCAATCTGGAGTCCCCTCCCCATCCCTAAATTGAAGATTTTTCCTTACACCTGTGTGTTCATTTGCCGGGATTTCTATAGAATATATACTACACGTATTATATGTATTCGATTTGGGAAGTTATTAATGTTCAATGCTTCATAGCTGAAAAAAAAAACACTCATAAAGTTCTAATTGTCTTTTGGAGTAATTTTCTCTTTGCTTTCATTTTTTTTTTTAAATATTGTTATATAATCTAAAGGGTTATTATGACTACCTATGAATATATAACAATCATGCCTTCTATTATCCATCTTCATTGGTTTCTGCAAACCATCTTCGGTTGGCGAGCGCTTTCGGACATTGTCCATCCTCGTGGCCGAATACATGTGTTATGCTGACGCAGTTGAATACAGATAGTGACAGTGAACACATGTATTCGGCCACGAGGATGGACAATGTCCGAAAGCACTCGCCAACGGAGGATGGTTTGCAGGAACCAATGAAGACGGATAATAGAAGGCATGATTGTTATATAATGCTTAAGCTTATATCTACCATTCTCCCTGTTCTTATTGAATCAAAATTACATTGTGACTTGCAATCCTAATGGAAATCTTACTCATGAAATGTAAGCCCAGATTGATCAGTAGCTGAGAGCAAAATGTAGTATTTCTGTTTATATGAAGTACATCAACCCCTGGCAAAAAAGTTTTTCTTACAATTTATATAGTAAGACATTATTAATATAAAATATTTTTATTTTTCAATAAGGGCATGGTGATTAAGGCATAGGACTCCAAGTTCAGATATCCCAGGTTTAGCATTCATAGTGCAAATTTTTGTTTTCTTTCTTTCTTTGCTTCAGTTATTATTACCCAAGGATTCCTTTTGTAATTATAATATCTGTTGTTTTCCTAGGAATACCTGGGTATTTCTAGTTGAGTCTGATATTTCTCCATTTAATGAATTATAGTAGGACTTGTCCTAGTCGACTACTATAATTCATTAAATGGAGAAAAATCTGACTGCTATAACAGTAGTCTTACCATATACTTTTTATCATTTAAGTTAAAATGAATCAATTATTCTTGTTTATGTTAATTTTTAATAAATCACGGGTAATCTGTTTAGTTTACTGTCACTGAATGATGGTTTTTTTTTTTTTTTTTTTTTTTTTTTTTTTCAAAAGAGTAGTTACTGATTGTATAATTAATAACTCTTATGTAACGTAATTCTCCTGAAATTAGCAAATCAGGTGCCAAATGTAATGTAGTGGTTCATAATCTTGTATTTTTTTCATCAAATTTATTGTCATTTTTTTTTTCTCACGGGGTGTAGAAGAAGTAAAGATTGCAGCTGATGTAGATGGTTGGCGGTTTGTGGAGAAGGAAAAAGAGGGGATATTCATCATTTTGTACGTACGTGCGGGAGTTACTCCCAGCTGCGATAAAACTTTGGGGTCTCTCTTATTTACTTTTTTCTTATTTTTTTTTTTCTCATTTCCCGCTTTCTCTCCTCTCAGCAAAAGATAAAGAAGAGAGAAGAAGAAGTTAAATGAACGATATCAAAATGTGTAGCACGTTCTTCAACAGTTAGTCTTGTTCGCGGGGCTTGCATTGTTGCCTTTAATTCAAGTGATAAGCCTTCGGATAAAGCTAGATAAGAAATACGTTTGTGTTTATTAAATTCTAACAGTTATTTCATGTTTTATTTGTGTAATACTTCAAAATGAATTCATTAGTTTATAAGGAAGTGCTCTTTCATTATTTTGATATTTTTATATATTTTGCAAAAAAGGAAGTAAGTTGTAATTATTTACCTTGGTACCATCGCTCGGTGGGTCATATTATTATCAAAATAATTATTTAAAAATTATTTGCGTCGAGTATAATAGAGTAACATCAATGGCCTCTTAAAATAGTACTTTACTGATGGTCTTCAGCCAGTTAGAAATTAAACGTGCCCTGAAATCATCATTTTATATATATATATATATATATATATATATATATATATATATATATCACGACGTCACATCTTGA
>KZ807578.1:29695-47574 GCA_000696205.2 Oncopeltus fasciatus
GATATATTCGTCGGCCTCGGAGGTTGGACTCTCGACACTAGTGCGGGGAATTTAATAACTTATCAGACTTGTCCCGGTAGCATAAGTGGTAAATGCACCGGCCCGGATAGCAGGGGATCCAGGTTCGAGTCCTGGCTGGGACAGTTAGATTTTTTATTCTGTTCCCTTGCACTAAAAATGATCTAAATTTACGTGGTATTAAAGACCACAAAATAAATAATATTTATAAAATTGCTCAGTAATGTTGATTGTGTGGTAGCTATATTCAACTAGTCATGAATATATTTAAATATGATTTCAGTATACTGTATTGACTACTTAATTCAAATCCAGATTTAGTAATACTGACTGTATGAGAAGTTTCCCAACTGAATGCAGTTTGTATAAAATTTTGTTTGCGATAAAATATATTGTCGTGAAGCGAAAATATTTTTATTATTGTAAATTTTTCGAGATTAATGTGATACATTTCTCAATGTCTGCATTAATTCCAATGATCTTAACCCTCTTCCTCTTTGTTATCCTTCGTCTTTTTCAAGCGATTGTGATAAGACAATCTCACACTGACCTCAGTCGCCGTGACTGTCTGCATGCAGATGGACTGCATCAGCTGCTTATAGGGAAGCACTGTCCTCTGACTTCCTGCTGCTCCATAAACTCCCCCTCCCCATCAGATATCTGGAGATCATGATCTCTTGAAGTCAGTAGCAACTCCGGATATGGCCTCGTCGATGAGTTCTTGCACTCGTATCAAGGTAGACATTACCATTTCCTGGAGAGAGCTTCTTACGCCGAATCACAGTCTAAGAAAACTACTCAAGATAGAACTTAATTGCCAACATATGTGAACATCATGTTAATAAACTGTTGATATTTGTTTGAGGACCACTAAAGATGGTGGGTTTTCATTTACATAGGAAAGTATTATAACTATTTGAAGTTTCTTTCACCTTGTATTAAATGAGCTTTTTATACTGTGACTCTTTAGATGCGATACTCTTTGCGAGAAAAACCCTTTGTTACTTGCTAGTAAAATGTTTATGGCTATAAACCTCCCATATTGTAAGTAACAGTTAATAAACACTTTTTAAATATAATGCAGGGATCAGTTACTACGATTCATAAATAAATTGAAAGTGTAATTTTGTACTGGTATCTTTCAATTACAAAATTAAAAAAGTATCAATGGAGAGTTTTTCAACGTAGAAATTATTATTATTTTTTTGTTGTTGTATTTTTTAATTATCTTTAGACGTTTTGGTGTTACATGAACATGTGATCCAGGTGGCACGGCGTCCCCTCTTGCCTTCATGATGGTTCTGAAGATGGTTGATGTAAGCCGAAACGTCAGTAGATAATTAAAAATACACGTTTTTTTAAATTGTTTTTTTTTTTTGGACGAACCTTGACCCCTACAAAAAAAAACATATACTGAGTTTGTGAAAATTAAATCTCCAATGAAAACAATTCTTCTCGTTGAAAAGGCCCAAATCTTTGAGGATCTCACTTCAGATCTGAGTGGCGCATAGCTCGTGTTGGTTGATCCGGAAGACTGGCTGCCATAATTGGTACTGCCGGTTAGTGTCTGGGACGGCTTCCTCAGGTAGTGAGGGGAAGAGCAGGAGAATACTTATGAAAGGGTGTGGATGAGGGAGGGAAAAGGGGATGTGAGATGAGAGGAGGACAGAGATAATTAAGAGAGAGATGCAGACATAGGGGTTAAAACGGTGAGAGAGTGAGAGAGAGAGGGAGATGATAACATGTGATAAGAGTTATCTGATCTTCTTTCCCAGCCGCTCCCACATTACACCGAGATGTTAGGGAAGGACGTGGCCTTCGTATGCCTCATTCACCTCACCACTTTCCCCTTTTCCACTTTGTCCCTGCTTATTAGTCAGTCCCAGGGTATGGCGAGATACCGAGATATCGCGAACAATTATTTCTTCTAACTAAATATGCTTTAACCTAACAATCGTGAACATCATTATCTTAATGTCCGTTTCATTTAGCGGAGTTTATTCATTTTGAAAATTCTGATGTAACTGAATTGACATCAAATGACATCAAGACGAATAAATCCCAGTTTTGCACGTTTGAAATTGAAAAAATAAAATAGTTTTCTAATATTAAATACTAATAACATAATTTTACCCCTTTATGGATTTTATTTGTTAAGGATTAATTATTTTCTGTGGAACAGTTTTTATTTTTTAATGGATTCACATAAAACGTTCCATTTTTAAAGTTTTTTTTTTTACAGTAAATATTATTATTAGATGTTTTTGTGTTGGTGTTTAGACAAGGTAGATCCAAAAATACAAATAAAAATAAATGTACTTTTTTTTTTTTAAATATCTGCCAAAGATTCGGCTTACATTGTATGAATTTAACTATTTAGAAGTAGAATAGAACTAGAATTTAATGACTACTTAGTCATGAAAGTGTGAACCTAGGGACATAGTTATTTATTTTTACGTTTAATTCCTAAACAAGTTAGTACACAGAAATTATTATATAATTAATGGTGGTTCCCATTGACGATCTTCGCTACCGATTTCATAGAGAGCCACATTAAATCCTTAATTCAAATGAAAACCTGTAAGGGAAATTATTTCCCTGCAATTATTATTATATTTTATATTTTTCACTCTTACTTTGAGCATAATATCTAAATTTGTCTCTCAGTTCAAGTAACTGAATCAATCAATGATAAGCAAAATTGTTGTTCTTTTCATTGCAGCTGCGACCATAGACAGAGAAATGTACAACGGAAACAACGGAATTTTTAAAACCTGAATAGAAAATAAAAAACGAAAATGGCGTAGTAGAAAGAAATCGCAGACAAATTTCACTTAGTTAGCGCGAATTCTCTTCTTTTTTTTATGGTTTTCAAAATTCAGGAGTAAATCTTTTAATTTGAAAAAGTTATATAATAATCCCTCAAGTATAGAAAATTCATCATATTTAATAGATAATCAATTTTAATTCCAGTATTTTAATTTTAGTGTTGTTTAATTATTCAAATTGCAGTGTTCTATTTTTTATCATACACTTTTAATCATCATTTTATTTCTTATTTATGAAATTTGAGAGAATAAAAAATGCAATAAAAATAATGTGAAACATTATTAAAAAGGTTTTAAAGGAGAGTTTTTGACCCTAGATTCGTATTATTAGATTGGTTCGTATTATTATTAAATGATTTTAGTTAGGGTTCGGTCAAGATAGATCCAAAATAAAGCAAATTAAAAAAAAAAGTGTATTATTTTAAAAGATTATCTGCCAACGTTTTGACTTACATTGTAAGCCATATTTAGGGCTGTCTATTATGAAGATGAGAGAGGACGTCCGTCCACATTTCCATGACTGAGATATTTTTTTGGATATATACCTACCTGGGATTTTAGGTGGGATCTACTTTGACCGAACCCCAACTAAAATCATCTAATTGAAATAAGGTTTTCTTTACTCAGTGTTTGATTTTTTGCTTGTTCTGTCTTAAGTGAGATGATCATGTCATTGTTACTTTAATTTCTGGAAAAGCTTTTGATAAATAAAAAATGAAACTTTCATTAAATATACGTTTTCCTAATGTTATCTAACATCCATATATGTATTAAGGTGAATCTGTGCTATGTACTATTGATAGCTAAGTCAGTATTTGTGGTCGCGATTGTTATCATGAATTGCGTGCCATCAGCAATGTTTTCCTTCCCATTGTGTGGTTTCAATCTGCCGGTCAGATCTCCCTCAGGAGTGGCAGGACTCCTCGAAGAAAGCCGCTAGCTCCCTCCCATCCCTCATACGAGCCCTCGAGCGTCCTCCTGAACGGGAAGGCTTAAGCGGCTCAACATTAGAGAGAGAGAGAGAGAGTCACACCAGCCCCGCCGACTCAACACAAAATCCATATCGGCCTCTCGACACACACACACACGGAGTTCGTATCTCCACAGCCCATTTCCCTCGGGGTTAGCCACCCTGCTTGTTCCACGGTGGTTATCTCCGTACTAAAGGAATTTCCTTCTCAAACTCAGCTCTTAATCGTTCTTCCCGCATTGTTTTGCGGGCCTTGTTCTCTCTCCGGCAACTGGGAACTCGTTTATTCTCGTTTTATTTCCCACTTCTCTTTTACATGTTATTTCGCAGTGGTTCAAACAATGTTTTTAATCTAAGATAGGTTTGAGGTGGCCAATGGGCCTCCTACTCCAGCCAGTTTAGTTAACATATCAAGGGAGTGAATGCACTGGCATTTTTCTCCTCCTCTCACTCTCTCCATGACTCCCTGCCTAGTCTCCTTCTTATCCTAGGATATGGAGAAGTTGGGTGCCAGATAGTCTATCGCGGGTTAACCTGGGCTCCTCTCTGAGGACTGGTTACGTCCCGGGATAGACGAGCAAGGACTCTTACCATGTACCCCATCAATTACAAATTACACTGTATTGATAATGTACACAATATTTTTTTAAAATAAAGAGTTAAATATATAGAAAAACTCTAAGGTAGATATAGTTTTAAGTTAACGTCCACTCCTATTACAGTATTCTTATAAGTAGAATGGCATGGCAAATTATGTAATAGTTATTGTAATCCTGTAAGTCAATTTTCATTTCGTTTGGATGACCTCAAGTTGCTAGCCACTGCTATACCTAGTTAATACTGTTTCGTGGACTCCATTTTCAAATTCTGCAAAATTATCAAAATTTTCCAAAACAAGTAGTAATCCGATGGTGCGAGGTCTGACCAAAAATTAAGTTATTTTAACATTTCTTTTTCCAGACGGGTAGTGCGGGGAAGAGCATTATCTTATTTTGGAATAAAACTCCTTGTAGGTTGATCAAAGCAGAATAAAGCTCTGACAACTTCGCTTACGATCTTTCAAGTTGTTCACAGAAGAGTTCAGAATTCTTAGACTATCAGTCAGGAACAATTCTGCGATGAATAACGCGTTCGAAAATCATGTTTTCTTTGCCCCCTTGTTGAGCAACCGGAAATCATTTAACAGAAAAGTTTACCGCGATCTAGTCATTGCTTACGGGTATTGGGATTTCGCCAGTATGCCCACTTCTAATCACAGGTTACAATTTCTTGGTAAAATCCCTTAACAGATTAGTTATTCAGTAAACCTTCAGAACCCCATTTTTCTAACCCCGTAAAAGATTGCTGAGAACTGAAAATCTCGTCCCCTCTCGCTCTCATGTTAGCCCTGAAGATGGCTTACAATGTAAGCAGAAACAGCAGATAATTTAAAAATGCACATTTATTTAAATTAGTACTTTTTTGGATCTACCTTGACCGAACCCCCCTCCCCCCAAATATCTAATAGTAATATCTGTGGTTAAAAAAAAAAAAAACTCCAATTAAATAGTTGAATTTCAATACTGCTACTTTTGTGAAGTGTGGGATGTAGAGGACAAGTGGGGTCTAAGCTAGCCAACAATTATCACTCCAGGGTTTAATACTGTGAGAAAGAATGCTTGTAGAATCCGATAAGATCTGGAAGTAGAATGTAGCTTGTTCTTGCCAAGTAATGTGTGAATGGCCCCTCCAACGTATTATCATCTTTGGATGTTAGCAATTCTACTTATTATGCTTTTTTTTAAAAATAATTAATTGTTAGCCTGCCTCTCTACAACTTAGGTTCATGGTGGGAGGGGCCTTCTACAGGTGACCTCCCCACCATTCTAAACATCAATGTCTCAGGACAAGCTTTTATTTATCGATGACGCATTACCTATGACGGGATTTAAACCCTTAGCGCCAAGTTTCAGAGACCCGATAAGACCCCCTTAGCTACCCTGGCACCCCTATAATGGTTTTTTTTTTTCTATTTTCTCAAATATAGTGAATTTCTACCAATCGCATTTTAAACTAAAGAAAATTAATGGAAATTTTCCTAGTCCAATCTACTCTCTATTTAATACCAAGGTTAAGAAATTAGAAACCTTTTCAAATCCCCTCGTCATGAAAACTTTTATAGAAACTTCATGTCATAAAACCCTTCTACAAAACTTACAGATTACAAAAAAAAAACTTTCTTACCTAGAAAAATAAAACCATGCCACACCCTTATTAAAAAATCATAATCATACAATACAATTCTGTCCAAAACCTAACCAAAAAATCAATAATGCTTAGATTGCCTGTTTTATTTTAATTTTTAACTAGAGGAAAAGGAAATAATCGATATTAAATAAGCCTAGGGATATTAATACACTTATGTGACGGTAATTCCAAAATTCAAAAAATTTTTAAGTTGTATTTCATTCATAATTATGGAGTATGAAGGTAGTTTTGCATCTTGAGCAGAGAGCTCTCGACTATGAAATGATTGAGTATTTGTAATCTGGGCATCGTCTTCCCCTTATACTATGTATTAATTTTTGGCTATATTTTTAAACCTTTATTTACATATTACATTCTGTTGAAAATAAATAAAAACATTTTGTAATTTGATTACAATGAATAGTAAAAAAAACAAAACATGAATTTAATGAATGTCACATAAGGAGAGAAGTTGACCTGTGACACCACTCTCAAAAATTTTAGCTATAGAAAATAATTATCAACTATAGAAAATTAACTACAAATAAGCTAATCTTTTATGTGGAATACTCTTATATATTGTTTATTTATCTAGGCTCCAGTATTTTTTTCTAAGAAGAATAATAAACTCTCTGTCGTATGCTCATGTGAATTTATTTTCATTTTCAATAAAAAAAGAAAAGAAAAGCAAAACAAAAACTTTGTAATAGTCTTACGTCTTGTTATATTAGAAATATTTCCAAAAAAATGACGCCCAAAACTTTTGACGCCGGTTAGAAGAGAAACTTATGAGTAATACTTATGAATATTCAAAGATGGGGTAAATCTCTCCACTCCCCCAACAAGAACAACCCCTTGCGTAAGGTGCTATGTAAAGTGGAATGGTTAGGGGGGGTGCTCAGCTTTTAGTTCGTCAGGACCGCGGGCCTCCTTCAAATATGCAGCAGGTCTGGTGGACCTGAGGTGTCGGTAATGGAAATTTCGTGGGGCTCGTCTCTCACTGAACAACCCCTGTGTGTGTGTGTGTCTGTGCGTGTGTGTCCTGCAGCTGGGAATGTTTGTCTCTCGCTCTCTGCTTTTGGCCTCCCCATTTCGTGGCATTTTGGGGGTAGTCCTGTAATCAAATCAGCCCCTCCGAAATCCTGCTGTTTTTCTTGCAAACCTTGGAGCCTCTGACTGCTAATGATGCTTGATTAGAAGGTCTTAGAAGGAAAAAAGAAAAAGAAGGAATAGAACTTGACGACCATTTCTCAGCTCTTTCATAAGAAGAACTGTCTCTCTGATTTCATCCTCAAAGGAGTGGCAGTCTTCAATTCCGACACTACATATAACCACACACGTATATAGATGAATATATACAAATGGAACATTTGGGGCTGCGATATGTAAAATAAATAAGAGCAGTAGAAAAAAAGAGTTTAGTAAACATACAAAAAGAAATATTTACAATAAGTAAAGTTTTTGGTGGGACATCTCGCCCTTTGTCAGTGAGGAGTGAAGCCAATCTCTCTTCACTCTAAAACCTACTCACTCTCTGGAGTTTTTCATCTCTCAGAAACAAAGGTGTGCGTAGTAATTCACAAGTTACGGAGGGTGGAATGATATACTACAGATATTTACTAAAGGCTGATATTAATGCCGCACCACTGGCCATTAGAAAATATTAAATATAAATAATAATTATGTCTCAAAAGACATAATAATTATGAAACTTAATAAGTCTCGAAATAAGATAAAGAGCTATAGGCAAAAGATTAGAAAGAATGAGCTATTCGTACTACAGAGAGGCCGGAATATTTTTTTCCGCTTTTTAATAATAACTGTAATGAATATACTTATTCTTATGTCTTCCACGTCCTAATGGCGATCGTTTTCGCCAGGGATCAGCCCTCCTCAGGCAGAGTATAATCTTAGCCATTTTTTGGCAATTGGGATGCTACAGTTATTTAACTTGTTTCGCAAGGAGAGAAATACTAGAATGAAGAAAGCTTTGATGAGGGACGTAGGGAACTGATGGGAGACTGATTGCTGCCTAGGCCATGACAAATGCTCCGCGAGACTGATGGCTGGAAGATGTGGTTCCCCGCGAGCGGGAGGAAGACGGGGAGTTTCTTCCGGAGATACGGGCCGCCGATGTGGAGAGGTAATAGTTCATTTCACGGGTGACGAGACCCCACCTGGCGAAGCTTGTAAATGCCGTTATCGCTTCGGCTGTGCCCCTACACAGCTCAGGACTCGTGCATCACTCTTTAAACACCGAGAGTTTAGCGGGAGAGACAGGCAAATCACGAGAAAAGTGCTAGCCAATGATACCTACAGTAGATTTCCCTGAATATTGTTATCCAGTAATAACTTTTGAACGTTATATAATTCCTCACTTCTTCGTGAAGTAGAATTTCTTCGTCTGAAATATAATTCCAGACTTGCATAGGAGAATCCAGCAATAGTGAGTTCGTACCCCTGTTCCCCCAGTCGCTTGTAGCAGCAACAAGGGTTCGCTATAAGCCTTGGTGGTGAACTGGCGTTGCTCTTGGTATAAAAAAAAAATAACGCTCTCTCAATTATTTGATTTCAGCCTAAAAATGAATTCATTCGATATCTTGCAATAAAAAGCCTTGGTTACGTGAAAAACTGAATTTCCTTTTAAACATTTTAAAAATAAGGGTGTTCACACAGGCCTGGAGTGAAGAAAAAAAAACGGAAAATAAATTTTATAAAATTACACTTATTATGTTCTATCATTATTTCCTTACAGATAATCAGCTAGAGCCGAGCTGGTTACTCACTTATCGTTGGTGCGGGTCGGTATGCTATAATTAAAAGTGTGATAGGATAGTTGCTAGAGAACTACTAGAGACTACTGTTTCATCATCGCTATGCCTCATCGCCATCTAATTCTCACCACTAATAGTATCTAACCAAGCGTAATCCAATTTAATCATGAAATTCAGACCCCCCTTCTGTGTCCTTAGCTATCACTAGTTAGAAAGCCATTAATTTTAACGTTATGACATACGGACATGCAGTTAAAGGACTTTAAAATGGGAGGAATGTAAAACAATTGAGACTCATTCTGTACCTAAGTACGTTAGAGTTCCTCAGTAGTAGCCTGAAAAACTCACTGCTCCTCAATCCCCCACCCCCACCCGCGTTTTAAGTAAGGGAAAAAATATATAAAAAGGGGTTGGAGTTAAGGTCTTGAATAATACAAGCAGCAGGTGAGTTGTTGGAGTCTTCTTGAGAGAGCCACGTGACTCGAATACCAGTAAGTGCTATCTTTTACCCTTATCAATGCGTTATATTTCAAATACATATTCCACAAGAAACGAGTTCTCAGCAGCCTGGTCTCTTCTATAGCTCTTCAGGGCTATAGAGCACATTAGCTGCCAAAAGTTTAGATTAAGTATAATATAATATATATTTCGTAGGGTTAACGGAAGGAGAAAAAACTCCCTCGTGTAGAAACTGTGTAATCTAATCAAGTTTTCCATGTCTAATTAAAGATTAAAGTTATAAATAAGAGTAAATTGAGGAATTTAATTTACAAGCCGGAAAGAACAATAAGTGTGATAAGTGTGGAATAAGTGATAAATGGGGAAAGCTCCGTAGCTAAATTCATAAATTTCTTTCATAGTTCGTAGCATTGGTTGAAAAAAAGTTATAGAATCTAAGAAAATCATATTTTACACCTATATTTCTTATAATATTTTGCTTGAATATTATTATTATTATTATTTTTTCATTNGATTCAGTAACTGCTGCAGTTAATATGTAAACAATATTGAATAAGATAATTAAACTGCTACAATTAGTATGTAAACAAAATATAACAAGTTAATAAACAAGAGAGTTGGGTATGCTACTGTCACTCCTACCAATAAACATAAATAGTCATAAGAAATGAATGGATATAAAGCAATTTTAATTATCAAATAAGTTTTATGTCATTATATATAAACGAACTAAGTGTAAAAAAATGTACAGAATAATTTTTTTAATGAACAGTTAATTCAGAAAAAAAAATATATATATATATGTATTTTTTTATTCACTATATTTTTCGATCTCCAGTGTAGGATCGGTGAAGACTTGTTTAAACTTTTCGAAAGTCGCGTCCAGGTGCCAATGTGAAAACTTGATTTCCCCTCGGGAAATCTGCTAAAAGCGCTTTATAGCCTTGCATACAGGAGCACTAAATCCTATAGGCCATTTATCCATAAATACAGATCTTAATAATCTTTTTAAATCATGAATGAAGACAATTCGGAACAATTAGTCAACTGAATATAATTAATAAAACCGAAAGTAAAAATGTGTATCTTGGATTTTTATTATTCATTATTTTCCATTTTTTATTTTATTTTCTTATTGAGGCGAATCTCGTTTATATTTCGTCACATATCTCTGCTTTTGAGAGTCTACCATGAAAAAAAAAAGAAAAAAAAAAAAAGAAAAAAAAAAAAAGATTAATCATGTTACTTTAATTCATATAGAAATTATACTTCAAAAATTGAAAAATATTTTCTCATAAGTGGTCAATTTATAGTTCAGCCTAAGGATATAAATTCATGTTGTGAGCAAGCATGGGTCTTTTAAGCAGAAATAATTATTTCCAATTGATATATATTTATGTATATTTGTTTTAATTTTCTTTTTTTATATATCCCTAAAATGTTTGACTTTTGAGAGAAAACTGATTAAGTCTAATTACGTTTGAGAAATTCAGTGTAAGGAGATTTTCTACTACCGTACAACAATATTTCATCTAAGTAAAACGGTATATAATGACATAAAAAATATTGAAATCAGATGCGAGAGGGGGGATGAGCAGACGAGAGTAGGAGGGGGGGAGTGTTAGGGCTCAGAGGGAACAGGCCCTCGAGGCGTTATTAACTTTAGCCCTCTCAGCTGATGGGACCCGAATTTCAGCCCTTCTCGACGCCTGGTTACCGCCGCAATTTGCCTGCAGGGAACTGGATAGGAAGGTCCTTCCCTTACACGCCAAAAATATTGCCAGTACTCCTTCAAAATAGTAAGAGCGATCAAATTACCACCCAAAAAAATATTCTTAGATTTTAGTTGAGGTTCGGTGACCTACTAAAAAATTCTTTCCTTATTCATTTAAAGTAAACCGATTCAGATAGAGAGCTTCTGTAGTGTTGTCTACTCGTAATGCAATACATATAGGCGTTAAATCAATAATTACATAAGCATATTCTGACCATTTTACACGTACACTTTGGGAGACTATAACTTGTACCTCTGACACAACAGATTCAGTACCTGATTTGAGGTGTTAACTTATTACAGTTGCAAATTTATAAAAATCAATATATATATATATATATATATATATATATATATATATATATATATATATATATATATATATATNTCTACATTACAAAATTTATTAAAATTTGAAGTTAGATTTAGAGCCTAGTTGGCCAAATCGTATGAAAAAATGATCATAGTTTACAGTTCTTACCTGTTTTAATTCTACTCACCTTTAAAGTACTGTTTATTTGAATTACTGAGTTAGCGATTTGTCATACAGTTATTGTTTTTTTTTTGGGGTTTGTTTTTTCTGCGCTGGGTTTTATCTTTTCTCTATTACTATTCGTGAATAAGTAATTTACAACTTTTATCAACCTGTAATGCGTGTCAACCTAATGAATCACTTTATACTATCGGAAGAAGAGACTGGGATACCGAAAGTCAAAGACTGGCAAGGGTGTTATCTAAATTGGAAAACTAACAGAGATCCATCTGCGAACGTTTTGCCCGAAATATGGCCAGAAACGATTTGAACAAATGCGTTTTAGACTAGCGCGTTTCGGTATTTGTAAAAGAAGTGTTTAAAAACTAGTGTTTTCCTTATAAATATTTATTTGGTTGTGGTTTATTATCCCACGTAAATTTTAAACAATTAATGAGAGGGAAAATAATAAAAAATACTATCTATCCCAGCCGGGACTCGAACCTGGATCTCCTGCTTGCCGGACCGGTATGCTATCCATTGCAACACCGGGACAGTGGTGCAATGGATAGCATACCGGCCCAGCAAGCAGGAGATCCAGGTTCGAGTTCCGGCTGGGACAGATAGATTTTTTTATTATATTAGCTTTCATTAATTGTTTAAAACTAGAGTTTTCCTTTCATTTTGAAGGATGCTCAAATCGGCGTCACTCAGGATAACTAACTTTATAAACGCTTTAGATTAATGATTCTAAAGCAAAAAAATTTAAAAAAAAAATACAATAGTAACATGTAACTTTCATAACACACTTATAAATAATTTGAAGACACCTGATAAAAATATCACTGTGAAGTAGCAAGAAATTGAAGCTTGCATAACCTATATACATTAAAGCTTCGTGGAATGGTTTACTTCCCCGATTTCCCTGTTGAGCCATGCGTGTGCAGTATGCTCGTCAACTACTCAGAAACGCTTTGCTGGTCCGTAGATCCCACTGATAAGCGTGATATATGGGGGTGCGTGACAGCTGTACTCGGTCAGGTGTGAGTGCACACGGCCTTCTACTTTCAGAGCCGATACTAAGCATTGCCATCTCGTATTGCCTTCTTCGCTCCTCTTTTCAAACTTAGGCTCTTTGCCGCTTTTGTATGGGACCTGGAATCCATGATACATTTCCTTAGATGACAAGTAATCCCCATGCGAAAATTAGAGACAATGTACGAGAGAACTAAGTCGCTGTGGAAACATTTTGAAAAGTAATCATATACTTTAAATTATTTAAATGTTAAAAGCTAAGATTTACAAAGAAATATAATTTTTTTGTGGTATTTAATTCCACGTAAATTTTAACCATTTTTAGTGCAAGGGAACAGAATAAAAAATCTAACTGTCCCAGCCAGGACTCGAACCTGGCTCTCCTGCTATCCGGGCCTTAGTTCCATGGCCTGGATCTCTTTGCTATCGGTAGCATAAATGGAAAATGCACCGGCCCGGATAGCAGGAGATCCAAGTTCGAGTCCTTAGTTTTTTTATTGTGTTCCCTTGCACTAAAAATTTCTACGATTTAAAGTTTCATGTACATGAGAGGATAAAATAAATAAATTATAGATTTAGAATAAGGAATAATTGTAACCTGTTTTTAATTGACTCGACTTATTTCCTGACTGTCTGATTAAATTAAATGTATTTCTTCCTGATACATTTTTATATCAAATTAAGAACTATTCAAATTGTTTTTAGAGCGTAAGAATAATAGAATTATTTAAGCTCAATTCATGTAAAGTAGTTCATAAGATGTATGAAGTTACATTCTAACTGTATACTGGAATTATGAGACCTAAATTATGTACAATTTTTTTTATATTTACTGGTAATGTGCCCTAAGTTGAGAAAGCATGGAGGGGTTTCGGGCTTCCCGAGCCTCCTGTAAGTAATCCTTAAATGGAAACAAAACACCATAAATAGGGGTGGCGTCGCTGGATGAGGAATGGTGGCAGGGGTGGTTGTGGATCCTCTTTTGAAATATGGCGCTGTTCGGCGGTTCCTTCACACCTGTATTCCGCCAGAGGTAAATGGAAGGGCGCACCACGAAGGCTGAGTCTCTCAAGATTTACTGGGCATCATAGAGAAATATGTAGTCAGGAAACGTATATTCTTACTGCCAATATAATGGACTAATACAAGGTTGTAGATTATTTATATATAACATGATATTAACAGAGGCAGTCTAATAATGTTACAAATGATTTATTCTTAACATTATAAAACACTTATGGCTAATACTGTGTTATTCAATAGTTTGTTAGGATTTGTTCGAGAGCACTGAAGGAATAAGCTCATTTTTCGTGTGTCTTGATTTGTCTGCGAAGATAGCAAATTTATTTAATGTAAGTAGTTCCAAGTGTGGATTTTTATTTGTGTCTTTGTATTATTCGGAAATAAAAAAATTAAGAATGTGGATACCATGAAGAATTTATCAAATAGGATGGGAATGTATCGCTTAGCGTTTCGACAAATATTTCAGTATATTTGTTTCAGTTTTAAAAGTTAATTATTTTTTCATTCAATAGTATTAGAAAATAAATAGACAAAAAGATCAATATAATATTAATAATAATTCCAAATAATATTATTTGTACATTTAGAATTATTTCTACGATACAAAGCCTACACACATACGTTACTGTTATCTACATTTATGGTGTCAGTAGGTAAGATCCGGGAAGACTGTTTCAATAAAACTTGAATGACCTTAATTTTTACATTTTTCTCTGACTTTATACTTTAAAATACTCCTTTATACAATTTTTTTTTTGTTTGATTCGTAGAGTGTAAATAGTAAAGAGACAGAATTTTGCACTTTTCATGCTATATGAATGGAAAATTTTATAAATATATCTTACAAATATTATGGTTTTATTATAATGTAAATTTCCAGCCCTTGTCGTGAAATCGTGGCATCTGAGAATTTCTTCTGACGGAAGCATAACTACCGAATTCAGGGTACACTCCATTCAGTTACTAGGGCGTTCAATCATAAATATTCAGATATACTCGTAAAAATAGCAAGGAACGTATGAAAACGTAAACTTTATATTTGATATGTATTTTATTAATATAATAATACAATTATTACATATTATTTCTCTGGAAAGTAAGAAGAAGCCATTAAAAAAAAAAATTAATGTCGAAACGGATATAGCTTCTTTCGAGAACAAAATAAGCCTACAGATACATCCTATATTTTTTGCACCTGAAAGATGTGATTTGATTTATCACAATGAGAAGTGGTGAATATCTAGAATTGGCTTCAGGGTACTTCATATCGACGAAATTTATAGCAGTTTATCTTCGTGTTTTTGTCTGTCATCCAGGTTATCTATAATTTATGTTTAACTATTAATTTCCCTTACTGTACTTTATGACAACTTTATAACAGTTTTTTAAGGTATAGGGTGTTACTGAGATACATTGAGGGGAGTTAGGTTTAAAAGTAACTGCTGAAGAATTAATTTTACTCTTGTGATTTTTATTATACAATTTATGTAAGGACTTAATGTTTTTATTTATTCTTGCACCACTTGGTAATAACATGAGAAGGCTGTTGACGTTTGTGAAGTTTGTAATTGCCGAGCTGTATCTACCACCATGCGTGGTTCACACTTCTTCGCTAGTGGTTTGTATGCTTACTTGAACAGCCTTCTTTTTAAAGAGTCAGGAAAACATTTCGAGATTGAATCATTAACAATGGAGTGAGACTTCTTTCTTGCCCCAGTGGAACTCTCGCCGGCACAATGTTTCTCATTCGTTCCCTCCCTTGTTCCCAAGTCGTGGCAGATCCGATTTTCTACCGCCCTCCAAGGGAGG
This sequence comes from Oncopeltus fasciatus, assembly GCA_000696205.2. NCBI lineage: Eukaryota > Metazoa > Arthropoda > Insecta > Hemiptera > Lygaeidae > Oncopeltus > Oncopeltus fasciatus. The sequence continues at coordinate 45,084 of KZ807578.1, forward strand.
GCAAGAATGTATACAATATAAATGAGGAGTGGAGAGAGTCTACAACCCTTTTCAAATCTGATAAAAGATAATAGAAGACACCCGTGGGCCTTCTTGCCAAGATGGCGCCTTTCATTTCCGCAAACATACTCTCTCTCACTCTATCTCTATCTCAAGTGATAGATCTTTGTTTTCCGGCTGGCAAAGGAAAAGACATTTCAGTTTATTTGTAGCGAATTGAATAAACAACAGCCTTATCCCATACTTCAACTATTCTTCAGTAAAAATTTAGGGTTTCCATGTTTCACGCAAAGAAAACAAGCTATTGATAAGCTTCTAAAAAAAGGAGGTTTTCTATCTGTACCAATCCTGCGATTACGACGAATAATATAAGGAATATATGTCTAAATATTTAAGCACGGTGGTCTGGTGGTTATGGTTCCAGACTCCTGAGCCAAAGGTCCTAAGTTCAATGCCACAGTTGCAGTTATTTCTGTACTTATGCTTGTATTGGCTCAAAGTATCCCTGGTGTGCTCCTAAGAAATACCCAGCCCTAATAGGGTACTATTCTTCATTGAATGGGAATACATCAGGTTTCCAAAACGGTGTGCTGATCACTTGCCTTCTTGACTGTGCCGTGGGTCGAGAATAAATTCAACTTTAACAAGCACATATTTCCCCCCTGGGCCTGTTGCTAACTAATAAATAAATAAATAAATATATATTATATACATTTATTTATATAAACGTTTCGGCTTACATTGTAAGCCATCTTCAGGGCTATCTTGTAGGTGAGAGGTCGTGTCAATTGGATCAATGTTCATGTCAGTCATGAACATGTGATCAAAGTGACAAGACGTTCCTTATTGCCTTCTTGATAGTCCTGAAGATGGCTTTAAATCTCAACCNAAACAATACATTTTTTTTTTTTTTTTTAGTTTTTCTTTGGTTACTTTTTATTTATTTTAATTTTTTAGTTTGTATCTTTGTTTTATATGTGAAGCTTACGAATTAAGGCGCTTCTTCTGCAATGTTTTATAGATCTAACATCATTTTACTTTTTCTCTTTGCATTCTGAAAAGGTAGGGAAATCCTTAATAAGAAAATATATAATAATATAATAAATATCTTTCAATGATCTCCCAGCAAATATCCGCAAATTAAATAGGGAATATGTTGTTTCATACTTTTAAAGTGATTATTTTTTCACTGAAGTTGTTATACAATTATAAGGAATGGAACACTTCTTAACTTCGCTTAATAAGAATTATATTTAATTAAAGCAGGGCTCTTTTTTCGAATTTGAAATACATTCAAGCAATTAAAGAGAAAAAAAATTAATTTACCTAAATAACATACCAAACCACCTTCCTTGTTTTCTTTGAATTATTTTATTCTTTAAAAATAGAAACTTTTTAAATATGAATTTATTAAAAGAGAGAAAATTTTAAATTTTTTTCTTATTCTTAGTATCTTCGTCTGGAATTGAAATTATAAAGAAGTTTGGTTTTTTTCTAATATAACTTATTCCTATGTATTATTTTATTATTAATAAAAAGCTCTTTATAATAGTAGTCCATTACTTAATTCTTGTCTGTAAGATTACTATTCTCGGAGGATAAGCAATTGAATCTTGAAGGTTCTCAGCTTTCATTAATTCATTCTCATCGAGCGAAGTTTAGAAGTTTTAATTCCTTATAAATGTACGCTGGAGAAATTAGTCAGGGTTACGGCCAGGAACAGAAAAATAAAGTACATCAAAATTGTTGGGTAATTATTTTACTATTGCCGACGTTTCTGCTTAACTTCAAAGTCATCATCAGTGCTCATAGTGATGTCTGGAGAGATCTCCGAGGAAGGTTTGTGGTTACATCTCAGAGTCAAGAGCTAAACTGACAGACAACTGGTGGTAGGGGGTTTGTCGAACTGTCGGCAATAATAAAATAACTACCTAATAATTTTGGAGTATTTTATTTTTCTGATCCTGACTGAAACCCTGAATAATTTCTCCAGCATAATACTTAAGGGCCAACAGTTTAGACGTCACTATCGCCCCGATCATGACTTACATCATGACTAATTTACCAGCATAAGAGAAGCAAAGGCTTATGCTTTCTAAATGGGCAGAGGAAAGCAGTGCGAAGACACAGCAGATTCTGATAGCCAGTGAGGGATGATAAGTTAGTGGTTCTGACTCCATTCAGATGAGAGCGATTGCGTTCAGGAACAGGCCAATACGCGCTGTGTGATATGTAGCCGAGGAAGCAAGTTATGATCAATCATGTTTCACATACATTTTGTTCAACATATTTTTAAATAACGCTAATAAAGACGAAGAGTTTTTATCCTCCCCACTCCCGAGTTCAACCATTAACGAACTCCTTCAACAGTTTCCAATAAAAAAGCTAATATTTTTTAGTATTACTTAAAAAATTACAGTCGCGCACAATTTAAAAAGAACTCGGCAACACTTGGTATTACAGACAAAAAAAATATATAAATATATATATA
>KZ807578.1:67463-87826 GCA_000696205.2 Oncopeltus fasciatus
TATATATATATATTTTATAATTATCTATTATCCTCATGTTATTGTATTGTATTTTTCACCAATTTATATTTTGAAATAATGAAGTCAAATTGAATTGTGACAACTGTGTTATTAAAGTGAAAAATATCATTTTCCTTGTAATAAGTTATGCGGATATTTAATTTTGTTTTTTTACTGACTTTTGCCATTTGTAATTATTTAATTGTTTCCTTTATTTTTTCTCATTGTTGTTTTTAAATTATCTTTTTTTTTTTACATTTTCAAAATGGAATTTTTTTTTTATATATTTGAATGTGTTTTCGATGAGCGTAGACTAATTACCTCCGTCGTCGATATTTCTTTTAATGTTAACAAATTCTTGATTTTAAAAATATAGAAACCTTGTGTCAGTATTTAGAATTGCTTTAAAATAGTTGAATTACATCAATTTTGACAGAAATCGGATGAAGGAGCGGGTGGGTTTATAGGAAAATTAATAATTATTTACGTATTATCTTGGTTACAATTCGTTACGATAAAATTTTTTCATCTTAGTAGATATGAGGAGTCCTCAAATTACAACATTTATTTTTCTTTAACTTTTTTTTTTTTTTTTGCGATAAACGCTTATTATGGGAGATGTTTAGCATTGTATCTATAAAGATTGAGCTTCCCCCCCCCCCCACCACACACACTCTTTATAGTTGCTTGTATATCAAAAGGGAAGATAATGTCTCTGTCGTTTTCTTTTTCTCTCTCTCTCTCTTTAGATTACTCTTCTTCATTTCAAGACAGAGAAGTACGGAGAGGCCGGAAGCTCTCGTCCATCCGGGATTATCATCCGTTCACTCCGTCAGTCAGAGCAATGTGCAAAGTAAGTTAGCGGAGCGAGAGTTTAACGTCAAGAGTAACCTAAGCGATTCCTGCGCGCTCTGTCGGCTCTTGAAAGAAGACCATTGTTCCCCTTCGGCTCCCCTAATTACTTCTGAAGTATTAGCCGACCCCCCCCCCCACCCGCCCTTCTCCGCAGACATTGGCGTTCAGCGGGGGATACTCCAGTTGGAACGAGCAAACTTGCTACTCCTGTTTTCCAAATCTACTTCACAACAGCTTAAGCTTCCCCTACCTAACTACAAACTCCCGACTTGATAACTAGCTATGGCTTCATAAAGCCCTTATTATGGACCAAACACAAAAACACCAGTGTACTGCTTCCTTCCTTGTGGCTTTCCTTAATACAGTTGTTTAATAATTATAAGTATTTGTAAAAATAATAAAGTTAATATTAGATGATTATAGTTGGGATTCGGTCAAGGAGATCCCAAAAAAAAATACAAATTTAAAAAGTGTATTTAAAAAAAAATTATCTTCCATTGTTTCGGCTTACATTATTAGGGCTGCCGATCATGAAGACGAGAGAGGATGTCCTGTCCCTAAGTTCACATTTCCATGACAGTCATTTCCATGGACAGGACGACCTCTCTCGTCTTCATGATAGGTAGCCCTAAAGTGGCTTACAATGTAAGCCGAAACGTTGGCAAATAATCTCTTAAAAAATACACTGCTTTTAAATTTGTATTTTTTTTTTTGTTGGATCTACCTTGACCAAATCCCAACTAAAATCATCTAATAATAATATATACGGTCAAAAAACTCTCCATTTGATAATAAAGTTAATTTCAACTAGACCAAATTTTTATTGTTAACATTGTTTGTTGTAATTGAGATTTACTCTTACCTGTTTATTAGCCCTTTCCAAAGGATTGTTATTATTGAGGTTGTTCGCCTCATAAAATTTTTTTTCGATATATTTTCGGATTTTTTTTGTACTAAAGAATAATTACCAAAATTTATCTTTATAAATATTTTTCTGAAGTGAGGGACAGTTTTATGTCTTGGCAAGGAGAGTTGTAGCTGCTATCCTCCTGGGTATGGTAGATTTAGGACGCGGGCCTTCATGTTTCTGACAGGTCCACTGTGGTGCAATGTTTGAGGTCGGTGTAGGGGTTGGAGTGTGGGGGAAGGGGGTGTTGAAAGGTGACTAAAAACAACGCCTCTCGTTTGTGTCTGTTTTCTTGCTTACCATCTCACTTGGCACTCTACTCCAACCTTTTAAAGTTCAATATAAAGGCTTATTAGGAATAATGTCAACATACATATATACTACATATAAAACAGTACACACACACACACACACACACACCTGTATGCATGTATAAATAATACCAAATCACCATTAATTATGGAGTGGGCTCTACAAGCCCCAGTTTTCAGTTTAGATAATTAACTTGTGAAATTTGAAATTTAGCTGACAGTGATTGAATAAAAATTTAATTGTACTATTGAGAGTGAGGTTTTAACTGTATCGCTAATTTTAAATTTACGCTTATTATACCGAAATTATTTGTTTTCTTAAAGAAATTTCGTACATGACTTCTAAAAGAAAAATCAACGGCTATGTTCGTTAGCCTTTTTCAGGCGAAATTCAACACACATTTCGGATTGTTTATCAATTTATTTATATCTCCTTGATCTAATTTTAAAAATTAATTAAAAATAATTCAAAATATGGGAAACTATTTCATCCTTTACTAAAATTTATAATGAAAACATTTACTTTCCTGGGTATGACGAATACATTACATACTTAATCTAATGTTTTTAATTTTCTAACTCTATATTTTTTTTCTAATCTCTATTGACAATCACATATAAAATTTTTTTTTTTTAGAACTATTGTATCAGTCTAAAACACTAGTTAATTACATACATAAATATTAAAACCAAGGCCGAAAATCAGTCTGTGTTGAAAGATAAGTAGTGCTTTAATTCTATACTATATCTAACTTTGCCCTATTTTATAACGCTGGAATAACTTATTGTCTTCAGTTTTATAAGTTTTCTACGGTACAAAATTTCGGAAATCACCTAATTGTTTGGCCCAAAACAATAATTTAACTCGAAATTATGACTGGAAAAAATTTTCTTCCTTTGAATTTTGTGTTCATAGTACTTGATAACATATAAAAACATTTCTTTCGAAGATAAATGAGTTTTTATTTATTTCATTTTATTTATTTTTTAAAGAGGGCAGGTGAAAACTCAATAGACACCAAAGTGTAGGTAGTGCAGGACTTTAACCCACTAAAACCACCCTCCTTTGCAACAACTGAGCTGGCACAACAAGTTGCTTTTCTCTCAAATGTGCAGGTGAGTGTACTTGTTTATGGGAGGAGACAGTGGTGAGGAATGAAATCGTATTTTGTCTTTGAGGCTATAGTCCCGAAACTTTGGCCGTTTACAGATTGTAGCGAAGATATTACTTATGACGATACTGACGAGCCAGTCTTATGGAACAGAGTAGTTAATATATTCCAATATGCTAAAGAAAGCTTTAATTTGGAGGCGCATAATCGATAGGATACACAATGGCTTTCTTCGAAGCCTGTTATGTCATGTAGAGTATTCAGCTCACACAGGATATATGCTGTGCAATCTCGAGCTATGGAATTACTTACTACTCCGTAGTAAATTCGCGTCGCACACTGCTGCTAACAGAGGCCGGCGTATAGGGTTGAGTTAAAAGGTGGTCGTTTAGGGGACAGTGCAGGATATAATCCATTGTTGGAGCGGCTTTGGGAAATATTAAAAGCAGCTTGGAGCGAAGCCAGGGCGAGAGTTTGTGATTTACTGGGGACCCCCCTCCCCCCACCAGGACCAGTACCCCCTCTCCCTTTTCAGTGTATAATCTATAGGGAATTCGCTCTCCGATCGCCCTCTCACCACCCCAACGCAAATAGATCCATCGCAAATATATCAAAAGGGCTTGTAAATTATGTGTATTTTGTTTTAGCGTTCTTTTAATTTTTTTTTCTTAGCGCAAGCAGAGCTAGAGAAGTTCTCCTGATGAGTTCTCATTTTCATTGCAAGTTGAATTTTGCTCGTTCAGAGGACAGATTTAAAATTATCTAAATAATTCAAGATGATTTTAGTTGGGGTTTGGTCAAGGAAGATCCAAAAAACACAAATTTAAAAAATGTATTTTTTAATGAAGGATTATCTGCCAACGTTTCGGCTTACATTGTAAGCCATCTTCAGGGCTATCATGAAGATGAGAATGTCAGTCATGGAAATGTGAACTTAGGGACAGGACGTCCTCTCCCATCATCATGATAGCCCTGAAGATGGCTTACAATGTAAGCCGAAATGTCACCAGATAATCCTTTATTAAAAAATACATTTTTTAAATTTGTGTTTTTTGGATCTACCTCGACCGAACCCCAACTAAAATCATCTGAGAATAATATCTACGGTCAACAAACTCTCCTTTTGAACTTATCTAAATAATCTTTGTCGAAAATGTTATAGGTACCTTTAAATTTCAGAAGCAGAAGTACAATGCCTTCTAAGAGATTATTTTTTATGGAATTGCGTCAGTTAAAAGATTTAATCCTATTTTTCAAATGGGTTTTGTTCATTTCATCATAGAGATAAAATAACAAAATTGTACAAAAAATTGTTTTACTTAACTTGTTTACAAAACACCTGAAACGTATTACGCAGTTTACATTTAGTTCGTTGTTTTTTTTTCTTGTTTTTTTTTTACAAAACTCATTTACAGTCATTTCCGACTTTGTTGAATTAATTGGGGCGCCGGGGTTTCGCCGTTAAGAACCGTTCGGGTCTCGCAATCCGGCCCAGGGCAAGCTTTTATTTATTAGTAGAAGCTAGTCCTGAGCCATGGATGTTTAGAATGGGATTACAACCTGTAGAGAACCCTTTCCTTCGTGAACCCAAGTAGTTGAAAGAGAGGCCAATACAGTCATTGAGTTCCATAGCCGAAGGTCGCAGAGTACATTTGACTTTTTCATTCTTTCTGTGCTTCTGTAATTTTTTTTTTGGCCCTAACTTGTATGCTTCTAGGAACATCCAGTCCTAATTGGTTACCTTTATTATAGAATGGAGAAAAATCAGGTAACCAGAACAACATGCAGACGCATCTTCTGTAGCGTATGAGCCCCTATCTATTACGTGGGTGAGTTATGCTTCAGATGGGTGAAATATAAATTATTATTAAAAACTTTTATTTATTTATTACATTATGTTAAATTAAAACATTTTGTAATTTGATCACCACAATGAATTTTAAAATAAGAGGACATTCAATGTCAATAACATGAGGAGAGAAGGTGACCAATGACATCACTCTCAATAAAAAATAAATACTTTAGATTTCCTTTGTAAATTTTATGTTTGCTAAATCTTCAGCCCCTTTTTCTGTCTTACCAAACTCTTAGCAAGGTCGGACCAAAAGCCTCATTGGTAATAGAATCTCTTAAGAGATGACATGACGGATTTTGGTATGCGCGTTGCGACGACATTTACAGTTTGAGAGGCACGTTGTGGATATAGTCGAGGACGAAGGGGAGCTAGTCTGATTGAAACTCGCCACTCTATTTCCCCGCTCCCTGGGGTATCTGCTGCCTTTGTGGGTACATATGCCTACCAGCTACACAACTTACATGGGCCTACTTCTGATTCCCGCCTACTTCTACTTCGGACTCCCTTCTTCCCTTTTTTTTGTCTCTTCCTTGAGGATCTATAGACTATAATGGAAATAATTTTTTTTTAACCCAAAAGTGTAATTTGAAAGTGTATTTTGGAAACTATAAGAAGTTTTATAATTTTAATAACTATTGAAAAAAAAATTGAAAGGGTTAGAAAGTTTTTTTAAAGGGTATCTGAATAATACTAATCGCAATTTAACGTCAAACGTATGAACTAGAATTCTTGTTATAATCCCCCAGTTTTAGAGAATATTACATAGTCAAACCATGGATATGAGAACGAATTCGACGTTAGAAGGGAACCAAGGGTGAATATGCGGGGAAAACGAGTTGTTTCAAAGAGCTACATCCTTGTATTTGCATTCGAATGGGCGAAGTCTCACGCAGAGATTACGGGTAATGTAGCGACAAGTTGCCAGGAGCCGAAAGTGAACTTCTCAACTTAACTCTTTGACGTCTTACTGGGCCTAAAACCAAACTGACACGATAGAATACTTTAAGCCTTCAAAACATTGGTACTTTTTTCAAAATTAGCTACAAAAATCATGGAATCTTCAGACTTTACTCCATTGTTTCTATATTACAATTTCTTAGTAGGCTTCTTCATGAAATAACATATATAGTTATTATATTATATCATATATAATATAATAATTATATTAGATAAATCATGCCCCCAGTAATCTAGTAGTAGTATTTTATTAACTCTTCATATTTGTTTTAAATATTTCAATACATTTATAATAATAATTATAATTTATACTAAACTATTTGTATCATTATTGTAAGGATATTTTTTAAAATATGTATCTCACTACGATTTATTTTTCCGAAGATTAATATATAAACTTGAAACTTCCTAGAGTTGTGGGTACCGAACCGGGTCTCGAACCTGGATGTCCTTCTTGCCGGGTAGATATGCTACCGATTACACCACCGAGGCTAGCTAGATGATTCATTATATTCCCCGCACTCTACTAGGAGTCCATTCTATTCCCTTGCATGTATTGTATAGGTAACTTTTATTCATTGAAAGTTAATATAACGAGTGTATGAGCCCTGATTTTAACTCGTTAATCTCCAGTCATTATTTAATTTTAAATCAAACTAATATAATATTGAGTTCAATTCCAGGTAAGCCGTATAAAAAAAAATTTTTTTTGGTGAGTTAGCTTATTATTTGGACCCCTATAGCCAGTGTAAGTATAAATCAACTTTAAGACATGAAAAATAAATTAAGCTAATTTATAATGAAAGTTAAAAAACAAACCAAGACAAAAAAAAACAGGGAAACCTTTTAATTCATTTTTAGTTTTGCCTCTTGGTAGACATTGTAAGATATTGTTTTTTTCCAAAGCAACAACATGCCCCTTGTCTGTTATAACACTTTAATTCTTTATATGCTTCATTATTTGTTTTTTATTAGGCGATTGAGTCAATCTCTTTATGTTTTCTTCAATCAACCCGCTCAAAAAAACTTTTTTAGAGGAGTATTTCTTTAAAGATTTATGAAAATGAATAAAAATCCATGGTGGACATTCTATAATAATGCATTGATGAATTAAGTTCCAGAGAATATTAAGAATAATTTGAAGAGGAAATAATAAATATAAAGAAATCGCAAACAAGTATAAATAATGTTGAACGGATCATACTTTTAAACAATTAATGGGTGGGAATAGAATAAAAAATCTATCTGTCCCAGCCAGGAATCGAACCTGGATCTCCTTACTATCCGGGCCGGTGCATTTACCAGTTATGCTACCAGGACGCGCTAGTTATCTCAATTCAATTCCCTCTACACTAGCGAGAGCCTAACCCACGAGAAAGACGAGAAGGAGCTGACATTGTCAAGCTATTTTTCGTGGGTTAGGCACTCGCTAGTGTAGAGGGAATTGAATTGAGATAACTAGCGCGTCCTGGTAGCACAACTGGTAAGTGCACCGGCCCGGATAGCAGGAGATCCAGGTTCGATTCCTGGAGAGGAGAGAAGGTGACCAATGACACCACTCTCAATGAAATATAAATACTCTAGATTCCCTTTGTAAATTTTATGTTTACGAAATCTTCAGCTCTTTGTTCTTTTTTACCAAACTCTTAGCAAGGTCGGACCAAAAGCCTGTTAGATAATAGGATCTCTTTAGAGATGACATGACGGATTTTGGTATGCGCGTTGCGACGACATTTACAGTTTGAGAGGCACGTTGTGGATATAGTCGAGGACGAAGGGGAGCTAGTCTGATTGAAACTCGCCACTCTATTTCCCCGCTCCCTGGGGTATCTGCTGCCTTTGTGGGTACATATGCCTACCAGCTACCCAACTTACATGGGCCTACTTTTGATTCCCGCCTACTTCTACTTCGGACTCCCTTCTTCCATTTTTTCGTCTCTTCCTTGATGTTCTATTGACAATAATGGAATGAATTTTTTTCTCAACCCAAAAGTGTTTTTTAAAGTGTATTATGTAAACAATAACAAGTTTTATAATTGTAATAACTATTGAAAAAAAAATTAAAAGGGTTAGTAAGTTATTTTAAAGGGTATCTGAATAATACTAAGCGCAATTTAACATCAAACAAATTAACAAGAACTAGCGCGTCCTGGTAGCATAACTGGTAAGTGCACCGGCCCGGATAGCAGGAGATCCAGGTTCGATTCCTGGCTGGGACAAATAGATTTTTTATTCTATTCCCTCTCATTAATTGTTTAAAATTTACGTGGAATAAAATACCACAACCAAATAAAATATTTATAAAGGATCATACTTTCATCTTTTCCAAAGTAGAAAAGGTGAAGAGCTTAATTTTCTAGAGAAAATCTGTTTAAAAATGACTGCCTTTCACACTTTTTTGCTTGGAATAAATCGAGATGTATAACACAATCGATTACAATAAATTCGACTGAAATCTGCTTGAAAAGCAACTCCTGGAACACATGCTTGATGGATCCCTCCGTTTCTTTCTCCCCCACCCCTCCCACCAGAAATCCGCCTACGTGATCCAGTGGCTCGCAAGAGTCACTAACAGCCGAAGCGGGGAAGATGGGGGTGAATTTCAATCCGACACGCGGCCCCAAGGAGAGAGATATTTCCCACATACAGCCATTCTAACAGGGCACGCATCTTGCATATCTGAGTCTACAGGCCCTTGCAGATTTGTGAGACCCCTCTCGAAAATGCTACACTTCCTCAACCCCCAACCCCCAACCCCCATTCTATATCCTTATTTAGGAGATCGTCGAATACTTTATTTTTCCCACACTTCGGTTTTGATTCTCTGCACTTTTTATTTTATTTATGTTCGTGGTTGCAGATATAAATTTTTAACGATTATTATTCTTTGTAACTTACTTTTTATTTTTTCTCACCCAATATTAAATTGATAATATTCAATAAGAATATGCAAATAAGAGAAATCCTAGATCATTCATTCATTTCATTCTTAACAGATTTTAAAAATTATACTATACATTGAAAAAAATATAATACTAAATTAATACAAGGCAAATAATAAAAAATAAACTCGAAGTTCTTAAACTAAGCAGTTGTTGCATAATGACAACAAAACAACAAGATAAATATCACATTTTTAGTCAGAAAGGGGAAATGGAGTATATGATAAGATCGTTTTCAGAAAACTTTGGACTGCTCGAGAGGAAAAAGTGGGAGCTCAAAATTCATAGTTACATTTTTAATTATTTTCTTCAATAAGTGTTTTTCGTAAAAGTGTGATATCAAATTTTGGAAAATTAAAAACCACTCTCCCACTCATCTGACTCCTGCGAAAAATAAATTTGTTCAGCCCTTTGCAATAGAAAACATAAATGAAACAATTTGGGATGTGGGTTGACCGTTGATGATCAGAAGGAGATAGTCGGGGTTCTGCCAAAGTTATACGTAGGTAACGAGTACTCTAGCAACCATGGATTAGAACACGCAAGTCGTGACTGTCTCCCTTCGGTTATTCCCATAGCCCTGAAGAAGGCCTGAAATTCAGGCCGAACAAACAAACATTGACAAATTTGTTTTTATTTAATAAAAAACCTTTGACCGAACGCCGACCATCTTCTCCTCCTTATAATATTAAACAAGTGTAAAACTATGCAAATTAAATGATAGTATTGCCATGGACTAAGTCGTTTTTTCAAACAAAAAACCATTTTTTCCTAATGTCGCTTGGGCAATTGGTATGTCAGACATAATTGCTCTTAAGCAATGTTTTCTGGTAATTAGTTTGAGGAGAAAGAAGAGTGCCTGCTCGAAGAAAGGCTGATCTGCCCGAAAGAAAGCCTGCAGGAGAGGGGAGTCAAAGTGGTTCAATCTCCGGGAAAATATTATCCGAGTTTAAAGCCCTTAGCCCCCTCCGAAGGACTTCTCTTCTCGCCGTTTTTTTAAAATATTCGAGTCATTTTTTCTCCCCTCTTCTGCCCAGTTGTTTTTTAATGATGGTGGGACGGGCAGATGCGGCTGATCGGGACTGCTTGATGACTGCTCGCCTCCCCGGCTTAAACAAACACATTTCGTCGGAGGGAACCTTTGCCAATCATACTTCCCTGCCGGTCTGTTTGAAAATCTCGGCTCCCTGGGATTCGTTTTCATTACCCATTAAAAAAAAAAAAATGTTTTAGAGCAATGTTCTTATCATCGTCCAATTATCCATGTGTCATTATAGAGTATGCTGGTAAAATTTAACTAAAATTTGTGAAACTTTTCTCTAGAAGTTCTTTCCAAGAAGCGTTTTCATGAATGTTTAAGATCTTGGACAATGAAATGCTCAAGGTCATATATTTATTTTACAGCAAAACTAAAAGATAAATGTTCAAAAGGAGAGTTTGTTGACCTTAGATTCTAAGATGATTTTACTTGGGGTTCGGTCAAGGTAGATCCAAAAAACACAAATTTAAAAAAATGTATTTTTTAATAAAGGATTATCTGCCAACGTTTCGGTTTACACTGTAAGCCATCTTCAGGGCTATCATGAAGATGAGAGAGGACGTCCTGTCCCTAAGTTCACATTTCCATGGAATGGAATCATGTTTTTTGGATCTACCTTGACCGAACCCCAACTAAAATCATCTTAGAATTACCTGCTTAGTGTTTTTTTTTTTTTGTAATTTTAAATGTCCTAAGGATTTAGTAGGTTGAGGTCATCAAGGGCTGTCGCACTTGTAAGGGGAGGGTGACGGTGAGCGACCCCCGACCTCCCCTTCCCCCACAATATCCTGCAATTAATTCGAATTAAAACTGTATCAGGGGCTGTTTGTCTCCATCAGCCAGATTTACCGTCCCAATACCTCTCACCTACGGGATTAAAAACCGAACCACCGAGGACCACCCCTCTCAGGAATTAACTGGCCCGACAATTACATTATTTCTTCGTTTTAGTTGAAGCAGTAACTTCATCCGGACACATTTAGGTGTTCCCAGACTTAATATAGGTGACAATATTTAAAGAACAGACTAATTAAATTCTTAATTCTAAAATAATTTCTTTTTTTTTTAATTTAAATTAACAGACGTCTAATGGATATAAAACTATGTATTTTTTTTACCACATGGAAGGACTATTTGTCAGTACATGTTTGATAAATAAATAAATTAAGAGCGGTTGTATATAATTTAAATGTTAAATTCACACATATACTCAAAGTATATTTATAAAATTCAATTGAATTGCTTGCTTGAAGTAACAAATTAAAATTATAAAAGCAATTCTGTCTTTCCTGAACTCAGCAAATTTCGCAGTATCGGTATGATTAATTAATTATATTTTAATTTTACGTTTACAATCCTAATGATATTTCCAATAATGTTGCTGAATGATTAAGTACAAAATTCAATAAGTTTAGGAAAAAATTGAAATTACTTAACAATTAAGTTGTTTCTAATTTTGAGTTTCACGCTTATAATTAACTAATATTTAAAAATATATATTCTTAAGTAATTTATTAGTACATTTAAATGAAAATTATGTTCCCGAGATCTTAAGTTTTTGAACTTAAAAATTTTAGCAGATTTCGGCGACGCCTCTTCTGAAAAATTCCGAGACATGTTTACCGATTCTCCATCGGGGAAATTAAACTTATGGGCCTTTAAGAGTCCAGGGGAAGGGGCATTTTTTTTAGATATTAAAATCTTAATATTTTTTAGTCTTCTAACCGTTTCGATAAAAATATGTATAAAATGTAATTTTATAATCTATCAAATGTTTTAAAAATGCGTATTAAGGTATTTAACTATTTAATAACTGAATTTCGAGTGTAACGTGGGTTCCCTAATTTTTTAAAATGTAGACACCAAATTAGTCCTTTTTTTTCTTATTTAAACCCTAAAAATATGAAAATAAAATTTTGATTAGAATCAGATTAGAGAAAGCCAGGGGCTTAGAGAATTTTCATAATTTATAATCTTAATATCTTCTTTGTTATTTGAGTAGCGGACAAGTTTATAAACAGCAATAGGTTTAGAATTAAATTTCGTAGAATTTATATTAAAATGGGAGTTTTAATAAAAACAGATTAATTGATAATGCTTATAAAATATTTCATTTTTAAGTACAAGATGCCCTATATAAGGTTATTGTAGAAAGTCGATAAATATCAAGCAAATATGAATTTGCAATCGTTCATTCGACTCACTCTCAAAATCTAATTCACTTTCAGAAGGGCTGTAAATTTGAATTTAGTATGGTACATTTTAGGTTCAAATAATTTTCAAACATCTCATTTTTCTGTATAATATAAATTTTAATTCGAATCGTGGATTGAATAGGGAGTTTCTCCCTGTAGAAAGTTCCCGTCACCACGGCCCTTGAGTTTGTAAAGATATAAACTTCATTTCTTCGCTTTGCTCCACTTCGTCCAAGTCCAGTCATGAATTCGTAGGGAGGAGACTTACAAGTCCAGACCAGGACTCTCTACCTTCCCCTCTGTGTCTCTCTATCACCGCATCACACCATTTGGCCTGATAAGGGCCTGATATTTAGGCCAAAATGTTCTCAAGAACAAATATAAAACTAATATCATATACGTCTTTGTATCACTACTCGCACCGAATATGAATGGCTATTCTCTGTGCCATATAAAGTAATTAGAATTAGTTAAATCCAGAGGTTATAGTTAAAGAGGTATTTTTAGTGCCCGTTTAATGGTAGAAACACGCGTTAAGATTTGACAGGAATTGTGATAAATGATCGAATTATTCCATCTTCAATGAATAAGCATCATGCTATGAAATGTTGCGAATTTCTAGTCATCCCCCCCCCCCCCTAGCTCTCTGCAAATAATAGCTGCTTCAAATTCTCTGATCTATTAGAATCCTCTACAAAAAGCCGCTTGCCGAATACCCCGCCAAAAGCCTCTTTACAACGTGGGATGCTCGGAAGCTAACTAGCGTCGCAAATCCTTTTGGAATCTCTCTAATGTGGGCTGCAAATCCCATTACTGTCCTACTCCGTGAACCACGTTTTGCCTCTTCAATATAATCCTCCCCAGTGGTTAGGGAACTGTTCCGTATTAACTACTAACGAGCAACAATTCTGTGGTCAGATAACCTTCTAAATAGGTTTATATTATAAAGCTAAAATATCTGCTATTAGACAAGTAAAAGAAATAAGTAAACGCATCTGGTATTTGTTCTAATACACCATATAGTAATGTTTACTTACATTAATAAATATTCATGAGATTTAATTTAATGGCGTGACAACCTTTGGTCATTAACGTCAGGGAGATATTTTTAGAAGTGGAAAGATATTTCAATATAAAGAATTTCTTAGCAATAGGTCGTGGTGAGATATAATGAATTGTTAATGCGGACAGTTATTATGTGGATGGGCATAGTAATATCTTTGGAAGCTATGAAATTCATAAGAAAGAAAAAGTGAGAGACAATGGAAAAGAAGCATACTAAAAATGCATCTAGATAAGATTTAATAGCCTACTCTCATTCAGAAAGTTCATGACTTTATCGTCATCCAATAGAATTTCGTCTAGAGTCCCATTTAAGTTATATTTTTTCTATCATACCTTCTATTATCCGTCTTCATTGGTTCTGCAAACCATCCTCCGTTGGCGAGCGCTTTCGGACATTGTCCATCTTCTTGGCCGAATACATATGTTCACTATCACTGTCTGTATTCAACTGCGTCGGCATAAAACATGTATTCGGCCAAGAAGATGGACAATGTCCGAAAGCGCTCGCCAACAGAAGATGGTTTGCAGAAACCAATGAAGACGGATAATAGAAGGTATGATAGTTCTATTTTCATTGGTAATGAAAATAACCTTTTAGATTATTTATATTTTTTCCTTGTTGAGCTTACTCTAAAAGTAATAATTACTCGCAATTGTGCAAGCAGTATCTGTATGGCCAAGTTTAATCCGTAAACTTAAAATAACTTAAATTTTAAAAAGGTCAATAACTTACTTAAGAATAGATTAGAACAAGCAGACCCAGAGATGTAGCAGGAAATCAGCCAATAAATTACCATTTCCTTCCTGCAAGAGGCGAGCTGAAAGTTGGTGCATTATTAAGTGTATAGGAGGGTGGTGTGGAGAAGCAGGTCTTGAAAAATGTCCTCTATTCTCGGTTGGCGGAGGGAGTGAGTGGAGGGTAGGGGGTAGCTTGACTCTGGCCGACCCTTGAATAACTGAGACCGATTTGTAAATAATGTGCGAGGATAGGTAGGGGGTGGTCGGGGTGAAGGAGGTCTTGCTCAATACTGCAAGCAGAAGAGGACCTCTGTGGTAGGTGGCCTGTGGCCGTAGCGTCCTGACAAAGTAGGATATCCTGTTGCCTTCGAACTGTATTAATATATTTACAAGAAGAAGGGATATTTATTGTTGTCATATGGTACCCGATAGCTTGTCTTCGTCTAAAAACTCCCTTGTGTGGTGTTTATGGTACTTTCTCACGAGTCCTCATCTCCCTAACATGATTCTTAATTCTTTTACCATGTGCACTGTTCATTCAAGAATTTCATATTCTCTCCGAAATTTCCTTCTGGCTGAATTAACAGTTATATCAATTTAAAAAAAAAAAGTGCAATTTGTCCATTTTAATATTCATGCCTATGAAGCTAATGATATCTTAGTAAATATTGCACGTTTCGAAGAAACAAATTAGGCTTCACAAATATTAACATTATTCATTTGTCCATAAATTGTAATATCTTCTTTGTTAATTTATTTACAATGTATTAATGCCAAGTTTATGGGTTCTTTTATAAAGTTATTTTTAATTGTATTTAGTTCCTATAATATTTCATTAATAATCTTTTAGTTATTGTATTGTATTACTATAAAGCGTTCATGTTCACCTAATTTTTAATGTAGTTGACTGTAATATATTTTAAACATGGTTATTATGTTTTCCTTCATCCATCGCTTAAATATAAGTTGAAATGAATAAGACATTCAAATTTATATTTAAACACTAGAAGTAGGATATGTCTTAATTGGAGGAAATTAATGCTTTGTACTGTCTATTTTCTTCGTTTGTACGTTTTTTGTTTTCTTTGTATTTTTTAAATTTGTATGATACTTTGAAATAGGCATTATTATTATTATGAGCATCTTTTATATAAGGTGTATATTTATGTATTTTATTAAACTAATTTGCCATTTTACAGCCCATCCAACATAGCATACTTTTTTATTTAATTGTCGTACATTTTAATCTATTCTCACAAAATATGTAACCATATTTTTAATCTACCTATCTGATTTTATCTAAGTACTATCTTATTTAAAATTTTCCCTCTGTATCACTATTCCAGATGTTTTGTTTTCTCGTCTTTGGGCTATTAGTGAGTCAAGGTCGATCAAATTAAAGGTCAATGACTTATTAGATATTCTACAATTATTATGGTTGCATACTGGCAAAGGTTTTTGTATTTTTTGGACTCAAAAATATTAAAATTGTCTATAATTTCTCTTTCATTCTATAATTTATCAAGTTTTATTAGATATGTTATTGGAATTTGATGATTAAATCAATGGAGCTTCACTCCATGTTTGTGTTCTAAAAGTTTTGAATTGAAATCATTCGATTCGAATATTTAAAAGAAGTTTGATTCGTTTATAAGCCAAGTTCTTCTTACGCTGAGGGGACGAGAACAATTTTTGTGAAAGATAAAATGCAAGGGCTTCTAAAGGGTTATTTCCGTTACAGCAATAACATCCCCAAAAATACATTTTATGTTATTATAAGTCAGTGGAGCTACTAAAACTCAGTGCCCGTGATTCTGGAATTGGAACAGTGATTAAAGTAATGCTGGAGCTGTTAATGCGATTCGCACCACCCCCCCTCCCCTCGACAAATTTCTGGTATTCAATTACGCAGTGTGTGTGTGGACTCTCACATGGCAGTTTAATCCTGCCCCTTCCTCGGGAGTCTGATTCCACCCCATTCCCGGGGCACTCTTGCACTTGATTAGGTTCCTTGCTGGCCCTTCACTCCCAATTTCTCAGGTAACGAGTTTCCTCTGTCATTAATTTACAGTAGCAAATTCCTTTAGACAGAAGTCGTGCTCGGAATCGCTGGGTGAAGATTTTAGTAGGCCAGCGCTTAAAGAATAGGTACTATCAGAGGTAGAAAATAAAGTGTTGTGAATATGCCTTGTTTTACAATACTAAATCCTTAATATTCAAAAGAGACTGAAAATAATAAATCATTCCTGTTACGACGGAGCTTTATAATGGCGTACAATTAAGTACGATAGTCCTGCTTATGTGCGAATTGCATTTTGAGTTCATACGCTCTCGGTTAAATATCGAACAGGATCTTTACTATTTTCCAGTGATTCGTCATGTTAAGAAATTGTAAGAGCATATTTTCTAAATGTGGAAATTTTAATTACACCGTCACATATTTATAATGCATAATAAATTGTGTAAAATATCTTATATATTAAGACTTATAAAGTATTGTATGATTTGTTGTTTACTAAATTAGTGCACCTTTCATAGAACAATTTAAACTTTAACAGTTTAAAGTCAATATCTATTAACAACTCAGAAAATCAATTAATAATTTTGTTACAGGCTACGGGTCAATAATAATTGAGAATTAGAAATTTAATTAAAGTTAATTTATGATAACAATAAAGTACACTCAATAATTACTACTTACAATCGGGTCTACTCCGCTTACCAACTAATAAACTAATAAATAAAAAATATAAATTATTTACAGCTAATTACTGATACTGATATATAAAATTTAATTAAGTTTGTTTATTTACAAAGAGGCCTCAAAGTATCTTGTTAATTATTGTTACTTATTTTTTCACTGTACTATGACACTGAAACTGACATTGACTATCTCAGTCAATCAACTTATCACTGACTCGGGAGCCCCTGGCGAGCTGCATTTATAACTTCAAGAAATGGTCAAGGCAGACCTAGAAAAATTTAATAGTAATATCTAAGTAATCCTTATTTCCTCCTGCGAAGAAAAGAAGCAGGTGGCATCCTTCAATTTTCCCCTTCCCGTACAGATTTGGTCTTCTCGTTACTCGTTTCCCTAGTCTTTAACAATATTAATTTATGAGTAGCTACAATTGTTTATATTGAAATATCTACAATAAAATAGATACATTTATTTTATTCCTTGCTAAATAGTGGTTGACTCACCAAAGACTTTATCAGACCTCAAAGATTACTACTGTTTGCACATAATTAGTCACATATGTATGAATTTTTTCCGGTCAAATTTGCGTAATCATTAGTTTAAAATTTTCTTCTCGCACAAATTTCATTTCATCACATTTTTTTAAAATCAGAGGACCTCAAATCATCTAAAAGTGCAAAAAATTTAATCGAATTTTGTTAACAATTCTTTTACTTTTCTTACCTTTGACATGAGGTGGAGTTAGTATAATTATTGTTTCTTGTATTCATGACTCCTTTCTAAGCAGAAAATGTTGTATTGAATTCATTCTCTCAGTTCCATTTGTTACTTCTTTTTGCGAGAAATGTCACATTTCAATGATACAGGAGGAAGTAGTATTAATTTTTTTTTTTTTTTAATTTGAAGTTACCTTTCAGATCGTTTTGGAACGAAATCTTAAAAGAGCTCTTATTTAACTCTTCTTGTTGAAATCTCTCCTTTAACAAGATGCTATTACCAGCCTCAAGGATAATTAGTATTAATAATAGGCCCTTTCATCCGAGTTAAGAGCTTAATCCTGGACTATTAATTACATAAAAATCTCATCGTAGTCGGCGAAAGTTAATGGACGACATCTTCTGGGAACATTTTCCTTTTTCTTTTTTCCGATAAACTTAATCTTTTCTCTCGTCGATGGCTGTCGCCCTTCATAAAGTTCAGCCTTTTTTTTTTTTTTTTTTTTTTAGTGAGTCCTCGTCTTCATTGATTTTTCATCCCCTCAAAATTTAGGGGGTTTGCAGGGCTTAAAAAAACAGAATTACAGTGAAATTTTTTAAAACTACTTAAAGTGCCATTCCTATCTTTACTTTACAAGTCATTTAACAGAAATAACTTATTTTAGATTTGAGTTAGGTCAAATTCTTCTCACATGTGCTATATTAGCATTATTAGCTATTCTTCAAAATGACATGTGTATAAAAACGTTTTATTCTATAATATGTAATATTATACATTTGATTCCAATTTTTTATGTTGAATTCACATAATTATACTCATATTCTGCAGAATGGCATTAGAGTTTTCGAAGATATTTAAAAGATAATAAAAAACATTTAATAATGAGGACTGAGCAATCACCCTCTTAAATTATGAGGAAGTATTTTATTGCAGAAGAAATTAATTTATCAGCACATTAATACATTTATGTGTATAATAGAACTGTTTTGTAATTTTCAATATAAGAAATGTTGATTAGTCATGGTGAAATTTATAAATTTACTTCATAATATAAAATAATCTCGTTAATAATAATCACGTCCTTTTAATTTTATCAGTTAATTTTCCTTCCCACAGTGCTAAATTTAGCCATTAATTAAGGAATTAATTTTTCCATTAAAGAACTTTATTTATCGGAATACACTTGTTTTATTAATAAGTCTTTCTTGATTAATTAAATATAATCTGATTTGTTTGCTGAGTAAAATATTAACTTTTTATAATGAAATAACCACGTAAAATTGAGTTTGTTTATAAATTTCAAAGTAAATACTCAGATGGTATCCCATCGCTAATTCCTGGTCTACTTGTGTTCTGTTAAGTTTTTTATAACATCCCTCTTTATTGCGCTCATTAAATTTAGCAGCCCTTGTTGGAGGATATATTTAGTTCAAGAAATATTGAGGATAGGTCTAACAGAGTTATAATTTTAGCCCTAGTGATGAGGTGTAAGTTTGTAAGATATCTGATAGACCTGTATGTAGAGACTCATAAGTTATTAGTAATTGTAATTTATTCTAAGTTGTAAATGTAGTAATTTATTTTAGAATAGTCATATTTTTCTTTTATTTTCAAGGCCCCAACTGCGCTGAAATATTTAAAAAGGAATAGTACCACTTGGATGAAAAAAAATCTTACAAAAAAATATGCTTCAAATAAAGGACCTATTGAAGCTGATTTGTTAGTTAACCCTCATCTAATAAAAATAATGTAAAAAAGTGGTTTATGGATAATTGTTAAATACCTACAGTTTGGTAGCTGATAAATTTAAATCAAATTGTGCTCCTCGTTGCTCGTTAATTTTGCAGGTCCAGTTGCATAGGACTGCCCTAGTTTGATACAGAGCCCTCTTTCATGTTACCTGCTTCACTTCAAGTAACCCATTAGTTATGGGAAATGTGGTCTCTCTTTGAGGGGGAGTTAACAAGACCTAAGCTGATAGTGTGGGTTGGCTGATGGCGTGTCCTCTGAGCGGGCGAGAGGGTAGAGCAAAGACTGGCCTGTTATCTTTGCCAGGTGAGTGGAGTGTGAAGATAACCTCTCCCGCTTTAACCTTCACTTGCCAGGTATCACCTCCTCTTGTGCTTTAGTCCCTCACACTCTCGCTCTACTATCCTGGGGACATTGATAATGCTCCCCTTCCATTCCTCGCAGCTCTGGATAAATCTTCCTGGTGCAGTCAAAGTTTAATGAATATAAGCTATAGTTTCATATAGTTATCATATTGCTTCTCTGAGCATCTTATGATATTTATTCTTAGTTAAATATTTCACGCTTATCTATTTCTAAATAAGTTTTACGTTAACACATTCAATAAATGAAAGCAAGTGTGTCCAAGTCACATTCACTTTCTCCACCAAGCCTCCACTTTATCTATATATCCTTCAAAGAAACCTACTCCATAATCTAACTCCGTAAGGTACGTCGGTTTCTACTTCGACTCAAGACTAATTTGGAATGAACACATAAGGCAAAAGAGACCAGATCTAAACAGACGCTACGGACTATTATATAGACAACTCGGACTAACATCGAAATTGTCAGAACACAACAAATTAACAATATACAAAACTATTCTTAAACCTATTTGGACATATGGTACATAACTCTGGAGCACCGCTAAATCTTCTTACTTCCAAATCCTTCCAGTTCGAAGTCCTCAGAACCATTGTCAATGGTCCCTTCTAGGTGTCCAACTCTACTCTTCACAATGACCTCAAAATCGACCTCGTCAAAGACATAATTCCCATTTGTTTCTTCAAATTCCATTCCCGCCTCATACCATAGCCTCCTGTGCATTGCACCATAGCCAATGAACTATTCTCTAAAACCCATCTCGATAATCCTACACAGCCGTGTAGCCACGTAAACAGAAATGGCCCCCTTGATCTTTTATAACAAGAAAACTTATTTAAATTTATAAATATATA
>KZ807578.1:102136-114795 GCA_000696205.2 Oncopeltus fasciatus
TATATATATATATTACTATGAGTAAAAGTTTATTATTTATTTATCTCTTTCTAAAAAGTTCAGATTTATTTTGATAGCAATTACTTTGTAATTATCAAAGATACTAGTAGAAAAATAGTATTGTATTATAATTTGATCTTACAACTCGAAAAGAACCATATGGAGAATAGGTAAGCTCGCTCAGGTTTGTTTTGGGCTTGCAGAGGAAGCTTAGATTTCGGAGTTTAATTCTTAATGTTCTTTCTTGATTCTTATTTTTTTTTTTTTAATTCTTCATAGAACTTAATTGTTCCAATAGCATTTTTTTTTTTTTTTTGTCTGAGACCCATTTTTACTTTTCTAGAATGAAGTTCAGTTAAAAAAATATATTCTTTTGTTTAAGAACTACCGACATCGTTGTGGGATAAGACAACTTACGCGTGTAAAAATTTAAGACGAACCTCTGGGTAATCCTGTTATAATAATTTCAAAAAAATTTAAAAGCTTCTTCACAATAGAAATAATTTTACTCTTGCAGCATGCATGGGTATATTAAATAATATATCATAAATCTACAAAACAAAAACATCTGATGTATAATTTCTTTGAAAATGTAAATTGTATTACCTAAATAACAAGTGTCCAAGTTGTTGTGTATGTTTTTTTTTTTTGTTTTTTTTGTAATCTCTTTCTCTCTCTCTCTCTCTCTCTCTCTCTCTCTCTCTCTCACTCGNTGGGAACTAGGCAAGCACATAATAATGTTATTTATTTTTCAGTGATCATTGGGGGACTTGTTAGGGGGGAAATATAATTTTTATAATTATTTAAAATATAAGTATGTAGTCATATAATGATATACCTATAAAATATTCATTTATTGTTCATATATTTATATTTTTATATATATTCGGTATTTAATTATATTACTTTGAAATTTTTTTTTTGTTTTGTATGTTTTTTATTGTTGTTTGGAAATGGATTAGGATTAAAAAATGTAAATTATAAGTAGCCTGAAATTGTCAGGGAAGAAAAGATGTGCATCCTATGACAATAAAGGACTAATCTAATCTCCCTCTCTCTCTCTCTCTCTCTCTATCTTTCTCTCTTTCTCTCTCTCTCTCTCTCTCTCTCTCTCTCTCTCTCTCATAAATATCATAAATATGAACAAAAGATATTAAACCATTAGAAAGAAGAAAAAAAAGCCCTAGAACTTGAAGGATAACTGTTATCAAGAATCATCATTGATAAGTTATGTGGGGCCAGCATGGAGGAGGTTGCCCTGGGTAGGGAGAGTGGGACATTATTTCTCTAGAAGTGGAGGGTGAGTGGAGGGGGACAGCTGATTTCCCATGGGCCAACCTTCATTATCATTAACTGATAAGGGAAGGGCATAGTTGCTGACGCACCAATCCTGCCTTCTCGCTTGTCATAACCGCACCTCAAATTGTATTTCCTAACCTACTGGGATTCTGGTTTTTTATTCATTTCATTTTTAATGAAATATTTTCTATCATCGGATCTAAATATATTTCTAGATCTTTGTTTATATTCTACACATATAGACAGCAGAAAAAAGCAATTGGAATTTGTTCTAATTGACTCACTCTGTAGAAATATCTCACTTCCTACATGCCTACTCCCGTTATGTCAAAAATAATAGTAATCACTTAATTTTTTTTCCCCTCTCATGACAGTAACATGTCCATAAAGGAGTTTAATGTGCACATACCATACACATATTGTATGCAATGTAAATGTATATTAAATAATTACAATTGATGTTGATTACAATATACAATTAACCAAAAAAAAGAAAACATGACTAAAAACTAAATAAAGAAAAAAGAAAAATTTTAACAAAAAAAATGAATGAAATAAAATAGGACATTGAAATAAATTAAAAATATAACCAAGTCAGTTACTACGAAATGAGGCGAATTAGCTATAAGAAACTATTTTATTCAATGTATAAGTAGATCAAGTATACTTATCATTAATGTTAGAAATACTATATAACTTCGATATATATTTAACCTCTTTGTCCCCGATAAATATTAAATTTTCAATGTATGTTATGAAAATAATCTTATTCTATGAACCTAATAAAAATCTTGAAAATCAGCTTTTTTCTATTGTCTGATATTTCAAGCACCTACTTTGGTAAGGAGTAGAGTTTGCTGACTAGGCGATGGGTTGGGAGTTACCTAATTCAGAAAATTCCTTAGAACATGAGGAAATCCAATCTTTTTTCACAATTATTACCTAAACTCCACGATTTTCAGTTTATAGCTTTAGGATCAGTCAAATTTATCTAATTTAAATTTAAAAGTAAATAACGAGAGTCATTTAAACAGCTTGACAATGTCAGCTCCTCCAAGCATAAGACGATATATTCGTCTGCCTCGGAGGTAAGACTCTCGGTGCAGGGAATTTAATAAGTTATCTAGCTCGTCCCGGTGGTGTAACGGAAGCATACCGGCCCGGAAAGCAGGAGATCCAGGTTCGTGTCCTGGCTGGGACAGTTAGATTTTTTATTCTGCTCCCTAAACTAATAGTTGTTAACACTTATACTATTTTCTCACTGTTTAATAATGTAAACTAATGGTGCGGCCCGAGGGCTAGCACACAGCTACTACTAGATTTGTTAGAGAGATGCTGAATGCATAGAGAAGGTGTCAGACTCTCAAGCCCTCCTCCTCGTGGGACCACTGATTCCCACTTTACCCCCCAAGAGCAGCAGGGGTTTTTATTGCCATTTCTTTCTCTTTCGTATTCCTCCCAAAAGTTCCATAATTCACTATTCACGCCGTTTCTAAAGTCTTATCGTGTACATTTCTTCCTGCCTGTATTCAAATTTATTAACTTGTGAAACAATTCAGTTTCAATTGACTTTTGTATGGCAAGATAAAGTGAATATATTCCACGTGTAATATTCTATAGCTTCTTGGCAAAAATTCACCAAAGTAAATCTGTAAAGATTTTAATCATTCTTTAATTTTATTTTTATCTTTGTTAGTTATTTTTTGAATTGTTGTATTTAATCAGATTAAATTTCAAATGATCATCTGAAATATGTCTAATTGTCAGTGTTTAGTCTTAATGTAATTGTCATTTTTTAGAATTATGTTAATTTTTTTTACTCTCAGAATTTAAATGTTCGACACAATGGAGTAATGGTTATTCTGGTTAAAATATTTGAATGGAATATAAGAATATATTTTACTTGAATCCTAATTAGAATGTCATTTGTTCTTTTCATTTATTTGCGATGTTAGCAAAGCTGATGGGAATTTGAGTTATCAAATAACAATTGGCCACTTACTTGAGTACCAAATAAATTTTGGCACTTTTCATATATTTTAATTGCCAAGCGCTTTCGGTATATTTTCTTCAAAGCTCCAGTTACCTATTACAAAATTACAAAATTATTTTATATTTTAAAAGTGTGTAGTGTAGGAAGTTCAAAGCATGTGGTATTTAGTGATACATGATAATATGAAGAACTTCAGTCCTTAACTGGNGGGGAGGGGTGAGGGAGTGGGAGAGGGGGAGAGAGAGATAGAGAGAGAAAGAGAGTGAGAGAGAGAGAGTATTACCTCTTTATTAGCAAATTTTCCTTCCCCGAACACTTGTCCTGTTTCAAAAAACAAGTTGATGTTTCACCTCACTCAAACCAAGTGATAAATGGATCAGTTGTATGTGCGCACGAGCGCGAGAGTGACAGAGAATGGCACACTATAAAGTGTGAGCGCTGAGAAAGAATTCTAATTTTGTAACTTTTTCTATATGGCATTAAGACATAATTTCCCCTCCGGAGATTCGCCGAAAACATGTGGCGCGAGAATTATCAAGCACTAAGTGAATGGGTTGGAGGGAGGGAATATGGGCGCTGTTGAGAGAGAGAGATGTCGGAGTGTTGGCTGATGCCGAGAAGAGGCCTGCTTCCTAATTATGTTAGCGGGCTGGGATAGTGTATGCACTTATGCAAATGGCTGGGGGATTAGGCTGCCGGGGGTATTCGCAGGGTATTTCGCCCTCTTCCCACCTACCGAGCTCAGGACCCTACAGAATTTTCATTAGCCCTCTTTCCCTATAGCACAGCGAATTCCACTGCCCTTCAAAATTATTCTTGAAATCACTTTGCTCCTCCCTTGGCAATATATCATTTTTAGAAGTGAGATTTATAAATATACGATTTAAACCATAGTAAAGACTTACCGGCAAGATCTATTGTCACGTAACAAATTTTTTTTATCTAACCAAACTTTTATAACTGTTTTTACTGCTAGTTCCTTTTAACAACTTCGAAGACAAGATTCCAACTTCACACTTTTTAAAGTTTTGAATTACTGAACAGCTTTCCGGGTAGATGATCTCATATTCAGAGTTGGTACCTTGTACAAAATTAAAACTGAGTAAAATGTTCAAATGGAGAGTTTTTGACCGTAGATATTATTATTAGATGATTTTAGTTGGGCTTCGGTCAAGGTAGATCCAAAAAATACAAATTTAAAAAAAGGGTATTTTTTATAAAGATTATCTGCCAACGTATCAGCTTACATTGTAAGCCATCTTCAGGGCTATCATGAAGGCGAGAGAGGACGCCCTGTCCTTAAGTTCACATTTCCATGACTGAAGTTCAAATTTCCTCTCTCGTCTTCATGATATGCTGATGATGGCTTACAATGTAAGCCGAACCGTTGGCAGATAATCTTTTTAAAAAATATCCTTTTTTTAAATTTTCATTTTTTTATATTTTTTTATCTACCTTGACCGAACCCCAACTAAAATGAATAATGAATAAAATGTTATGTTTTTTAATATAATTCATATTTTAGGTTTTCATTTCGTCTAATAGTTATACATCATAGTTTAAAACATATATATTTTGCTATTATACATTTATAAGTTAATAATAAATGTAATATGTTACATTTATTATCGACTTATAAGTGTAAAAAAGAAAAATATGGTCAATAAATTAAAAACGGAAAATTAGGAAAGTCAAGTAGAGACTGACATATAGTAAGAAATGGCAATAATTTGCAAAAAAAAAAAAAAAAAAAAAAAAAAAAAAAAAAAAAAAAAAAAAAAAAAAAAAAAAAAAGACAGCTAGACAATTATGAATTTTTTTATCAATTTATAGTGCAAGGGAACAGTATAAAAAATGTAACTGTCTCAGCCAGGACGCGAAACTGGATCTCCTGCTATCCGGGCCGGTGCATTTTCCATTTATGTTACCGGGACAAGTCTCATAAGTTATTAAATTCCTAGTGTCGAGAGTCTAACCTCCGAAGCCGACGAATATAGATCTTATGCTCGGAGGAACCGACATTTTCAAGCTGTTTAAATGACCCTCGTTATTTACTTTTAAATTTTAGTTTTATAAATACATAAAGAGAACAGAATAAATCTAATCTCGACACTATTGTGGGGAATTTAATAACTTATCAGACTTGTCCCGGTAGCATAAGTGCTAAATGCACTGGCCCAAATAGCAGGAGATCCAGGTTCGAGTCCTGGCTGGGACAGTTTGATTTTTTATTCCGTTCCCGTGCACTAGAAAATTTTTAAAATTTACGTTAGATCAAATACCACAAAAAAAAAAATATTTATGACTTTGTTTGTGTTCCCTTTTTTTTTTTTTTTTTTTTCACCTGGCATATTTTTTTAAGTAAACATTGTTTTTGTTTTCCTTTGAGCTGTCATCGCCAAATCTCAATCCCTTCATTAATTCTCGAGGGATTTTCCCCTTTATTAGGTCGGCACCCTAGCTCCAATTAAGCTGCTAACCCTCCAGGAGCTGTTGCATATTTATAAGATTCTCTCTTCCCTTTTTTTTTTTATTATTCTAAAGTTGTTTTGTCCCTCCTTCCCCTTCGTACTGTTTTGCACCTTCATCTCACCTCCCGTCCTCAACTTGCATTAAATTACAGAAGAAGCTGTTTGTTTCTATCAAACAGAAATCAATTCGAAATGAAATTATGTTTTAATCCTTCGGTAATGACTTTATATTTGTTTAAGTTTCTTGAATACCTAAGAACAAGAATAAGATTAATTTAAATCAGAATATGAGAGCTTGGCGAAAAAGCTTATAAACCATATTGTAATTTAGAAGAGTATATTATATTCGCAGTAATAAATAAATCCCGGAGCAATCTTTCAACTAAATCTGTTTGTTTGTGTCGTCGACCTACAGGCCACATTTTCTCACTTTTCGCAAACATATTCGGTTTTAAAGCTTTTTTTCATATACCATTGGATGAGTTCGGTGTTGACTGAAATTAACTTAGAGAGAGGGGATTTAAAAAGGAGACCGAAATTTAAAACCTTAATATTTTGATTATGATTAGCTTCACGAGAAAATGTATTTACTTATTAATAATTGGTGTAAAATTAGATATCTAAATTATATATATATGTATATAAGAGCCATATTATAGAAGATATTTTCGACTGTAACTTCGAGGGTTGAAGAAGCCTCTGCTTATATTTAAAATGTAGAAAGAAAATTTTGTTAGACTTAGACTTTTGACTGATGTTCCTACAATTTTCCAAAATAGGGAGGGGCTTAGAGAAAATCCAAAATTTAAAATATAATTGTCTTCTCCTTTGTGAAAAAAACGTAACGAATATAATTGGGGCAATACCAATGTTTAACATAAATGCTTAATTAAAGAATTGTAACAAAAAAAAAAAAGTAATAAGTCTGCCAAATTAGCTTTGTAATTGTATGGCAGTTCTGTGGGATTAAATTCATTAATTTTATCATTATGAGGAAAATAAACGAGAAGTAAAATGGACAGAAGATGATGCTGGCATAAAACAAAAGAAAAACTTTTTATGAATATTTCTTTACCGAGGTTCTCGTATGTCATTATTTGATATTATCGAAATTTGTTCCTTTTAATTGCTTATCTTAATGATTTTTCAACTAAAACCTCAACTAAATTTGAATTTAAAGAATGAAATATCCCGCAATTATAATATCTTATAACAAATGATGATTTTAATCAATATTGCACATATTATCGAAGCTCAATTCTATGCGTGTTAAATTAAAACTAGATGTACAATGAAATTATGTCTTTTATTAATAAAACTTTGTTAGGATCCTTATCAGACCCCAGGAATGTCTTAACTGCATTAAAATACTTAAAGAAAATTAAAATGAAATATTTAACTAAACTAAAAGAATTTGACTTTTAAAAGTAGTTTTCGACTTATATTTGTGTAACCCATTAATATAAGTCGAAAACTTATGACCTTCTATTATATATATATATATATATCGGNGTTACATTTATTATCGACTTATAAGTGTAAAAAAGAAAAATATGGTCAATAAATTAAAAACGGAAAATTAGGAAAGTCAAGTAGAGACTGACATATAGTAAGAAATGGCAATAATTTGCAAAAAAAAAAAAAAAAAAAAAAAAAAAAAAAGAAGTAAAATATCGAAATAAAAGAAACCAAAGAAAGTATGCAAAAAGAAATAGATAGTTAGATAAAGAGAAGATACACACAGAGAGAGCGACATATAAAAACAACTGTCGTATTGGCAGTTTTCCTTAAGTAAATAAAGCTTCTCATTGATACAGTTTGAAAAATTTAAACGGATTACATTGGAGAAGGTAAAAATATGGTCCGTTATATATTATAGTACAGAATAAAAATTATCAAAAATGTACTATTGTTTCGAAAATTAAATCTCTTTTAAAAATATTGTGGAAGAAAATGAAATTTAAATAATCTTACTTTTGTTGGCCAAATGAGAAATGTTTTTCTTTCTAAAAGTGGCAAATTTTATTCCGAACCTTTTCAAATGGATTCAAAAATTCGATTCACCACTTTTACTCCCTGAATAATTTTATTTATTGTTTAAATTTTAGACGTTGAAAGCCCGTGCAACTATAGCAAACTATTCTGCCTCCAATACCGTCTTTAATCCCCACTGTTAAGTGTTTAGTGGAGATTTAGCATTGCAAAGTGATCCCCCCCCCTCCACCCACTATCTCTCCAACTAAACCAACAATAGACTTCCTCTTAAAGCACACCAAAGGGCGAGGCCTAATGAAGAGCCAGGCCGAACTCCGGAGACAATATCCTGTTCGCATTAAATCAGGTCTCCCCGTCGCTTCCCGAGATCAAAGCGGGTGTTTAGAGGCTGATGGCGGCTGGCGCTGACGTACCCGGGGTCACCTCAACTGACGTCCTCAACTCCCCGTACTGGGATTCAGATCCGTCTTGTACAAACGGTGCATGTCACCTACGGGCTCTTACTTTTGTATAGTTACCTGGCAATGATCACTGACTGGAGGCTCATGGTTTTCCACTGGACCATTCAAATGGTTTCCTTGGACACAAGTACTGTATTTTTCCTAGTTTATAGGCGTTGTGTTTTTATCTAGAAAAATATGAGCCCTATACTGAAAGATATTATATAAACATTTTATACAGTTATTTATGAACTTAGGCAGTTAACCTGTAGGTGAAAAATTACCTCGAGAAGTCTGCATTTACAGAGTGGGTAAATTTGCTTGCTTCTAGAAAATATCTTTTTACTCAAATTGATCTTGTTCTCTTACTCTCGACCCAATGCCTCTGTACTCTTCCAATCGCTTGAGGTATCAAGAGATATATGTTATTATTCTACAGAATGCCAATTGTAATGGGTACTGTTTTATTAAACCTGAAAGCTATATTGAGAGGTGTACGATAGGGGTACGATCTGTTCGGATGGTATTTGTGAGAAAGGGAGACTGTGACTACTCTCCGGGGTTGGGCATCACATTCTCAGGGTCTGTCGGCTTTATATAAAGGTATGATGTACCAGTTGACAAGGTAGAATGATCTGTAACCACCATTAATGATCCCATCAATACTTATATATATTTTTATGACTACTGAGTAAATTTAGAAGAAAATATTGGGTTTTTCAAATATCCCAATTTGTATTATTTTTTAAGGAGAAATACCATAATTCAAATCTCATTGAAACATATTGGCTAGTCCAATGGCATAGCAGACTTCCGTAATGACCGTAGATCGGCCGATCATAGAGTGCCTTCCACGTGAACTGTTGCTGTGAACCCTGCCCAGTTGAATCAGGTCGCCACTGCAGCTCGTCTTGATCAGCTGAGTGCCCTGATCCCGAGATGGGACAAGACAGCCCCCTAGGTTAGAGTCAGTGTGTTGATTCAGCCCTTGGAGTAATCACTCTTGACACGATAATAGCTGAGCGTAATTAATCCAGACCACTCCCAGGGGGTACAAAGGGAATATCAATTAAAGGGACAAAAGGGTTCAAAGCAGGGTGGAAAGCCTCTTTCAATGGTAGTCATTTGGATCTCAAGTCCCATTATGTTCTTAAGAATTAAATGAACTAAAGAGAAAATCTTTTTTATTTTTCTTCCAGGGAAATAAATTTCTATAAGAAAACTAATTGTATAAGACTTATTCGTTTCATTTTTAGAATTTCTCGTCTTCTCGGTATGTTCTCGCCGAACTACTCTCCCTCCATTACTAAATCCCCACCTTTAAATAACCAGTAGAGATATTTAGCCGCGCAAAGTGTGTAGTCCCCCTTTTGAACTATACAAAACTTTAGTTCAAGAAACAATTATTTTAAGAACTCCTATTTTTAAATTGAATTCAAGTTCTTCACAAATTGTGGCATTTCTTTAGTAAATTACTCAATTGTCTTATTTGGTATTTTATGAAAATAAGTGGATTTTCCCCTTTTGATTATCAATGTGTCTCAATCCTCACTAACAAATTATGAACTGCGTTCCTTAAATCATCGTGTTTGATTCTCGCCCAGAACACGCTTTAATTTTGAATTCTAGCCTATGGGATTGGTATTTAGGGAAGATAATTCACGATTTATTTCTGCCAAGCTCCTAAATGTGCCGATAACTAAACAAATAAATACTAAATTTCGCAAACCTTTGGTATTAGCTGCTTTATTATTTATTATTTAATAGCTCAGTAAGAACATTTAATATTTACCTAAATTTTAGTAATTCCTGCAACTTCTATAAACATTTGTTGATCGTATAACTTTGAGTCAGGATGAACGAACAGTTAAAATGGAAATTTCAATATAGTTAGAATCTAGAACAGTTGTGTGGATATTGAGACAATTCCCCCCTTTTTTTTAATCATACAATCGTCTTATTTTATTTTAGTTTATTTATTAACTTCATTAAATTAAATATTAAGAAATGGATATATATACTATACATACTTATATATATATACATGTACATATATGTATGGTATATACATATATGTATAAAAGACAGTGAAACATTACAGGGAGGAGAGAGAGAGAGAGAGAGTAGGAGTTGAGGAAGGTAGATTTGAAAGCGAGAGTAAGAGAGTTGTAAGGAAGAGGGAGAACGGTTCTGGAGTGGGGGGTGAGTTAGTGCGATTTAGAAGAGCTGGAGTATTCAGGGCCGCCATTAACGGAATAGCGAAGGGGACTGTTGTAACACAGCGTCGGCTACGGGAGGCCAACTATTCCCAGCCGAAGATCCTTTTCGACTGCACATGCTGGCTCCTTGCTGACCTATCAGTCATTGCCTGTTGTATGTCTAAGCGTAAACTGACATTGTACGCGTCATAATTGGTCGGCCTGAGCCGTACTCATGAGCTACATCAAGAAGAGCGCTATTAGTAATGGAGGATAATGCATTGAAAAGTAATCTGGGCTTCCTACTTTTGGCTGGGACAGATAGATTTTTTATTCTATTCCCTCGCATTAATTGTTTGAAATTTACGTGGGATAATATACCACAAATAAATTAATATTCATAAATGAAAATAAATAGTAAATAACGAAGAGTCAATAAATAGCTAGACAATGTCAGCTCCTTCCAGCATAAGACTATGTATTCGTCTTTCTCGTGGGTTAGGCTCTCGCTAGTGTGTTGGGAATTTAATAAGTTATCTAGCTCGTCACGGTAAAGGTGTAAAGGTTTGCATTCGTATCCGGAAAGCAGGAGATCCAGGTTCGAGTCCTGGCTGGGACCGATAGATATTTTTTATATTATTCCCTCTCATTAAACTAAATTTACTTCAAATTAAAAAGAGATACTTTTGGTGTAAAAATTCTTATTTGAGAAATATTACTTTTGGCATGTGGCAGTACAAAATGAAAGTATTGGTTACAATTTTCTGATGCTTCGTGTACAGTGAAGAATTGTGTTATTAATAATATAAGAAATAAATAATTTTACTATGATTCATTTATGAAGTAATTTTTCTTTATAAAGTAAATAGTGTCACAAATAACTTTCTGCAAATAACAATTCTAAGATTTTTTGTCAATTTTTATTTTATATTAACCTATATTTATCAATGAAAGAGTTGTAAGTTTTTGTATTTTTTACTTTGTATCAAATTTTTTTTTTCATATTTAACACATTTAGAAAAACAATAGTAAGACATATATTTATGTGTCAAATATACTTCATGTTTATGACGTGTATGGAAATGTTCTCGTGTTTGTATGTATTGATTTTTTTTTTATTAAACATATATTGTTCAACCATGGAACGATTACACACATACCCAACATGTGTATATATACATATATACATGTGTTATTTAATCGTTTCATGGTTGTGCAGTATATTTTTAAGCATTTAAATGCTACGTATATAAACAAGACAACACGCGCAGATACAAGTCAGACTCGTATGCAATCACATATACCAATAGCTGGACTTGCGGTACTTTTCGTAAATCGGGCAGACTCCCTACAGTAAATAGTCAAATAAGTAACTACCTAGGGTAGTAAGTACTTCACGGAAGTTTTTTAAATAAAGATGCTTTTGTACTTTGATCTCTCCATTTCATTACTACGCAGACAATCGGATTCTATTTTCGTTTAAATTTATCTGAATTAAATAAAATTAATTTTATATTTAAATAATAGTTTTGATAATCAGGAATCGAAGACATTTTGATCTACTAGAACTCAATATTAGTTCGTGTAAGAATTATCATCACTTAGCATTCCAAATGTTTTGTCATATGTTATAGGCATCGTTCTTCCATCTGTACATAATTTGGTAGTTCAGGCAAGCTGTATCGTACAATAATAGACATTAATTACTCATAACAGACTGAGTACAGAGAGTGGCTAAAACTTGAAGAAAAATAAAAAAAACCATGAGACGAGACGTACGTACATATTTATATCCATGCCTTGTTTAAACATTATCTACATCCGGTCAATTTTGAAAAATTCTGATATCTTTTATGCGTAATTTATCATTTTTCCCAATATGTAACGAACTATTTTTACAAAAACTTAATAAAATCTAAAATTTAAAAACTTATATCTGAAGGTTAAGCTTTCTTATTTAGGTGTAGGTTGTATGTATTAGTCAGCTGAGTGATTGTGTGGCACAGTCTAAATTTTAATACAAAAGTATATATTTTTATCATTTTAATAACCTTCAAATGATTTTTTATTTTTATTTTAATTAATTATCTTTGGATTTGGGTGAAAAATTATTTTCGACCGGGAGGGGCTCTTAAACTCAAAGAATCGTTAAATTACAGATACACATGCAACTTGAAAGTAATACACATATTTTACGTGTGTTCTTTAATACATTCTTAATATATATATATATATATATATATATATATATATATATATATAT
>KZ807578.1:216802-239098 GCA_000696205.2 Oncopeltus fasciatus
CACTATTATTATTATTATCACTAATATATATAGTATTTTAAGTAGTATACATGTGATATTTATAAATGCTTTTTATATTTATTTATCTTTATTACACACTTAGTAGACCCACAGAGTCCATTATCCTCAAGTAAATGGCCAACCCCTACCCCTACCCTCTTAACTAAAATTAATACAACACTATCAATAAGTTATTAAATATTATTTAATTTTGCCAAGAATTAAAAGTGATTTATATTCTTCTATGTTTTTTCTATTAGAGACCAGTTTGTACTTTAAGTAAAGAAAATTATGAAATGTAAGACCAAATAATTCTAAAACTAAATCTATAATTGAAAAAATCTGTCACCAAGAGTAGTATAAACTAAGAAAATGTCACATGTTTCATTTAAAGTGGGCATAGATAAATGTAACCACTTTTTAGATAAGAACTAATTTGATTCAGAAGCTAGAGAAAGAGGAAGAAATGGGGCTAAAAGCACAAATCATGAGATCTATAATTTAAAGAGACCTAAATCTTAATATAAGAATCTTCTAAGTGGAACACCCTCAGAAGCCAATCCTTATACCAACGAAAGACCTCAGTTTCCCCAGACTCTCACAGTTTTCCTTATTCTAACTTCCTACCAACTAGCCAATTTAATCCAAACAACTCTTGTTCTGACCTCACTTCTGATGTTCTCTTAGAAGTTAAGAATAAAAATAAATGCAGTTGACTATGACAGCATTCCCTTTTAATCTCTTTTAAGCCAATCTTTCCTAGTTTCTGGAAACAAACAATAGAACTAATATATCTTCTATCCTGCTTCTAGTCTCCCTAACCTTGGAAAACCCTTCTCACAAAATAACAAAATTTTATCATTCCTTTCTTATCGGATCCACTGATCTCTAGAACTCCATCACTAAATATTCGTTGCTCCTCCACTCTCACATTCTTTAAATTTATATTATTTCATTACTTCTAATATTTTTACAATACTTTGCTATCTACTTTACTGTTTATCATTATAAACACCTTTCCTTTTTATTCACTGGGTACAATAATGTTTTATTTTTGTAAATATTTTGTACTTTTAGTTTATAGTTAAACAAATTTGGGTGTATTATTTTATTCTGTATTATTTTCTAAAAAGTATTTAGGCCAGAATCAGCCATATTCTCAGCTGTGACATTTTTGTTCTTCAAGGAGACTTCTGTCCCAGAATAAATTTACTATTTATCCTGGAATAAAAAGTAAATTTATTCAGGAACAGTCTCCTTGATGAATAAAAATGTCACAGCTGAGAATATGGCTGGTTCTGCTTCATCCCTGTGACTGTCTCACAACTATTTGGGAAAGAGAGAGTGGAGGGGGGGGGGATAATAAGTGGACACGTGTAACTTTCATAGCAGCATTTTTAAATATCTTCTTATCTTTATTTTATTTTTAAATGAAAGATTGCTCTGGACAGGATTTGAACCCGGTGTCAGCATTGCAAGACCCGAACGGATCCCCTGAGTTTTATCCAACTTTGTTAAACCGAAAAAGAGTTTTATTCCAACAAGATAATGCTGGTCCTCTAACTTCCCATTGAGTCAAAGAAAAGTTTAAAGAACTATTGGTTCGAACTCCTGCCTCATCCACCACAAAGTTCAGACCAAAGCAAAACTACAAACAAAAAAAATTTGATGAATTTCAATAAGAATAACTAAAAATTGAGGCCTATAGAAGATATTTTTTTAAAATCTTTATAAGAATCTCAACAGTTAAATTTATTTAGAATTCACTAAAACAGTGTGAAGCATATTTCAAAATGTGGGTGCATATAAAATTTTTTTTTTGCAAAATCAGTGAAAGTAGTAAAATACCTATTGACCTCAGAGTGCTAATTTAATCCAGAACAATTAATTATTAATTAATATTTACATGCCTAACAAATAATAGGTATTGTATAAAATGTATAATAGTTGATAAGAGGCTTTATCATTCCAAAGTAACATGGTAAATAAGCAAGCATTGCATGTAAATTATACGGCTCCTAATACCAAAAGAAAAAAAAGAAGTAGCATACATACCTTTTTTTTTTTTTTTACATTATTCTCATTTTTTAAGNATAATATTAATATATTCTCATAATTAATAATAAAAAAATATTAATATTCAAGAAGTTATTTTATCTCATAATTCATATCAGTTCTTTTAATTTCCAGCTTTTCAACATTTTCCTTATCTTCAGCATAAAGCATGAAAAGTCAATTACCAATTAAGTACCATTGGAAACAATTTTCCAGAATAAATAAATGTATATAGAAATATTAAAGTAATGGGGTTTGGTAACTTTAGAATGGGAGCAATCAAAAGTACTCAAGTGCATTACTTTAATATTTCTTGCTAAAACAATGAATAAAAAAAAAAAAATTATAATGCAAAATAGAGAAGTAAACCCTTGAGAAATGTGGTGAAAATTGATACCTAAAAATGTTATCACATCGCAATTTCTTTGAATAACTGAATCTATAGTTATCTATCTTTCAGCAAAAACAATATCATGGCTTTTTTTTGAGATTCTTTTAAAAAAAATGCATGAGATTCCCAAGAAAATAAGTGCAGCAGGCAGGCCAATACCAAAGATGGTGACAAGTTCAACCAGAAGCGAAAAATTATCTTGAGCTGTCTCTCCAACTCCACCAAGGAATGTCCTAAAATAAAAATTACAATAAATTAATATCTAAAGAAGAATTAAGGGGACACGTTATTTAATAAACGGATCATAGTTGAAAGCATGTCATTATTGCTTGAATAAAACTTAGCAAATCCTAAAAAATGGACTATTATACATCTTCAATAAATGAACATATTATATCTTCCATAAAAACTATGCATGCCTATCAAATTAATAATGCAATAAGAAAAGTCAGTCACTTTTCACTCAGAAACTGCAAAATTGAATGAGTTTCTCAACAGCATAGTTAATGAATAATTTAATAAGACTTTCCAAATCATGTTAAATTAATTTCTTATTCATCTGATTTCACAACAACGAAGTCTCACTTTTGAAATAACAAGTGATATCCTGAATTTCATTAAGAAAAACAATTAGGCTTGAAATGATATAAAATAATAACTTAAGCATTCAAATCATTGGAAAAGTGACAATTTCATTTATTAGGTCAATTTTTATCCCAGAATTAAATAATAACCAAGTTATTTTCTTTAAAAAGTAAATGAACTTCTTTTAGAAAATTTAGACCTTAAATTATAATAAATAAATAAAATATGGAAATTCAATCACCATGATAAATATTTAGTTTTTGTATAATAATCATCCTCTCCAGGCTGGCCAAATGAGAATACTGTACTTGATAGAATCATATTGTCTGTTAGATTGCCAAATAGCAATGGAAATGCAGTGCCACTGAATGAGTCATTCCTTGGCGAAGAAGAAAATGCTGAGTACACAATAGTTGAATCTGTCATGGATCTTTCTTTTGAAGTATAAGCTACTGATCGCCATATCAAATAGCCAGGGGGCATCTTCACCTCACCAATCTGCA
The DNA here is from genome assembly GCA_000696205.2 of Oncopeltus fasciatus. Lineage (NCBI taxonomy): Eukaryota > Metazoa > Arthropoda > Insecta > Hemiptera > Lygaeidae > Oncopeltus > Oncopeltus fasciatus. The sequence goes on from KZ807578.1 coordinate 220,337, forward strand.
AAAGCAATAGTTTATTAACTTAAAAATTAAAAGATGGTTATGATTTTGATTTCTCAGTTTTATTATAATAGTTTATCCTTGGAGGACTTTTCTCTTTTTAATCAGTAAAGCCTTCCTATATTGGAAAAATCATACAAATTTTCAGTGTAAAGTATTTTACTTCGTATAAAAATATGACTTTTTTAGTGTAAAAAAAAAAAAAAAAAAAAAAAAAAAAAAAAAAAAAAAAAAAAAAAAATTCCCAAAAAAAAAGAAAAAGGGGGGGTTTTTTTTTTTTTTTTTTTTTTGAGAACTTGAATAACAGATGAATTTGGTTCCCAAGAGCTACATTTATGTTTGACAAGTGACATAGGAGCCTAAATTATGTTGAACATGACCCTGTTGAGCAGAGTATAAATCTAAAAGTTGGATGTCGTACTCCAAGATATAACAAAGACTTCATGTATGTATTCAGCTATTCTACTTTCAATTATTAGTTAAATATGCAGTAAAGTAGTAAATATTGCTAAAATAAACTACATCTCTGAATAGGAAACACCCTCCCAAGAGAAATGTGACAACTCAATATGTTGATACAATTCGGTGAGAGTTAATTTGAAGTTGTAAATACTTCCTGTGCAAGTCTTAATTTTTAGGGTTCTCAACTATATTATATTCAGGAATATTATTTTATGATATAAATAAATAGAATTTTCCAAATTATTTTTTTAAACATTTAATACTGTATTTTTGACTGTTACTCAATATAAAAATTGAATAAAGAGTTGAGAACAATCTAAATTTTAAATTTCATTTACTTTAGTTTAATGACTCATGGCTTATAATTTTTTCATATATAATTTTACTATATTAATTATGAAACAAAGAAAATACATGGCTACTATGTTTTCTTTGACACACACTCTGCATTAAAAAAAAAAAACTATTCACAGGATAATCGATAGAGAAAGGGTAAAAAGAAAAATGACAAAATTATCAAGGTAAAGTCACTTATCAAAAGTGGCATCAAACCAAGATCAATAGACTTAATGATTTGTCTGTTATAGTAATGTGAGCTTAATTTATCCCTTTAAACATTGTTGAATCAAGCTCATATGAATTGATTGGAATAAATAGAATCCAAATCTCAAATTTTATTTAATTGGGATGACTTTTCGAGACATTTTGATCAGCAGAGACACTTATTTAATCAATTTTTAGATAATACTCCTTTTGAAACTGAAATCAAATTGTAAAGGAGGAGGGTTATGTATATGATTTCATAGATTGGCTAAAAATTTTAAATGAAAATAAACTTTAAAAACCCATTGCTGTAATATTTAGGCAAAGTTTGATAATTTTTATGTAGGGACACTTATATTGTGAGTGAGGTATTTCTTTTTTAAATGTTCATTGTTCTTACTTAATTTAAGATGGCATCATTACTCCACTACAAAACTGTTTTGAGGCGACCAAAATAATTAACTACCACCACTTGCTTAATGAAGATTCTAGACAACTGTTTAAGTAAAAGTAAATGAATTCACATATAATAGGCAAGGAACTTTAAAATATTAGACAAAATATGAGTATTTTCGTAATTTAGATTTATACTGAATGATAGGTTAAAACATAAATTCAGAAAGTCGTTTTGGAACAAAACATAAATATTAATTGTTAAAGGAAAAAATTAAACACATTCTTAATACATAGAATTAGATTAGTAAGATGTTATGTCAACAATTCTATAAGTATTTAAATCCACATGGAAAGTTTATTTAATATACCACAAGGAGTTTATGTTCGACAATACAGTTATCAGTTTCCAAAACAAAGAACAAAACCTCTTTCAAATACCAATATCACATAAAAAATACAATACTTACTTTCCTATTTTGAGCATAACAAATTGAAAATAAAAAAATTAAAATAGCCTTTCTTAGCATGATGTTGATCAAGGCACTAAAGCACAGTTAAAAGCAAAAACCACAAACATAAACAAAAAAGAATACACACTTTGAAGACTGCACGTTAACCTAACGGAACCTGCAGCTGGCACTTTTAAATCAGTTGGCGATAAAAATATCAGTATGAATTATTAAAGTAAAATTATGCAACTGCTTTCTTTAACTTTTTTATATAAAAATATAGTATTCAATAAAGATCGTGTATACGAAGATAAAAAAATTCCTAAACTATATTTTTTCTGTTGAAGAGATTAGAAGATTATTTGCAGTTTGCTCAATCAAGAGGGCGTTACTTTGTGTGCAGTCAAGAAATCATGGCCGAGGAAGCTGCCGTAGAAAATTTGCCTGTTAACAGATTTTTTTGCCATAAATGTAATCGTGAGATATATGGAGAACTACAAGTAAGAATATTAGTTGTTGCGAAACTAGTTTTAGTGGTAATCAAACCATTTTCATGTTCTTTGACCTTCCATATCTTAACCTGACTAAGTACTTCACTGTTATTCTCTACTATTTTATTACCTTTCTCAGGAATTTAATTATTTCATTATTATATTAATGTTTTGCTATCGTTTAAAGTATGTTTGAGTGATTTCAGTTGATGTCAGCTATTAATGTTAATATCAGATTGTATTGATTTTTCTGTGCATTAATGCTTAAGAAGGTCCCTTCTAATTTTTTTTAAAGTGGTCTTTCTGTTGCTACTTTCCTGAAAAACTTATTTTTGTTCTAATTATTAGAAAATGAAAAAGTGCTTGGCAAACTTGAAATTGTTTAATTAGATCTAGTTTTACTGTTTTTTTCCCCTTGCTTTCTAAACATTGTTAAACATTTCCATGAGGTTTAATCATTATGAAATACTATTGAAATATGAAACAGTCCTATATTTGGATCTATAATTTTTCTTAATACATAAGAAAATCATAAATTTCCTTTCTATTAAACTCTTTTGACATCCTTTATGCAAGATAAAGTGATATCAGTTGATATGTTGTTTCCTTAAATTATTTATCAAGTGACAACTTTGATGGTTTTATTATCAAGGAAGTATTACACCCTAACATGACATTTTAACTGCTGTAACAATAACATTTCACTACCTTAAAATTTATTTCAAATAAAGTAGTAATTCTTTAATTTTTCTATTGGATTGCTTATTTTTATAAAGTTTTTATATACAGGATTTATTGTATTATAATTCAATAATTAATTATTAGATTTAGGTGCTTGTTGATATTTATATATTTAATGTGTTAATTAATAGCTATTTGTTGTTAGCAGTAAAGAAAAAACAATATTAATAATCTTTTCATTGAGTATATTTAATCAAGTCATCAGATTTCAGTTTATACTTTGCTTCAAAGTACATTATTTCGTGTTATTAATTCTTTAATGTTGTATCTAAGTTATTTATACTAAAATGTTGGATGGAATAATAATAATACAAAGATAGGAATTGATTGAGATTACAGTTCAGTGTAAGTAACTCAAGGTCAAGTTTTAGTTATCTGCATATGATGCACAAAAATCCTTATGCAATTATATCTTCATTTATTTTCTTCTATTTAACTTACATGGGAAAACCTTGGTGTATATTTTGCATATAACCTTCCCTTGGTTGACTATCTCATTCTGATGTAATTAAACCCTGCTTTTAATAGTACATAGAGTTTTGCTTTGAAAATAATTTTGCAGTGGGGTATGACAGATCATTTAAGCTAGTGTAGTAAAAATGCTGGGTTATTTTATATAGACACTATAGTTGAAACAGTTTGATAGATATTAAGGTTAATTCTTTTTAAATTAGACAAAAGTTTCAGACTTTTTTCATTTCAGAGTCTACAATATTTGTCTATAATAGTAACCTGTCAAAACATTTTTTGTCATATACTTTTAATCTTATATCCCTTTATAAGTTTTAAGTATAATGAACACTTCAGTTTTGATGGGCTTTTATTATAGACAAATTCAGAGTCATAAAAATAAACTAAAGGCCACAAAATACTGTCTCAAATGTTGATAAGTTAAATGAAATAAAGGAAGTGAAGACATAGCTGACTCTATACTTCTAAGCTGTAAAATAAGAAAAGTATTTTAAAATACTGGTTATAATAGTATGAGTTTAAAAAAAAAAGTATTTAAAAAATTAATATTTGAAGAAATTTTTTTGCATAAATTTATTTTTTGACTTTCTTTATTTGAAATGTTAATAAGAGAAGTACAATCGATCAGATTTCTCATGTTTCATTTGAAAATGTATTAAAAGTAGATGATTTATTTGTGCTTAAATATCTAGGGATGGTTAAGGCATGGGCGGGAAGGCATACATTTCTTGTTTTATTCTTATATACATTTGTCTTAGAAAAAATACCTTATACCTGAATATTATTGGATATGGAAGGTTTGTGTTATAACAGTTATGATAATAAAGTTATTCATGATTATAAAGTTATTCACTTTTGTCTTCCTATAAATCCTCACCCCTCAAGATCCTCCAACTATATTTTCCTCATCTCTATTTAAAAAAAAAAAAAAAAATTGTTTTCTTATTTACATCTGAAGCTCACACAGAAGAGAGTGCTATCAAAACAATAAGGCTGCCTTAGTGTGATACTTTGCTTGCACTTATATTTATTTTACTATTCACCATAATATTGTTCAAGCAAGAAAATCTGTTCTCTAGGCATCTTTAAGTTTCTAGGAATATTCCTCCCATAGTGATAAAGTAAGGTAACCAATACCTTCAATCGGACCATTTAGTTGAAACCTATACACACTGTGTGTGAATGCACATATTTGTGTTTAGTTAATAAAGTTGTGGAACAGAACTTTTTTCATCTATATAGGATTGGTTAAGGGCCAATTAATGTGAATACTTGGATTTTCCTGTGGAAAATTACTTTGGTAAAGAGGATAGGCGGACGTACAACAAAGGGAAAGGGACTCAAGATATGTAGACCGGGATAGTGTAGTATGGTCTTGGATTGTATTCCACTGTTTATCAATAATTTGAAGGACTTTATATATAGGCAATTGATGGGCTTAAACTTCTTGCTAACAACAAGGAAGGTTAAATTATGTTGAAGTTTACTGCCCTTTAACAACTTCCCACCAATAACCTCAAAACAGAAACGTACGGGGTGTCGGTTATGGCATCTTTTTTGGGTCCTGTTGTCTAATAGATTGTTCAGCTTCTGTAATGGGACATTTTACCAAGTGGTGTTTCCGGTTTGGTAGAAATTATGAGCAAGCTTTAGTAGGATTAGCAAGATGCAGGCTGGTTTCAGTCGTTCAAAGCTTCTGTGCAAAGCCTAGTCTGATACTGTAGGTTTTCATCTCTCTCTCTCACTATTGAGAGAGAGAGAACAAGATGTGGTCCAGAGTAAGGCGAAGACAGTGATTTCCTAACCACAGAAAAATGTGGGTGCATGTCTTCATTTACCTCAGAGAAAATGTTGGTGCTTCACTTGACCTGTCATTGTTTTCACAGTTCGCCTGGGATAGGGCGAAGGCTTTTTCTGCTTCTAAAGTTCATTGAATAGGAGTACTGTTGATTCCTTCTTGCTGTTCCCTTCAAGTAAAGATCATTTTCTCCACCTTGCTCGGAAAGGGTTTGATACCCTGAGAATTCATAAGAAAGGCTAAAAACCAGTCTTCGGGTTTGCAGAGCTCTGGCTTGAGTAGGTTGAGGGTATAGTCTAGTTGTCTGAAGACTTTATTCAAGTGTCCTAAGCACCTCTTCTGATTACAATGCTACCAATATCTCATCAAGATAAACAAAGATATAAGGCAAGACTAGAATGCCACTGAAATTAGAAATTAGACACTGACATGATTTAGCTATGTTGTGAAATTTGAAGCACATCACCAAGAATTCTAACAGAATGAAGGGGGTGATGACTGCAGTCTTTGAAATGTACCTGGTAATATGCTCAATTTTAATCGATTTTTGAGAATACGTTTTTTTTTATGAAGAGATTTTGAGGGCTTGAATGGTATGGATACTTTCCAAATATTAAGAGCAAATGGAGAGAAGACAGATTGGGTGGTTGAGTATGGGTTTTTGTTATGGTTTATTGGATTTTTGAAGCATTATTGTCAAATAATTTCCATTTTATAGGATTTTATCGTTCACTAAAATGTGTTGTATGGATTTCATCTAGTTGTGGCTTCACCTTGAGCATCTTGGCTATTAGGGCTTAAACCCTAAGCTAGGAGTTTTTCTCTATGTACCTAGATTGAGGAGTGATTGATTTGTGCAGAATGATACAGCATTCTCTCTTGGTGGTAGGTTCTGAGAAAAGAGAGACAAATCTTATATTAAATGGGAAAACATTTAGTTTTAGTAGTACTATTTGAGACTGTGCTTTACTATCTATACCAAATGACATACTTGTGTTAAAATAAATTTTAAAAAGTGGACCAAAATAATCCAACTAACTTATTAATTAGATTGAGTATTGATGAAAAATCTTGATAGTTTTGAATCCCAATGAAACCAAACTAATATTAGGTTATGTCACTTATAATATATTATATAATTTGACAAATGCTCTAATATTAATTATATATTAGTGTTTATTCATTTACTTGCATGTAGGATACATTTGTTGTTTTTTCTGTTAATTTTTTAAGGATTATACCTGCCCTAACTGTCGTAGTGGCTTTATTGAAGCACTGGAAAATGCACCTGATCAAGTTGATGAAGAAGAAGATGGAGATGTGGAAGATGTAAGTTTCTTTCTGACGCTTCTGTACTCAGTACAGAAATTTTTGTATTTGTATGTATGTGTATTGTATATTTCATGACTGAGAAGTTATTGTAATTTCAGATGGATATCTGAATAAGTGTTATTTTAAATATTTTTTTATGGTAAAAAAATTTTTGACTGATAAAGTTCTAATTTTTTGGTAATATAAATGGATTCAGTGTTTCATCTTGTTTTTGAATGAACAAAAAATTTGCAAATCAAGTGTATACTTGGAATTATTGTTCACTACTGTGATGCATTTAGTTAATTTTGAGTTTCAGTGTTGTATCCAGTATGGAAATGAGTATGATTATTTTTTATTTATTTATCTTTGGTATTAATAGGTATTCACTTGTTTATAGAAAAAACTGTTGTACCACAGTTGAGTTGTGATCCCTCATTTGAAGATTTTTAGATAAGCCGTTTTTCTTATAAAAATTATCTTTATTTTCTCAAACCTGTTTTGTTGGTTATTTCTTCTGAGATTGATGCCTGCTTAACAAAGAATAAAGAAGAATGTTGTGAGATTAATTAATCACCTGTAAAACTCATCAACTGATACTAATGTTGTTGAAAGCTTCATGAAAAGCTAAAATATAGATATGACCATATGAATAAAATAAATCATTAACATCTAGGTAATTAGCCAGTGAGTTAGCAGATTCTCCAATAGAAAATAAATCTATTCATGTTGTTGCAATGATGTGACTGTCAAAAAAATTTCAACAGATTTCACCTAGCTTACATTGGAGATACTATATATGTATATATTTTACACACTCTAACATCAATAATTATTTTAATTATATCAAATAAGTAAAAAAACACAGTTGTCTTCCCCACAAAATCTATATTTCTGGCTGAAATGTTTTTGACCCTAATGGGCCATCCTCAAAAGCTCTTTTCACTAGTCGTGATCTCTAAAGGTCGAAGTCACATACTGCACGAGTTCCTTAGGATGATCTATGAAGGTTCAAAAAGTTTGAACGGGAAATATATATTTTTATTTACTTAAATAAAACCTACAATCCCACTTAAGAAATATAAATCAAACAGAGCATTTAAGTTTCTTTCTGAAAACCGTTATATAAGTTTGTTAATAGCTGAAATCTATCATGACTACTACTATCTATCATGGCTTTAAATCGACAAAATTTAAAATTTAAGTAGCTTCATCATAATTACAACATAATTTCTAGTATTGAGTAGGACCTCTACTTTGTAAAATATACAAATAATTTTGGAATTTAGGCTTTTCATTGTAAGTATTTAAAATGAAACATTTTGTTTGAAATCTAATGAGGTGAAGAGATTTTGGAGTGAGTAAATATTTTAGTTATTTGATAAATATTTTAGAGTAAAATTCATAATCGTTATATCTTTGATGCTATTTAAGTTGCACAAAGTTTGTAGAATATAATAGATGTATGTGTGATTTTCCTGTGTTTATGTTAAATCAAATTTATACAAAAACTGTGTATTAAAGAAGAAATTAATTAATGTAGCTAGGATGGGTGAGTGCTTCATAGAGTGACTCTATTATCGTGGCCAATGTAGAGCAAACTTTAGTGGACATACCTTTTATACTCATTGTTTTCCATGCTTTTAAATTAGGTTTTATCACATACTCTTATGTATATCCATGATAGTAAAACATGGGAAATTGCATAGACTAAGAAGCTCCTACATGACAGACTTTTTGAAAATTAAAATTATATTCTTGCTCTGTAGAAATCATTTAACATGTCATTATATCATTTAAAACATAAAAAAATATTTGTGTATTTCCTGCTTTCACCCAATATTTCAGTAATATTCTATTAATAATGTATCTATGTATCACATTTTTAATACTGGGGTATTGGTGTAAGCATTGAAATTGGTCATAAATAAATTTCATTTTATTTTGCTAACGTTAAAGTAGCTTATTGCATGCTTTATGAATATGCTCAGTTGTTTTTATTATCATCAGAGATGGCTAAATTCTTCAAAACAAAAGTAATTGGAATTAGCGAAATCACCAACAGCTTCTTATGTTTAATAATTATTCATATATATTTGTTTGTGTGTCTATATATATAGAGAGAGTAAACAAGAACAGGTGGGATAAAGAGTGTAGTGAACAAACAAAAAAAAAAATTTTACTCTTTGTAATTTTTTCTTTTTGTGTGTTCACTGCACTCTTTATCCCAACTGTTCTTGTTTACTATATAAATTGCAGCTGTGAGTGTTTCATTTATATATATATATATATATATATATATATATATATATATATATATATATATATATATATATATATATATATATATATATATATATATATANTATATACATATAAAGAGCAGAAGAGGCCGCCTAAAATCTTCTTGACCTTTTCCCAAGTTTCAGAGCCCCAAAGCATTTTACACTCAGATAATGGAAATGGATTTTGTAATAAAGTGATAAAAAGTTTGTGAGGCATCTAGGCCGATATTAAGATGGGAGGCAAAGTGAGACACAAGGTTCATTCAAAAGAACGATTCAGGACGTTAAGAATATGTTGGCAACATGGATGAAAGTAAATCATATATCAAAGTGAAGTGAGAGTATTGGATTTATTCAGTCCATGAAAAATGGAGTCTATCAAGAGAGAATAAAATTTTCTCCCTATGAAGCCATGTTTGGAGTACCAATGAAGACAGATTTGGCTACCTAGACTCACTATTGTTATATTATCTAACTGCTTCTGAGGAGCAGTTAAGAGTAAATCCTTGTTGAAAATAATGTATCTGTACCCCTATGTCCCAAAAAGGCGAAGTTCAAACTTCTACAACATGTGAGGAACCTGCCCTTAGAACAGCTAAAACAAAACCTCCTGATGACAACGATCTTCACCAGTACAGTGTCATCGATGAGGCATCTGCCACAGAGGAAAATCTGCACACTTCAAAGAATTTTTAAATGTGCCTGGGAAGGACTTGAAACACGCGAAGAAAATGAAAAAAAAAAAAACCAATTCTGGAAAATCCTAAGATTTTCTGGTAAATCTTAACATTTATCACGGTTTGTGGTTTTACAGTAACATAAACACATATGAGATTTTCTGAGACTTACAGATGTGTCATTACAAAGACCCAAATGTTTTGAACCTTGGGTGGTACATTATAACAGTACAGCCTAATTATGTTGCCTGTTACAATGCTGTTCTTATATTGAGAATAGTAAATTTTTACATGCTTATGTGTATTAATAAATTAATTTTTAATAGTTTTATCATTTGCTCCAAGTCAAACAATGAGACATTTGCTCTTCTGCTAGATTAAGGGGAACCCAAAGACAACAAAGTTTCTTTTAACTGGTCTATTTTAGTTTATTTTAAATGGGAATTGATTGATCGTTTCTGTTGAGTCACATAGGAAAAGTTTGGAATACAAGTTTTACTTACAAGCTCGATGGAAGAACCAAGTATATTTATGTATTAAGTCTGCTAAGCTTGACATAATTTTTATTAAAATAAAATCATTTTAATTTTTTAATGTTGCATGAACAGTAAGTAAGTGTTCTTAAATGAATTATAATTCAAAGTAAATCCAGAGATTTAATACATTGTCCTAAAATAATGTGTGTGAGTGTTTGTGTATGTATGTTTATTAGTTAATTAAAACACCTAGTTCTTAGTTAAGCTAAGCATAAAAATTATAATTAATAATTATGAGGGCCATATTTCATTGTTGATTTTTTAAAGCTCGTGTAAAAATGTGTTGCCTTCTTACCATTCTTTTTTTTCTTTAAATTTATTAATCCTTATTATAGGTTATTCTTTTTAGATGATGCATGAAATGCTGTTTGATGCTGGAATAAGAAATGATGATAGAAGGGGAGGACGTTCTCGACGTACCAACAGGTAATGTTTATTAGTTTCTCTTAAGTTTTTATTTATAGAAATCAAACCTGATTTGTATCAGTAGTATTAAACTTCAAAACAATATTCAATATAGGCTCATATCAGGCAAAAGAATTTGAAAACCAATACTAAACCCGCAATTCATTGCTCAACAAAATTTACCCTTGATGATGCTCCCCTTGTATTCTAAGGTCTTGAACAAAATGCTTATACAATATAATTTTTTTTAAATACTTAACCTGCAACAAAATAAAATTTTGTTGGACACATTAGACTATTTGTACATTAAAAGCAAAAGAGGATCTAAAGCTTACTTTTTTTTTTGGCCTCTTTTTATATTTGTAATTCTTCAAATTATTATTGACTATTACATATTGTTACTTTTCACTTCTATATGAGTGTATCAATTATTTGCCACTTCTAGTATTTTATTTGGAAAAAAAAAAAAAATGTAATTTGAACAACCTACTAGATCAAACATGTTTGTAAAGATCAGGACATACTTTTCCAATTTTTCTTTTCAATTAAAATTTTCTCAAATTAGCAAATTTTAAAGGAATGAGCTATTGAGGTTGTTCCCGTGGCTGATTTATTAAAATTAAAAAAAAAATTAGTTCTCCAATCCAATCAACAACACTAAAAATCATTGTACATAATATGTGAGTGCAGTGGTGTGTGAGTGTCAAAAATCCATTGGCCAGTTTTCAATTTTTCTTAATGAAGTTTGGCAAATAGCTGTTAAATCCATAATAAAAGGATGTGTGTTATTGAGCAAAATTTTATCAATAAGCGTGAGGGATTAACTGCAATATCAATTACGCATAACAATCTTCTATTTATTTATTTATGTGATTACACTTTAATAACTATACCTTTAATCTTCATTGTTCTCTCCAATCTGTGAATTAAATTTCTTCATTTACTACCATTTATATCCTCCATCTTTAATGAAACTTAGATAAAATGCTTGGATTATGCAGGAACTGCATAACAAATTTCTATTACTATTTATGTTAGATTTTTTCTTGATTTTTTTTTCTTTCCCTGCTTGTTGACTAATGAGATCATTGGCCCTGTTTTTTTTTTTTTAAATTCAACTAAGGAGGGGGTATTCCTACTTTGGTTTCCTGCTTGTATTTAATATATAATATATGTGTGTATATATATTTATATACTTTTTTATTTATTTACTTACCATAATTACACTGCACAACAAAAAAATATTTTTTGAATGTTTCCTACACTAAATTAGTCTATTTCTACTAATTTTGGGGTGATAAAAACGAAAATAACATTGAAAAATTTTTATTAGCTCTGGTTTTTGAGATATACAGCACTTAATCCTAAAGAGTAGTTATACTATACGTGAAAAGTGAAAGTACAAAAAACAATATTGTTATGTTTCTTTTAGAATATTTTAAGTACAAAATTGATTTTAAAAAAAACATTATTCTTAGTGTTTTGACAAATAAAAGAGGTTTGTACCACCAAATTTCAATTAAGTCAATCCGATGTATTGTAAGATCTAAGATTGTAAGATGTAATTTATCTAATTCAATTGGTGATGTTGAAGTCACTTGTTTCTTATTATCATGACCTCAGAAATTTTTCTGAAAACTTATTTTTTTTTATATTTTAATCCTTTAAAGGTTATAAGTCATTGGTAATGAGGAACTACAAGTTTTTTTGAATTTTTTTTTAAGGGGGGGGGGATTGTTTCCCTACTCAAATAGTATGTCTAATCATTATAAATAAGATATCGTTTTTGCCACCATAAAAACCATAGTAAATTATTGCAATACAAAAGTGATGAAATATTGATTTAAATGCAGGATTTGTTGTTTGGGTATGATTTGATTTCTCCAGCAATTTTATATGCAATAGAGTATTATTATGATAGATAATTTACAATCTACATTGTCTTAATTTTCCATTCTTCAATAATTTCTGAATGGTCTCAAACTAGTTTGAACAATTATATTATATTTATTTTATTGGGTTTTTAATACTAAATATTTTGTTCTTGAATATATTGCAGTACTTTCAGACTTCAAACAACTGGTGGATTNAAGTCATCACCATTCTATTCTCGATTTACTGATTATACTCTTAAATATATATTCTAAATGCTCTTGGTAGTACTTGAGAGGTATATTTAGAATAAATAGAAAAACTAAAATTCTAAAGTTTTAAATAGTTTTATAATGGAGTTTTTTTTTCTTTTAAATGAAATTATATAAATTTTATTTTATTTTCCTGCAATTTTATTTTTGTTTGATATTTCTGAACTATCTATAAATAATTGAACACCAATTTTTGAGAAGAAAAAAAAGTTAAAACTATATAAATGGATTGGATACAACTATAGCCATGATGAGAAATTGTTATATTGAATAGAGTTGAGTAGACAATCAAGTGAAGACTACTCTTGAATTTTCTATTAAAACTCCTCTCAATATCTCTTTTGCTGTGAATGTTTATATTAAGATATTTTTGAATTCTTAATTCCCACTCTGTGGGACTTCACCAAAAATTTTTGAAATACTGTGAGTGCTTCATAGATCTTCATTGATTATTTGGTTATTAGTGATAATTTTTCTGCTTCCATTTCTTAATTTTGCTATTTTCAGCCTTTTTAAGGTATATAAGAGAATTCCCTTCCACACATCTTCTTTTATCCCTTAACCCTTGCTTCCTCTAATTGACTGTAAAGCTTTCAAACTTTAATAAGAGAGGTACAATTGATCAGATTTCCCATGTTTCATTTGATAATGTATTTAAAAGTAAATGATTTATTTTTTGTGCTTAAAAGTCTAGGGATGATTAAGGCTGGACGGGAAGGCGTACATTTTCTTGTTTAATTCTTATGTAGATTTGTCTTAGAAAAAATGCCTTATACCTGAATATTATTGGATATGGAAGGTTTGTGTTATAACAGTTATGATAATAAAGTTATTCATGATTATAAAGTTATTCACTTTTGTCTTCCTATAAATCCTCACCCCTCCTGATCCTCTAACTATATTTTCCACATCTGTATAATAATAATAGTAATAATAAATAAAAAAATATCAATGATATAAAGAATCAATGAAGCCTATTCACCAAATTTGGCTTCTGTGTTTTAATAATGATTACTTTGTCCAAAAATTTGTACAGCTCCAAAATAATAATGGATATTTGTAATTTAAGGATGTGTATATTCTTGGTATGTATCATTTTTTTGCTTTGAGTCTTAAATGTGGAAACATCACCTGACTGTTCAACATTTTAGATTATAAGGGATGTGCAGTTATCTTCAAATCCTCCAAAAGGTTTTAAAATAGTTTCTACTGCTTTTTTGCTTACTTATTTCATCAGAAAATTAAAAATATATCTTCTAGTTTTATTATTATTTTGGAATTGTTTTAAAGCTAAAAGCTTAAATTATATCATTCTTTACTTGTCTCTAAAAAAGTAATTACAATTTAGTGAAAACTAAACGCAATAACCTAAAATGAGCTAAGTGGATCGAGATACTGTTGCCTCTGTTCATTCGTCACCTCAACTAGCCTAAATTTTTATTTATTTTAATAGAACAATATTTAATTCTTACAATTACATTTTGAATTGTTTTCTTATTTACATCTAAAGCTCACACAGAAGAGTGCTATCAACACAATAAGGCTGCCTTAGTGTGATACTTTGCTTGCACTTATATTTATTTTACTATTCACCATAATATTGTTCAAGCAAGAAAATCTGTACTCTAGGCAGGCATCTTTAAGTTTCTAGGAATATTCCTCCCATGGGGATAAAGTAAGGTAACCAATACCTTCAATCGGACCATTATTTTAGTTGAAACCTATACACACTGTGTGTGAATGCGCATATTTGTGTATAGTTTATAAAGTTGTGGAACAGAACTTTTTTCATCTATATAGGATTGGTTAAGGACCAATTAATGTGAATACTTGGATTTTCCTGTTGGAAATTAGTTTGGTAAAGAGGATAGGCGGACGTACAACAAAGAGAAAGGGACTCAAGATATGTAGACCGGGATAGTGTAGAATGGTCTCTGATTGTATTCCACTGTTTATCAATAATTTGAAGGACTTTATCTATAGGTATATTAGTGAAGAGAGATTCGGGGTCTAAGAAGCAGAGAATGTATCCTTTTGGGATAATTTAAGATTCTAGCTGTGTTTTTAGGAAAATGAGTTTTTATGTCATATATTGGTCATGTCATATCTTACTGAACCCCAACAAAAAAAATCTAATAATAATATTTACGGTCAAAAAATTCTCCATTTAAAAATAATTAACTTAGCTAAGCACTATGAAACTAAAGTAGCTATTGATGGGCTTAAACTTCTTGCTAACAACAAGGAAGGTTAAATTATGTTGAAGTTTAGTGCCCTTTAACAACTCTCCACCAATAACCTCGAAAGAGAAACATACAGGGTGTCAGTTATGGCATCTTTTATGGGTCCTGTTGTCTAATAGATTGTTCAGCTTCTGTAATGGGGCATTTTACCAAGTGCTACAATTTTCATTCATACAATGTCTTGTAGAACATTCTTGATTCTTCAGAATTAATTAGGATTGTCCCTCCCTACTTTCATTGCACCCTCTAGAAACCAGTTATTTTTGTATAGTTATTTATGAATTTATTTAGTTTTTAATGGGGAGAGGTTAGTCAGGGATTTGGTCTTGGGAGCTAAAAAAATAAAACTGATTTGTAAAAAAAAAAATATTTTTTGAAGACAGGATTGTCAGGAATTCGGTCTTGGTAGTTGAAGAATTAAAAGCATATTTCTTACCAAAAAAGTTTTTATTTTAGCCCTCATTTCGTGCAGAATATAAAATTGATTCTGAAAGATATTGGGGAGGAAAAAAAATTATTTATAATATTCTGAGAGTAACATACTAAGCAGAATGATGGGGAGAGAGACTCGTGCTCAACAGTGTCTACATCCTGACTGATCTGTTCGTTTAAAAAAAATTATTTGACCAATGTGGAAGGAACAGAAATATAGTCTTGTCTGTTTTGTCATTGAGAGGGTTTTGATCTAAATGTATGTGAATAGATTGAGCTAAAAATTGTTTCTCAAGGTTGGGTTCAGTGGCATGAAGTGCGAATTTATCAAAGTCAAAAGTATGTTTGTTGGTAGTAGAATGTTTTAAAAGGGCTGTAGTGGTTTTTTTAATCTTTAAAGTCATGTTAATGGTTGTTTTTTCTATTTATGGAGTTATTTTTTTGTCCTATATACACAGCATATTGTGGTACAATTTTGAGTGGTGCAGGTGAATTTGATGTTACATATGGCGGATGGGGTCTTTCAGTTTAGTGTATAAACTTTGTAGTAGGTGAAGAAGCCTTTGCATAGTTTGGGCAAGGTATTAACTAGAGATCTATTGATTTTTTCTGATATAGTGGAAATATAGGGTAGGGAATGGAATATTTCATTTATTTAATGAAAGAAAATACTACAGTGTTTAAATCAGAAATACTTTTTCTGAAGAATTTAAAGAAAAAAAAGAGGTTATAAAAGGAGATCTCCTAAGTGCAACATTATTTTGTATTCCTCTAAGAGACATTTTTGATAAAGTATCTAGACCAGTTAATATTAATATAGTCTTTAACAATCTGATATACTGAGAGGTTAGTGACATTGAATATCTTAATAGTGTATGTCTCAGTGTCTTAGATGTCAATTCATGGTTGGTTTCTAAAGGTTTCAAAATGTCAATATTTATTACTTCCTGGTAAGGTAGCCTTTTTGAATTCCTTCACGCTCTCACATTTAAATTGAATATAGTGTGGACTCATATTTGATAGAATACTGCTCTGGTTCTCAATTATTAAGTCTTTGAAAGGTACTTTTCAAATTTCTCTCAGCTGTTAAATCCAGAGCAATTGGCTCTGGGGCTTGATGAAAACTGAATGTTTTTGCTGTGTATATATCTGATGCTTTCAAAACTAGTTTGAGTGTGTGTTGAACATTTCAGGAAACCCAAGAAGAATTCAAATATTGTATTCTATTATAAATATTTTATTTGGTTGTGGTTTATTTTCCCATGTAAATTTTAAACAATTAATGAGAGGGAATAGAATAAAAAAATCTATCTGTCCCAGCCAGGAATCGAACCTGGATCTCCTGCTATCCGGGCCGGCGTGCTAAGCCATTGCACCACCAGGGCGAGCTAGATATCTCATTAATTTTTTTATTCTATTCGCTCTCATTAATTGTTTAAGATTGTATTCTTTTTATCATTCTGTATTGTAGATTGCTGCTTTTCAAGTCAAGTCCTACTTCTTGCCCATTTGTTAAAGCTGTGAAGAGCCTCAATTCAAAAGCAGACAGACAAGTTGAAAATCCTATTTCAATCTGATAAGAGTTCAGAACTATTTCATTCCTGATTCATATAGCGATAATTACCAACTCACTTACAAAAAATTCAACCTTATCTTCTCTTTAGATCTACTTGACCCAGGCAAGTTAAAGCAGGCACTTTTTGCTAAAAAAACTTCACGAAGCTTATATGTTACTGAATTCCAAACATCTTTTTAAAATAAATTTTTGGTTTGAATAACCAATATATACACACACATATGCATATACACACACATGTTTGTGTGTGTGTAAAAAAAGGGCAAGATTTATTGTGAAAAGGCAATGAAAAATTTCTTCCAATATGTAAAAATCACTCTGCAGAATTAGTGGCAATGAATGAAGCATTTAACAGCTTAATAAATGTAGCTCTTTACAGAGCCCTTTTGTAATCAGGCTGTTCCTTTATTTGATGAAACCCTCAGAGGAAATTCATTATTCCTTTTTTTTCCACTCTCTATCTCTCTGTTTTATTTAAAACTGAAGATCTTCAACTGTGAATAGTCAGTCTCAAGTAATTGTTCAATGAAGTATAATTTACAAGCTGTATAGGTCATAATACAGTTTCTAGATCACTACATATTAATGCATAATTTTATGTACATTCCTTTTATTATTTGTATTCTCAGTTTGAATAAAACGGTATTGAAGATTCTTAGTTGATCTAAAGTAGGATTAAGATTAAAGAGAAACAGCATTTAGGTGTGTCCAAGTATCTTAAAATGGTTGAAGCTAACCATTTTATTTTACTTCAATCTACTCTCAGTAATCTTTTGTCTATACTTCATAAGTTAAACCAGTTGTTTATATTGTGTTTAGTTTAATGTTTTAGTCATTAGTTATATAACTCATAATAATTCAATTTATTCTGTTATTCAGTTTTAAAATAATTTGTCTATTTAAACTGGCCCCATCCCTTTTTCTACTTTTATTGTAATTTTTATTTATTTAGTTGTTTGTATTTATTTTTATTTATTTAGTTGTTTGTATTTTTTTTTTTTTTTGTAAGATATTATAAAGTAATTATTTTCATAGGTCAGGACGGACTCGGCAATTGGGACCAGTTGATCATGTTATTGAAGATGTTATGATGAATTTGCTTGGTGTTGGATGGGGAGGATCTAATACAATTGGAGTGGGAACTGCAAGAACTGGAACACCTGGTGGTCATCTGTTAGTAAACCAACTAATTAATTCATCTTTTCTCAGATTGCTTTAAACACATTTGTTCTATAATAAATTGTACGTCTTTAATCCTGTTGCATTTATCAACTAATCTAATGCAAAGGCATCACATGTTTATATAGGAGGTCCAGAAGAAGTTTTTGTCCATTAATTTGAGTATTTATTTTTATATTAACTTTTTTAATCATCACTAGTAATATTATCCCAGTGATAATGATCCATGCAGTCCCTGGGTAAAGCTCCACCATCAGAGTTCATCCTTGACCCACGTTTATATTTATCTTCATAATAAGCTGTCTGAAGTAAAAATGAATGAAATTATTAGGAATATTACTTAAACATTAAAAAAAATATATATATTATTGCTATTAATCTTAAATTTGAAACTTATTTCATCATATTCTTTGAATTTAGCCTTATGAATACCCATCATAGTGTTTAAATCTTGACTTATTTACTTATTTGTATGAATGTTTATGAACCTATTGTTTTTAATATCAAAATTTTATCATTTTTATGATAAAGTTATATTTTTACTTTATTTAATTAATTTTAAAGAATTAATGATAATATGTAAAAGTATTAATTAAATAGATTAAGAAGTTAATTTGTAACAAAAA
>KZ807578.1:337351-361731 GCA_000696205.2 Oncopeltus fasciatus
ACGTACATATATATATATATATATATATATATGCTTTTGCTTGTAGAAAATTTATTTTATAACAAACCATTTAAACTAATAATGATAAAATATGCCAAATTAATAAATTTAAACATATCATTATTAAAATCTTTCTGACTTTATGATTCATGAATATTGATTACTGATGTGTTTATTTTATTCATAATAATTTTATTTCTGTTTTCTTTCGGTACTTATTATAGGATAGGATTAAAGATTTTGTTGACAATCTGAATTCCTGGATGGCGGAAGTTAATGAATTAGAAACTTATGGTAAGCTAGAAGAACTAGCTAGTTATGTTGCAAAAGCTGACAGTCTAGAAAAAAGACTGGTTGGTGCCATAACTATTATTGATGAATTCAATGAAGAAGAAAGAGCATTTAAGTGGGAAGAGACATTTTATCCTTTAAGAAAACAGGTAAATTATATTTAAAAAAAAATATATATATGTATATACATACATCACATTTCATTCAAATGGTTGTACAAGTATTATTTTAACATTATCTTAGTATAAAACATGTTATTCTATTCAACCTGAAAAGTCAAAGTTATAACTCACTGTCATAATATTGGGTTTAGCCCTCAAATAATTATTTAAAATCAACATTTTTCATTGTATCTTCAATGGTTATTTTGTAAAATGGTTCTTGTTGGGACAGTGGAAGTCTAAGAAAAGTAATAATCATTTATTTACTATTTTAATTTGATTTATAACTTATTAAATAAATAATGTTTTATATCATGCCTAGTGTTATAAAACTAAAAAAAAGTTTTATGTGAAACCTAGTAGGGATTAAATTTAAAATATAGGTTCCAATGAAGCAAATTTGGTAATAGTTAAATGAAATAATTTTATTATGATTAAAATTTTTAAATAAGTATTTTCAAAATCTTCACCTGAGAATATTGTATTTTAGTTCTTACTTGAGGACTCAATTTTTTCTGTTACATTAAAATTCATTATCTACAATTGGTTATTAAATTTAATTTTTATATCCTATATTAGAAGTAATTTCTAGAAATTTTGGTTAAAGCAGTGAAAAAATACAAAATGTACAATTAATTCTCTGTTATTATATGGGATACGAAATAGTTTATAGAGAATGAAGTAATTTTCTAGAATTTTAATATTGAAATATATTATCAGGATTGTCATATTTTAGTAATTATTTTTAAATCTATGAAAATTAAGATTCAGAACAATTTATAGTTTTTTATATTTGTTACTTTTTAGATTTCTGATAAACTTGCACCTTACAAAAAGCTTTATGACAATTCTTCAGAATTTCTTTCTAAACATGATGCATGGACAACTTCCCGTGTTGGGTCCTATGATCCAGATGATATTGAAACTGATACTGGAACATATTACAGGAATATATACAAGCTTGAAAAATTTTTCATTGATCAGCCCGAGCCTAAGAGGTTAGCTCAAGCGGTGCGTTTTTATTTTTCTCTAAAATTTCATTTGTGCTTATCTGTGTAATCTGTATAATCTCTCTTGGCAATTTTACTCTGAATAATGGTTTGCTTGAATATTTCCTAAGAGCTGATTATTCATAATAATAACATATTTCACATGTACTTTTAGCAAACTTATTTTCTTAAGGAAATCAAACTACATATGTTAGTACCATGATATATGTCTTTTGAAAAGACGAATTCAATTTTTAAAGATTCATATGTAGGAAAAGCGTGTGTGTGCATATAAGTGTTTGTTTATTGATTCTTTTGTATATATAAGGATGAATGATAAGATATCGTGATGGTTGATGTTTGCATTCCTTCATTATTCTATAGATCTATTTTTTCTTTCAAGTTATAAATTGAATCCATAGTTCATGTGAAGTAAGTGATGTCATACTTATTTCTTATTAGGCAGAAAACGGTTGTTAACCCTTTAACAGTCATAAAGAGTGGATAGTTGAAAAATAGAAGTTTCCTGAATGAAAAAATACGACTGGTGGTCGAAGTTTTGGTGATAAAAAATAAAAATCATGGTGGTGAAAATATCGCCTCTAACTTATAAAGGGTTAAGTATGCAATGAGCTGACAATAGCTTATTTTCTTCTCAATATTAACTTCTCAATAATGCAACATTCTAGAACACTGAATCAGCTTGATTTTGAATTGCTATAAGTGAAAATTACAACACAAAAGATAATTAAAAGAATTTTAGGGAACACCTAATTTTGAATTCAGAGCTTTGAATTGTAATATGGAATGTTCTTAATCGCATACTTCTAAATTCTTAATTGCAAGATAGTCAGTATGTTATATGGCAGTGTCTCTAACTAGGCATGTAACAATAATTTATTTTTTATTATTGCAAAAACAAAACCTGAATAATAGAAGGAATTAGAATTTTACATTATAACAATACATTGATGATTTTTGTTTTAAATGTTTAATATTTACAAACTATGGTAGTAGTATTATCTAACTGAAATAAGGGTTTTTTAAAAATTAAATAATCAATATTTATTAAGGCAAATAAAATGTAGTTTGAATAAAAATAATTTAAAACAGTTTTATTTTCTCTTTTGTTTTCAGGAACAGCATAAATTAATAAAGCATTTCTTTACTTTGTAAAGTTAAAACCAAAGAGTAGAGCGAATTTAGAGGCAACCCATATATATAAATAATGTATTCACAGTGATTTGTTAGCAATATGTCGCTGGTTTCTATTATTACATTTGCTGAATTTAATTAGTTTTTAAAAATTAGACCACTAAAATAAATGAAAAAGAAATACTAATTGGAATATATATATTTATTGGTTAAAGGAGTTATGAATTTTTATAAAAACAATATTTAATCTTATGCTTGACTGTAATGACAAGACCTAACTTATTTACCGTTTCTTCTTCCGGGTTGGACCGTGTCAAATTGGTGTTATTTGCCGAGCTTTCGCACATCATGTGATGGCTTCTTCAGGGCTGAAAAGAGAATGAGAGTTTAAATAAAGAGAATAATAATATATATATAATTCAGCCCTCAAGAAGCCATCACATGATGTGTGAAAGCTCGGCAAATAACACCAATTTGACATGGTCCAACCCGGCAGAAGAAACGGTATATACTTCTGACGACCGTCGAAGCCTACGTGAACAAGACCTAACTTGACAACAGTCAAGCATAAGACTAAAAATTGTTCTCATGAATGGAAATTTTAATAGCTACACTGCAATTTTTTGGAAATTTCTTTTTGATATTTAAAATGTTGACTGCAGTAATTAGTAATTTAGGTTTTTGAAGTATCAATTTAATGTTTTGTTTTATTTACCTATTATTAAGTATGTTAATGCTTTATTTTATTTTCTATCTATTTTTTTCTTTGCTTTATCTTTTTCATTTATGTTCTCAATGTTTAATTTAAAATTTAGGCTTAGACTTATTATCTCCATTATCATTTTTTCTTGGCTGATGGCTACCTTTTATTTTTTAAATTATTTTTTTGATGATTAAGATGTATTTACTAGATGTTTATGTTTAAGCAGCTATCAATTTTATAAATAATATATTTGGTTTCTATCGTGCACTATTTTTCTTTACCAGAGAAAACTGGAATAAATGATGTGGCAGTAATATCAGAAAAAGAGACCCATCTATTGATTTTTTTTTTTTTTTTTTTTTTTTTTTTTGCTGGGTTAGCCTCCTTTGCAACCACTAAGGGTCATTGGAGGGAGGGGCTATCTACAGGTTGCCACCCCATTCTAAACACCCATGGCTCAGGACAAGCTTCTATATTATAAATAAAAGATTGACCTGGGCGGGATTTGAACCCGCGGCGTCAGGATTGAGAGACCCGTACGGATCCCCTGAGCTACCCTGGCGCCCCGTATCTATTGATTTAAATGATCCTCTGACTTTCACAGATACTAAAACTGTAGAAACAGTCAGATGTGGTTCCATCTTCTGAGACATCAACATTGGCAACATTTCAATTTAATTATTTCAATTAATCCTAAATCTAAAATTTTATGTAATATTTTGAATGTGGCCCATAAAAGCATTATTTAATGCTCTACAATTTTTTTTTTTAAGAACGTGATATAATCTTTAATCTGAAGAAAATTGAAGATTATCTAAGAAAATGTGATTTGTCTACTATTTATTACTAAAGAAGTAATGTAAAAAAAAAAATACATTGGGGCGCCAAGGTAGCTCAGGGGTTCTCTTCGGGTCTCACAATCCTCGTGCTGCGGATTCAAATCCCACCTAGTGTGAGATTTTATTTATAAATAGAAGTTTGCCCTGAGCAATGGATGTTTAGAATGGGATGGTAACCTGTAGATTGCCCCTCCCTCCCTCCAAGACCCTAAGTGGTTGGTTGAAAGGGAGGCTAAATAAAAAAAAAAATCATTAGAATAAATTAGCCTCAGGATGAGATTTTCTATAAATATCTATCATAAGAAAATATCATTAAATTAGAAATTTCAAATTTTTGCGTGCTGAGAAAGGTTAAGGAGGCTGTAATATATGGAAAGACAATAATATATGAGAGGCTCTCTAAGTTTCTTTCCTTTATTACAATTAGTATGGAGTCTATAGGGAGTGATTCATACACACCCATGAGATGGGGGCGCCGGGATAGCTCAGGGGATCCGTACGGGTCTCGCAATCCTGACGTCGCGGGTTCAAATCCCGCCCAGGTCAATCTTTTATTTATAATATAGAAGGTTGTCCTGAGCCATGGGTGTTTAAAATAGGGTGGCAACCTGTAGATAGCCCCTCCCTCCAATGACCCTTAGTGGTTGCAAGGGAGGCTAACACAGAAAAAAAAAAAAAAAAAAAACACCCATGAGATAGCCTGTTTGTAAAAATTTGTGTTATTAAGATAAAACTTTACCTTGTTTTTTTTTTTTGAAACATTTTACCTTAAAAAAAAATTTCGTTCATTTTTTTTTTCATCAATTTACTATATACCTTTTTTTGACATAAAATTTAGAGTATTAAAATGTATTAAAATATTTCTAATTAGGTTCGTTTGAAAATAGAAGAATTTAAAGAGCACATGCCTTTAGTAATGACCCTTGGAAACCCTGGCTTGAAAGAACGGCATTGGGAAATGATTTCTGAAATAGTGGGTTTTCCAATGGTGCCTGGGCCTGATCTAACTTTAGCTAAAATATTTGAATTTGGCATTGAAGAATATGTGTCAAAATTTGAGACTATTAGTGATGCAGCCACTAAAGAAAATAATTTAGAAAAAGCACTTAACAAAATGGTTAATGAATGGAAAGATGTTCTATTTACAGTTAAAGAATATAGGTATGTAATTTTTTTTTGGTTATTTATAGGTGTAAATAAATTTACTAAAATATATAAAATATCTAAATTTAGATACTAAATATAAAGTATCAAAATTTCATCTTGCAGAAATGGTCAGAGTTTTGGCTAAGAGGATTTAAGCATTTTTTTTTTTTTTAATGTTGTGCCCACTCCATAAAGTGTAAAGTCAATAATAACATAAAGGATAAAAGCAATATATTGTTATTACTTATAGTTTATAAATAATTTAACGTGGTGTTTGATTTCTGTCCTCACAGCTTACACTGAAAAGTGAAACAAAGGCTTTAAAAAATAATATAATACACCTTAGGTAAAAATATGTTGATCATCAAGTTTTATGAAGAGGGGACTATCAGGAATTCGGTCTTGGTAGTCGAGGATTTAAAAACTAATGTGTAACCCAAAAATTTTTTATTTTAGCCAATGTTTTGGCCTGAATTCCAGGCCTTCATCAGGGCAAGTAGGGTGATGGAAGAGAGAGACTCATGCTCAACAATGTCTACATCATGACTATTGCCCTGATGAAGGCCTGAAATTCAGGCTGAAATAAAAACTGTTTGGTTACAAATTAGTTTTTTAATTCTTCTACTACAAAGACCAAATTCCTGATAATCTTCTCTTCATAATACAATACACACTTTAATGGTTTATTTTTCTTTCTTCAAAACCCTGATCATTTCTGCCCGAGTTTATTGAAGGCCAACCAATATCAGCCTTAACTAAATTTTAGTTAATAATCAAGTGTCTCCCTGCAATAGTAGCTTTAAAAAATAATCAAAATTAATGGAATAATAAAAAATAAATAATAATCAAACTCTAAAAGAAACCAATGATAATATAAATGTTATTAGATTTGTACTACATTTATTTCAGGGATACTGGAACATACATTGTGAGTGGAGTTGATGAAATCCAAGTACTGCTTGATGATCACATTGTAAAAACTCAAACTATGAAAAATTCACCATATATAAAGCCTTTTGAAAAGGAAATTCTGTAAGTTCTTGTGTTTAAGTTATTATGTGGGCTAAAAATTATGATTACTTGATACTACTTTTTATTAGTAAATTTGAAAAAATAACATGTCTTATTTTATTTCAATTGGGTTATTAATAAATTTTAAATAAATGAATGATTGAAAGTTCATATAAGAAGGTTCTTTCGAACCATAGCCCCAAGGACTTCCTCTTCCCCTTAGATCCTGCTGACAAATTGTATTGAATATTTTCAAAAATGTTATTTGATTGCTTGAAAGTTTGCCTTTGCATAAAGCATTTTACTTGAATTTCTTGCAGTAATATCTCTACTTCCTATTAATTTAGGCTTTCTGAAAATTTTCTAATTGGAATTTATTTATTATCAATGTTTTAGTGCATGGGAAGCCAAACTTCTCCTTCTTCAAGAAATAATGGATGCTTGGTTAAAAGTGCAATCAACATGGCTCTATTTGGAGCCAATTTTTTCGTCCCCTGATATTCAACAGCAGATGCCTGAAGAAGGAAGAAAATTTAGTGCTGTTGACAAGGTAGTGTTTATAGAAACTATTTAGTTCAATTTTCAGTACACCTATGTGTAATTTTGTTTATAATAAGTTATTTTCAAACTGAATAATTTTATAATAAAAGTAAATTTGAAGTGCTGCTGGTGAGGGAAGTTGAATACCAAATATTACCATGATTTTTTTCCTTTATATGAGTCATACTTGTTAGAGGCACATACCATGAGAATATCCTGAAAAGGCATTATAAAAAGTAATTCATTAGACATTTTAGCTCATCTTCCTGCTCTCTAGTGAAATTTCGATAATCAAAGTGGGTTAGTATAAGGTAGGAGATCAGAAGTTATTGGGTATCCTGTGGAAGGAGTTCCCTGGAATAATAAAAAAACTGGTAAGGAGTAAAAAGTAATTACATTGGATGGAGGATATGTGGTAGTTCCAGGAAAGAATGAAGTTTAAGATGATCCAAAATTTGTTTTAAGAAGGAGCAGGATATAGGATGATGCCTAATGGTAAATGTGGAAATAGAAGGATGGAATTTGAGCAGGGAGCATGTACCAAGTACAATGACCTGTAATTTATTATGATTTAAGGCTAACTTATTTGTGTTTGCCCCTTTAGTAATGCATTTATGTTTTCCTATATTGTTAAATTTGAGGTTTGTAAATCAGAGGGATCAAAGGAAAAGAAAATTTGAAAGCAATCTTCATGAAGTGATAGAAACAAAGTTTAATGGAATTTGAATAAGCATTGATGAAGCAGGACTAAATGTTTGAAGAAATTCTGCAGATATGAAAAACTTTAAAAATAATTAAAACAAGCAGAAGGGGATTTATCTAGGATAATGGCTATTTGTGAATGAATAAAGAGGAAAAAATGGAGTGAGGATACTTGAAAAAGTGCAGGAATTTGAATTTTTCAAGGTGAAAAAAGCAATCTATGGGGTCAAAAGCTTTTGAGAAATAAAAGGATAAGAAAGTGTAATAAAGAAATAAAAGAGGATAAGAATTGTAATGGTTAAATTTATGCAGTGCAGAATGGGTAGAGAAGCCAGGTCTGAAAGAAGATGGGAAGAGGTTTTTGAGAATTTATTTTTAAAAGATAAGGATATTTGGAGTTGAATAATTTTCTTTTATAGTTTTGTGACAAGTAAAATTATTCAGGAAAATCCCAGATCCTTCTTTACCAAATGACTTTTCCTGGAAATAAAATTGAAATAATAAATTGAAAAATTCATTAGGTGGAGAAGATTTTCCAATTTATTATTAAAATTTTATTTCCAGGAAAAGTCATTTAGTGAAGAAGGATGAGGAATTTTAATTAAGGATTTATTGATTGCCTGCTTTCAGGCTAATGGAAAGAAGTAGTTTTGTGATTAATAATTGTAAACAGGTAGGATTATTGGAAGACAGGCTTTAATTAACTATGTAGGAATTTAGCTAAAGCTGTCAGAATCAGAAAATGCTGGAAATATAGGAAAGGTCTGTAAAAGGTTTTACTTGAATTTTGAATCAGGTTTGAGAATAAGGCATAATGGAAAATAAGAAGATCAAGCCCTTCAAAATAAATTGAACTATATTTTGAATGCTAGTGCAAATTGCTTGGTTTTAGGAAGATCAGTGCACTAACAATAACTTCGTGTAGATTAATTTTTTCTCTGATCCCTGATCTTCCCAGTAATTTGTCCAGCTGAAGGATGCTGTAATGTGCATGATGGAGAATGTGAATTGATGAGGGAGAGGAGGTTGAAGAAAGGATTTCCACCATCACTTATGTTGAAAGAAAGGAGATTAGACTCCAGTTGATAGAACTCCAGGCCTGCTTGAACTGTCATACTTCAGGATAGTGAGTAGTACTGTATATGATAGGATATGGTTCTTGGGTCAAAGGTTGGGACTTTGTATTTGGGATATTGTAAGAGAAGGATGATGGAGTGGGTGATGGAAAAATGTGAGGCTATTTTCACTTGATTCAGTTATAAAAAAAATACCCTAACTCGGTAATGCGAGAAATATGAATGGAATTGAATGTTAAAGCTGCTCAAAATAATTTTTTTTATTTATAAAAAGCCAGAAAAGCAAAAAGAGCTGTTTCAAGAGATACATCAAAGGGAACATTTGGTTGAAGGGAACATTACTACAGCATGGAGGAGGGATGTAGGAAAATTTTTGGATTTTAATCCTGAGTCTAAGTAGAGTCCTTTCTCATGCCAGTGCAGTCGTGAGGAAGTAGAATTGGTGAAGAAGAGAAATATAAGTAAGGAAACTGTATATGAAATGTGGAATTAAAACATATTTAGAATACAAAATAAAATTTAAAACATGTATAAAATAAAATTTTGAATCCTTAAACCTCCTCATAATATGGCCGGTGCCAGTTGAGCACTGTAAAAAGTACAGGTTCCCAGAGTCCTATCTGTTTTTCACTACTAGCGGGTTTTTTTCCTTACAAAATATTTTAAAAAACGTATTCAAAGTTATTTAGAATATATTAATTACAATTTAAAAACTAAGTAAGTAATGCATTTTTATTTCTTTTATATGTGAATTCTTTATTTTTTACAATTTAGATATATATAAAAAAGTAAANAAAAAAAAAAAAAAAAAAAAAAAAAAAAAAAAAAAAAAAAAAAAAAAAAAAAAAAAAAAAACTTCACTTGATAGATTAATACTATTTGCAGGGAATGAGTTATGAGTTTTGCAAACAAAACTGTTACTTATTTACTACTACTTTGCGCACAGTTTCATAGTATTACTCTTTTTCTTATAATGACACAACTTGCATGCTCTTATAATTTTCTTTGCAGTAGGCTGTTACTGCCTGTTTAATGCATATGATTCTTTTAACTAGGTTTTTGATTACTTGTCAGAAGCAATGCCTTGACATCAGCTTGTAACTTGGGTGTGTCTGAGGGATCCAGCAACTGCTCCTTAAAGAGATTTAATTCTAACCCTTTAAGGAAAACTATTCAAAATCTTGGCTCACTTTGGGGTTTTAAAATACTAGATGGGACTTGAGCATTTAACCTTGCAATTTTAGCTTGCCTTTGATGGGCGATCTTTTAGTTTTAGATTTAACACTATAAGACATATACATTTTGTCCACTATGTCCACACTATTTTAGTGTGTTTTTAATTGTCTATAATTTCAGGCAATTTTGTGTCATCTCTCAGGATGCCATCATCATGTATAGTTGACTATATAATTACTCCCTTGTATATTTTTGGTAGTACTGGAAAGGAGAGTAGACTTTTTTTTATTGCCAAACTGCACTACCAACAAGTATTCTTGGGATATCTTCCAGTCTTACAATATCATCTCTTGGGAAAAAATATAGATATAAAGATAGATTTAATTTTATCTATGACCCCACAAAATAACCAGAAATAATTAAAAATGGAAAACAAAAGAATTACTCCAGGAGAACCTAATGTACCGTTTGATAACAAAGCTGACTGTGATCTTTAAATTGTAATTATTCCACTCTGATCTTTTCATGCATCTCAATCCTTTAACCCAACCACATTGCCTGAATAGGAAATGGCTGAATGACCTCCTGATTACCAACATTTCATTATAATAATATGAAAAACTAACAATCTGTAAATATTGTTAAAAGTGATTTAGGTACTGTCATTGGGCAGCTTCTCTATTAAGCGAAACACACACTAAATAAATTATATTCTGTGGACAGAAAATCCTCTAATTCCCTTCTTCTTGCGCTTTCCCTCTTCTGTGCCTTATAGGGTGGGGGGGGGGGGCAATCAGCCAGGATTGTATCCGAGGTTGTTGGCGCTATTGCTTTACTCCCCTGCAAGTGTGTTGCCTAGCATGAGAGGCTCAGTATCCTCGGGATAACTGGTCCCCCTAATATTAATATCCCTTCAAGAGGAAAGGATGGCTAGACTACAGCACTGAGTACCTGTTGGTCCACAGGGCTCTAAGAGCTCACCCCTGTATGAAGTTTTATTCAAAGGAGGGATCTCCCATCCGCCACCCGGGTGGCAAGCTTCCTAGTTGACAGGTTCCACTGAGAGCCTCAATTCCCAAATATATATTTTCCAAAAAAAGTATTGTTTTGAAGTTGAATAAATTAGAAGTTGATAAATTGTACTCTCCTAAAAGTGGTAGATTCATTTTTCATGAATATTTATTGCATTACCAGTTGAATGAACTAATTTATATGCTACAAAATAAATTGTAAAACATGATGGAAAAAAAAATTTGAGATTGTAAAAAAATATTCAAACTTCTATTGAAAAGATTTAGAATTGCAGAAGTGAAAGTTTTCATTAGACTTTTATACCAAATAGGTCCTTGTTCTCCCGGAAGGACGTAACTGCTTTAGAAACAAAATGTTTAATGACTAGTTAGCTAGAGATTCGGTCTTGGGTACTGGAGAATTAGTACTACCAGGGCTCAGAAACAAAATCTATATAATAATAATGTCTATATGTTATAAAACAACTTATGAATAATATAGAAACCTGTCTGTATGGTATAATACAACACATGAATAAATAACTGAAATGATAAGGCTGTGTGTAATCAACAACTTTCCGCGTTAAACACAGGCTCATCAACAAATTTTATGATTCTCCTTCCACTCCTCCCTCCAATCTAACTAACCACTATTGCTCTTTCAAAATACTCTACTAATGACAAACATAATTTGACTTTGACAAATTCACACTTTTCGTGACTGAACCCAACCTTACAAAACTACTTTTAGTTGAGTCCATTCACATACTCTCAAAACGAAACCCTATTAATGTCAAAACAGGCAAAAACTATATTTCTTCCTCATAATCACATTCATCACAGTAATATTTTTCACATTTTAAAGCAAAATCACCATAATACCACCTCATAGCATTTCAGTATTCCATTCCGGGTCCTTAATTTTCCCTATAATTGACATTTCCAATAACCTCAGGCAACCTAATTCCTCAAAGGCAATTCACCTATCCCTTTGAAATACACCGACTCATCTCTGGATCCCTCTCCTACACCTCCTTTAGTTCTCTTCTGTAATTTCTTATACTATAAACATATTTGTCATGATCTAGTTACTATGGAGCAGAAGTCTCTCTCTATCTCTCCTCTCTCTTTCTCCATCTCCCCATCACCCAATCGGTATGCTACTTTTATAATATTAAGCATTTTTTTTCTTCAGTATTTAGTTGATTAAACACAGTTTTATCAATTCATTTATTTATTCATGTTATTAAAACATATAGACATGTTTTATATTACTTTTGTCATTTTCTTTTGTACCTCAGCCCTAATATTCAGGCCAAAATGTTGGCAAATGAAAAACTTGTTTGTTTGTTTGAAATCCTTCAGTTCCCTAGACCCAATCGTTGACTAACCTCTCCTCATAATGCTCGATGGTCAAATAGTTACCTCCAAAATGTTTAATGTGAAATTTTGGTATTCAAATTAAACTACATAGGTTCCAATTGCCATTGCAGCATTTTCACTTCGTTGATAACTTAATACCATATCCCTAACAGATTATAAGGAATGACCTTTATAAACCATCTATATGATATCATATACATCAAAGCATGAGCCTAATAAAAATATATTGATGGATGAAGCAATCCTGTCATTGCATTACTGCCATGTGTAAAAAATGAAGAGCTCTGATGCTGTGCCAAAAAATAAATTTGGCTAAATTATTTTATAGATGATGTGACAGAAAATTATATGGCATATGGTTTTCATTGTTCTAAAATAATGGTTCCCAGTATGGTTTAAAGACTGGTTCTGAGATACACAATAGGAGAAAATGGTGGTGGACATTTAAAACCAAATTGGCCCGCTCTGGGAAACATAAATAGGGATAGTGGAGGCACCCAGTCCCATGCTAAAAATTCTATGCCTACCTCATCACTGATAATGTCATAAGAGCATCAAAGGCAAATTTTCTTACCTGCTCTGCAAGTGGAAAAGTGAAGATTTTAGGTAAATTTCTTAGTAACCACGATGTAACCTATACTTCAGGATTATCTGTGATGGAACTTAATCCGCCTCCCCCTCCAGGATTATCTTTTAATCTTTCACTCCTAGAATATTGGCTAAACATGTTATAACATGACATTACTCATCCACAGGAAAATTACAAGGAGCTAATTTCCTCAAATTGCGGACTAGTATATTTTTATTTATTTATTTTAAAGTTGAATTTAGTTGGTAACACATTTATGTTTGTTAAAAAAGGAATATTGTTTGACCTATGACCCCTAGAATATTGGTTAGACTTGTTGTAACATGAATTATTATAGGATAACTTGTTGAATTTTCTGGATCACACATTTATGACTTAAGGGGTAAACCAAGTTTCTTCAAAATATGTGTTGCAGCTTTAGTATTAAGATAATTCTTTTGTATTATTGGGTCCATAAGAATTTTTTACTTGACCAATGTTTGAGGCAGGGATTCGTCAAGTAGTGAATTTCATCAAAATATATGTTACAGTATGATGCAGATGGTCATACAGATGTAACATATATGGTGCTTCAAGTAGCGAATTTCTTTGAAGTATGTGTTGCAGGTTTAGTGTTTTTTATTTTATTTTATTATTCTCATACCTTCTATTCTCCGTCTTCATTGGTTTCTGCAAACCATCTCCCGTTGGCGAGCGCTTTCGGACACTGTCCATCTTCCGGCCGAATACATACGTTCACTGTCACGGTCTGTATTCAACGAACAAACGACGCACAAACGGACATAAGACAGCATAATCCATAGGCAAACACAAACACATTTACAAAAAAACTTTCGGAACACTTAGAACACCTCAACAAAGGAGATCACAACCAATCCCTACCTCAACCTATACCTGGAATAATGGACTCTGACCTTTATAACTCGCACGTGCGACAGACCTTATCGCCGACAAAAGTGACCGTTACAGCTACCTGACACAACTAACTCACAGAATACAAACTCAGTTGAATACAGACCGTGGCAGTGAACGTATGTATTCGGCCGGAAGATGGACAGTGTCCGAAAGCGCTCGCCAACGGGAGATGGTTTGCAGAAACCAATGAAGACGGAGAATAGAAGGTATGAGAGTTCTATATTCATTGGTGGTAGAAATAATAATAACCCTTTAGAATATTATTTTATTATCTTCATGTTATTTTGTATTTCATCCATATATGGTGTTGGGAAGATGATATCCTCGTAAGCTTCGATGTGAAGTTCCTCTTCACCAAGGTCCCTGTGGAAGACATTCTGAATCTAATGAAGTACCTCCTAACGGACTAATTGAAGAAGAATTACAGCTAGTAAAGTTATGTCTTCAATCCACCTATTTCTTTTTTAACGGTGAGTATTACTCACAGCTGAAGGTAGCAGCTATGGGATCATCATTAAGCCCACTTTCAGCGGTTTTGTATATGGAGGACTTCGGACAGAGGGCTCTCAACTCTACTCCACTTGCTCCAGTCTGTTGGTACCAATGATACAATGATACATTTGTCATTTTGAGACACAGTCGCGACTCATTGGAATGGTTCCTGAGCTATCTAAACAACATTAACAACAACACCCAGTTCACTAAGTAACTGAGGAGTACGAAAGACTACCCTTTCTGGACCGTAGACCTTTCATCGGAAGAGAGGATTAGCCAATGGGAGGGAAGGCAGGCTGCGACCAAGAACCAGTCAATTGCAGGTATAAAACCATCTAGATCAGCGATCGTTCATATTCTTTACTCAGCTCTGAAGAAGCTATCAGAAGATGTGTAAAAGGTCAGCAAGAAACCACCAGTTGACACGGTCCAACCCGGATGAAGTAATTATACAAACAAGGAAAATAATTTTTTTAGCAAAATAAGTTTTGATCACTCAACTATTTTTATGCTGACATTCAGGTATGCATATTGATTTTCATCTGTATAATTCCAGTATTTATTGTGGATATACTATTTATTTACTTTTGCTATTCTAATCTTTTATTTGTTATTTTCAACAGAATACTTTAAAAGAAAAGAACTGTGAATATTTTTTTTTTTCCAGATTTGGAGGGACATCATGAAAACTGTGTTTAGCGATTCTCATGTTATGTTTGTGGTTGAAATAGACAAAATGCTTGATAGATTAAAGAAATGTGATGCTTTGTTGGAAGTTATTCAAAGAGGGTTAAATGATTATTTAGAGAAAAAGAGATTATATTTTCCAAGGTTTTTCTTTTTATCAAATGATGAATTGCTTGAAATATTGTCTGAAACAAAAGATCCTACAAGGTAACATTTTTATTTATCATTTTGGAGCCTATTTTTTTTTCTTATTCAAACATGATTACTTTTAATTTAATTCGGTTTTTTAAAACTCTTTGATTGAAATTTTGAAAACTCAATTATAATAGATAGATAAAGCAACCTGAGCCTTCTTAATCACACATTTCCACCCACTTTTCTCATAGAATTTCATCGTAAGATCTGATGAAATCTCTAGTTTTCTTGGTGAAAGATGTTACATTTTTACAATGTCCGCAGATGACAGTAAGACAAATAATCTAAATCTGATTAATTTAATCTGACAAATCCTCTTGCATCTTAGAGCTAGAAAGAAGTGTATCATTGAGATCTTTGCCCCTTGATAAGGTGCAGGAACCAATGAAAGAAATTACATTAGATTATAACTTATTTTAAGGTCATTTCTTAACATTTTACTTTCTTAGCTTGAAAATCCTGCTTATTCCAGAGTGCAACCTCACCTTAAAAAGTGTTTTGAAGGAATTGCTAAGTTGCATTTTACTGAAGAATTAGATGTCACCAAAATGAAGTCAAGTGAAAATGAAATTGTTGAACTGGTTGATGTTATTAGTACTGCTGCAGCAAGAGGACAAGTTGAAAAATGGCTTTTACTTCTTGAAGTTGACATGAAAAAAAGTATTCACAAAGTATGTTGAGTTTTAGATATACATGAATGTAAAATTTCAATATTTTATATTGCTATAACAAGTAATTATAAAAATTAATATTTTTTTATTGCTTTTCTAAGAAGTGTTGTATTTAAAATTTATTCCTGTCAATACAAATACTTACAGCTAAAGAAAACACTATAGCTATCAAACAGGTGTTGCAGGAATACAAAACAATTTTTCAAGTCGTCTTAAAATGTAAAAATTTGGTACTGATTGCTTGCAATACTTTTCTTTGACAATTTTCTTGAAAAAATAAACCTTTTTAATTAATAACAAGTTTCATAATAATTATAAGAGTCATTTAGGAAATTTATTTTGTCTTTCTTAAATATTTCATATTTTAACATAGATTAATCATATTTTGGAATTGAAGATTAAAAAAAAATTTTAATTAGGTATTTTAGAAGCTGATGTCACAATTTGGTTCAGCATGAAAAAGTATTTAACTTTGTTTATGTAGGCTTCCACGGTCTCCAGAAATATTCATATATACCTCTTCCGAGCTTCACCATGTTGAAAAGTTAATTTTTGCCGAGCTTTTCCCCTTCACTGATGGATTCTTCAGAGCAAAATTCTTTCAACATCCAGCCCTGAAGGACTTATCACATGATGGGGAAAACTTGACAATAAATAATTTTTTGACATGCTCAGGCTCAGAAGTATTTATGAATCACATAGCTTTCTTATTGTCCTTTAATAATATGATGGAAACTGTCTGATTAATTCATTTGACAATTCTTTCTTTTCAGTACTCCAAAACAAAAACAATTATCATTTTAAATTTTATCAAATAGTGAACCCCTCAATTGCTGCATTAGCAAATAAGTAGGAATTAAGAATTTTAAAATAGCTTATTTTTATGATGTAGGAAATATGATCATCTTTAAAAATGTCTTGGATAAAATTTTGGCTAGGTTTTATCAAAATAGTTACCACCTTATCTCTCTTAGTTTAGAAAACATATGATTTGGCTATTGCACAGCTACACATGAATGCTACACATGGTGCTCATTTTCTCGAATGGCTTAGCTGCCTTTATTCTTTAAATGTTTAAATCTCATCCCAATCAGCTCAGCAATTTGGTTCAAATTTGTTTCTTTTCACTCACCATGCCCTCAGGTTAATTTGTATTTTTTTTTTTCTTTTTAGTTTAGTTTAACTCAAAATAAGAAATGTGAATTCATCAAATTTTCACTGGTAGAAAGTATTACATACTTTCCATATTTGGATAAAAGAAAGAGTAAAGAAAATTAAACAACTATTAATATTTCAAAATTAGTGACTACTATTATTGAAAACTAAAAATTTAATGTTTTTGACTGAAACAGGTGATACTATTGCACCAATGAATCAGTGCTTATTCATTTTTAAATCTTCAATATCAGCGTAGCCAATAAAACAGTAAAATTATGTTTTAGCTGTTAGAGTATAGAATTATATAGTCTAAAGTTTAAAACTAATTTGCACTAATATTTTATAGTAATATGGCTTGTATCAAATTAAATTATTATGTATAAATCTTGAATGTAGAGTCTCTCGATCTGGTTTACATTTTGTTTAACTTTTCGGAAAAAAAAAAATGTAAAAATGAGGTGTATTATTAATGATCTAACTGTACTGAAAATTGATAATACTTTAGAATTAAATTGGAAAATCAGTAGTTTGAGGATTTCTTATTACTTTGAAATGCTAGTAACTTCCTAATATTATTATTTTATAATATTTTATAGTATCTTACACAAACATATACTAAAGCTGGGCAAAAAACAACTTTCCTACACAGTTAAGCCCTGAAGAAGGATTTATGAATATTTCTAGAGGTCATGAAAGCCTATGTGAACAAGAGAAAGTTTGTTAGCTATTTAGCTTTTTCGAGTTATTATTTTCTGAATTATAAAAAGTCACTTTTATTTCTTCAATAATAACTACTATATTCATTGTCTTAAACATTATTTATTGTTATTTACATCTATAAAGTATTAAACTTCCATTTTCTTGGACATTATTTTCTCATAATTTTCAAGAACCAAAATCCTAACATTGAGATTAACCTTTAAATATTTCTTTGTAAATTTAACATGTTATAAAAATTAGTAACTTGGTCATTTATTCATAAAAAATGTTAAACTAGAATAATTTTGTTACATTTCTTTTTCATTTTTTACAGTTTTGCATATGCTTTCCTTATCAACAGGATAAGAAAGGCTTATGCAACAATATAAAATGTTAAGAAGAAATGTGATAAATGAATTATTCTAGTTAAAAATTTGATAAAAATGACTCAGCTACTAATTAAGATAACTTGAGGAATTTTAGATAATGTACGAGGAAACATTTGAAGGTTAACACACAAGTTATAATTACAAATGCTCGAAATAACCTTCTAGTTCAAAACATCATAAACAAATATAATGTTGGGATAAAGAATGCAATTAAAAAAAAAAAGAGTTTTCATTATAATTTATGGGAAAAAAAGGAAAATAGATGATTTAATAAATTATGATTTTTTAAATGTAATAGACAGGATAAATATGAAAAAAAACCTCATCAAATAAGGCAATTGACAATTTTTCATTTAATAAATTATGTTTTAAAAAGAATCTCAGTGAGGAGTAGCTTGAAATAGCCAGATGGATTCCAATGGTTCATTAAAGATGGACATCAATGACTAAGTAAAGGACTAATTTCTATCATCTAGATTCCAGTTACTAATGAGGAGAGTCAGAGACTCAGTATCGATTCTGACCTAAAAAAGGTCTCTCAGTTTAGTTCTGGTCTCTGAGATTTAAGCATAAACCTCCCTCTGAGATCTCTCCAGACATCTCTGTCACCCTTATGAGGACTTACAAGTTAAGTCAAAAAGTCGGCAATATTAAAATAATTACCCAACAATTTTGGAGTATTTTATTTTTCTAATCCTGGCCGAAACCCTGTTTAATTTCTCCAGCATAATAATTGACAGCCAATGTACCTCCAACTAAGAAAAATGATTTAATTAATGCTCCTTAATATTAAAGAATTATTTTTCCCGTGTGATAATCCCAGTTGAAGAGTTTATCAAGGACTGTACTGAGATATGATGTTTGGGTTTTTTGAGGAATAAAGCAGGAAAACAGTTTAATTTAAGGACAGGATTAGTGGCAATGGGTTATTGTGACGTGGCTTGATTTTTCAGGATTCGCTTTGAATCTCCACTTGGACTACCAGAATTCTAGGAATTGGAACTATTCTCGGAGGAATTGAGAAGCAAGAGTGAGACTTGAATTTGAAGAAAAAATAGCTATATCAGCAAGTCAGTTAGCAGAGTTAGTGTTATTTTCCTAGAAGAATGGGTCTTAATGGAAGAATAAGCCATGTATAACAATGTTACCTTTGATTTTAAATAATGTACAAAATCTTTTAATACAGTTGTGAAATCTTGTGTGACACTACTTGAACTAACACACACATTATATATTCATAATACTGAAAATTTGTGTGTGTGTGTCTATCTATCTATCTATCTATCTATCTATCTATATATATATATATATATATATATAATTTTCATAATAAATGTATATTTATTTTGCAGATAGTGTCTGAAGCAATGATTCATTATCCTAAAAAACCTCGGCACCAATGGGTATTAGACTGGCCTGGTCAAACAGTATTAGCTGTTTCAAGTACATATTGGACTACAGAGGTTCATCATGCTATTCGGAGGAAGTCAATTACAAGATACAAAAATCAGTGCAATTCCCAAATTGATAAAATTGTTGAATTGGTCAGAGGGAAACTATCAACTCAGCTGAGAACTACTCTTGGTTAGTTGAATTATATGTAGAATTTTCATAATTTTGTTGCAATGAAATTGTAAATATAGATCTACTCCCTTGGAAAGATACTTGAGTACTTGCCACTAGCCCTATTGGTTAATAAATTATTTGAAAATTTAACTTAACTTAACCTTAATTTAACTTATTAATAAGATAGTCTGATGGAACCTTAGATAAGAAGAAAACATTGTAGCTAATAGTTTATCTGTTGTAACAAAGAAATATAAAGAGCAATATGAGTAAATACAATAAAGACAAAATACATGTAAATAACATTTCCAAGATTTTCAACATTTAAGATAGTGATCTATTCCCATTTTTAAAATATGGAAAAATTATGTAAAAATATTTGAATTGATACAAAATTTTATGAAATTTTAGTAATTCCAAAACAAATCAACCAACGGTCAAAATGGTAGGTCTTGTATTTGTATTATTATTTTTAGTTCATAAATAAAACTAGTATATTGGATAAAAGTATAAGGTTTTTAGTACCTTAAAAGTTTGTTCTTTTCGAAAAAACAAATAATTTTTTACAGTTTCATTATTTATATAGCTCCAACTTGAGGACTATTTGGCCTATAAAGCCGATATTTTCTAACCACTCTTTCTCCATATTTCATGAGATTTGACAAAAAGAAAATTAATTTTTTAAAAATATTTTAAGAAATATATTTTTTTAAACACATTTTTATTA
This sequence comes from Oncopeltus fasciatus, assembly GCA_000696205.2. Taxonomy (NCBI): domain Eukaryota; kingdom Metazoa; phylum Arthropoda; class Insecta; order Hemiptera; family Lygaeidae; genus Oncopeltus; species Oncopeltus fasciatus. Next base: position 357,625 of record KZ807578.1, read on the forward strand.
GTCTGTACAAAATTTCCTAATTTTTTGGAGATTTTAATAGTGAAACTTTATATATTAACGGGAAATTTCATTGAATTGATTGCTGTGTCTTGTTTTTATACATTAGAATTGAAATTGTTTCTGATAGAGCATGAAATATTCCTAATAAATTTTAGGTATCCCTCTCTCACAGCTGAACTATTTTTCTGGGTTTTATTCTATATTTTTAAGTTTAATGTTAGATTGTTATTCAAGATTTACTGGATTTAAATACAAATTACGGCCTCTCAAGCTGAAGAATAGTTTTTAATCCACCCCCTAAATTCTGTGATTTTGAATAAAAAAAATAAAATGCAATAACTATTTCAGTGCTATATTTCTAATTTCTTTCGGTTTTAATGATAGCTATGTTTGATAGAGTAATGTATTATAATTTTGGGTTTCAGGTAAATCCCAGTGTTCAAATTTTATAAAATAACTAGTCACATCATTACTATAATTCAATTATTTTTCCCTCTCTTGTGAAGGAGCAATATTTGATCAAACTAGAATTTGCAGGTAGATAATCATTAAAATTTGATGAAAAATAGGAGTTGAACATTGATAATTGGAATGTGTTTATTAGGCAAAATAAATTTTTACTTATTAAATTCTGAATTTCGATCACTTTCTTTTTTAAAGGTGCTTTGGTTGTTATTGATGTTCATGCTCGTGATGTTGTTGCATCATTGGAAGCAGGAAAAATTTTAAAAGATGATGAATTTCAGTGGTTGTGTCAATTACGTTATTATTGGGTGGTAAGTATTACATTTGAACTTCCTAATTACATTTAGTTAGTTTTCTTTATTATTATTTAAATTAGCTTCTATTTAATATTCAATACAATTTATTTAATACTTGAGATGTTTTAAATATTTCTGTTCTTTCCTAAATAGTATTACTTTTTGTATTACAAATTTACAATGTTAAATAAAAGTTAGATAATAAAAAACTGTACAACTGTAGCATCAGGAGCTGACCAAATTTTCTCCAGTATACTGAAATGTCCAAACTATATATAAAAAGTATTAAAATTAACAAATTAGAATTTTAAGCACTAAACCATTGAGAATGGACTCACAAATATAATATATATATGTGTGTATATACTCGAGTGAGATTAAAATAGAGTGAAAATAAGTTTCAGTGTGTTGGTTTAAAATAAGTTATCACAAATAAGTTGAGATTCCCTTAGGAAGAAATAAGCTTAGAAAAAAGTTTTGTAAATTCACAAGATTTATTCTTCTGTGCCAAATTTTTATTTGAAATGCAATGAAATAACTAGGAGGCAGTGAGGCTCATTTGAAAAATGTTCTGTCAGAGAGGAAGCTTCACACTTCAATAGAGTTGTATAAATGCATCTTCAATTATAAAAGTAGAAAACAATATAGCTGACATGATGTTATTTATAGAAATGTGCAAGTTCAGGAAATGTATGAGACCCATAATTTAAGGGTGCATAATTATAAATAAAATAATAAATAAAACAAGTCAAAGAGGTGAGCGAAGGTGATAAATGAAAATTAGATTGAGAATTAAAAATGATATAAAATAAGTTTTTGATGATAAACATTACATGTAATGATAAACAGTCTGATATGCTGAAGTTTTGTAAAATAGGGAATTCCTCTGGTTTTTATTTGTATTTGAGCTTCCATATCACATAATTCTTCTCACATATAATATATCTTGTATCAATTAATAAATCTGTGTCAAATTTTATTTTACTCAACTAAATATTTGCCTGTTGAAGCAAATCTCTCACTATTTATAGTACAAGATAATCTCCCACTCTTTTCATCAAATTTTACTTAATAAGGAACTCAAATCTTTCATTTCACATTTATAAGTGACATGCAAAATTTTACTAAGAAAAATAAATAATTTTGGCTCATAAACCATTAATTTAAAAAGTACAATAAAACCACACTCCTGATTGTTCAACTTCCCTGTGTAACTCCTATGATTCCTTTATCACTAAAAAATTTGTATTGTTTTATTACTCTAACCAAAATATTATTCCTGATATTATTATCCCTTCCTCATTTTTTTTTTTTTTTTTTGCTAAATAGTGAACTCAGCCTGTTATCTTTAATTTAAACATGCAAAATTTCTTTAAGAAATCTCAAGAAGCACTTTTGACTAGTTAAGTGCTGATCAGCTAATCATTGATTACCATTGATCCAAATAAGTAGTAATTGGATGGAGCCTGGTGAGTAAGCTGCATGCAGAAGAATTTTCCAACCATATGCCTCAATTTAGAGACTAGGTGTACTTGAGTTGGGTGGTCTCTACTTTGCTGGTTGGATGTAAAGTTGTTTTCTATTCAGTGAGACTGGAACCATCCTGATAAATATTCGTATTGTCTATTGACATCACAAACTAGTAGTAGGTTTCAAAACCATGGTAAAAAATGTCTTCCATTGAAGCCTGTCAATTGAATTTGTTTGAGGATATATATTAATGTTTGTGTTTAATCAATTTAAATGTTACTATTACTGGTCAATTTTCATTACTGCTATAAGTTTTACAAATTCATATTGAATGAATTAAGTGCATGGTTGAATATTTTTAAGTGTAAAAATTCTATGAATAATTACCTTACACTTTTAATTACTTAAAATGTTTATTTAGTACTTCTGTTACTTTATGCTCATTTATTTTATTAATTACTAACATTTTTAAATAAGTATCCATTTAATTTATTTATCAAATAATAAACAATAATATGTGCTAATGTATTTTAGTTGTATAAGTAAGTAATGTAAGCATAACATAAGTTTCATGTTATTTTTCATTATAAACGTGTTTTCCATCTAATTTTTACTTTTCAATATAATGGTATTATAAAAATACATTTTATTATGGGCTATGTGTCAATAATAATAAGTAACAAAGATAAATTAAAGTTAAGTTTATTATAACAAATGTACATTACTATTTACAGCTTACAATTAAACCTACTGCCCTTAATAACTAATAAATAAATAAATAGAAAATATAAATTACTTATAGCTAAATAACAAATTTATACAAATTAATTAAATGTGCTTATTTACATAGAGGCCTCAAAAGAACTTGCTAATTAAAGTCACTTATCACTGCACTGTTACTGGCACTTAAAAGGTTATGACCAGCTCTACATTCTGATACATGCATTCTGACTTGGAAACTGACACTGAGTGAGACTTACTTAAGTCTTACTTAACCCTGACTCAGGAAATGCTGGCTAGCAGCTTTTATAACTTCAGAGAAAGGCCGAAGCAGGCCTAGAAGATTCTAATAGCAATGAAGGATGTAAGTGGCATCCTTCAATTGTCCTTTTACCATTCAGGTCTGGTCCTCACATCACCTATTTCTCTAATCTTTAACAATATTAAAGGGAAATTTTCTTTTATTATATTTTGCTTCAATTTTATCAAAATAATTTGAACCTTATTTTAAATTTCAAACCAGAGGCATAAGAGTATGATTTTGAAAACTTTAATATGTTTGTGGTAAAAAATTGTTATTATAATTTTTAAAATGCCGCAAATGATTTCATTAGTGAAAAAATGTACAAATTTTATATTTTGGAAAGGAATTGTGAATTTGAAAATCATCTCTTTGAGGTACAAAAGATGGTGATGAAAGGTGTGAATATGAAAAATCTAGATTTTAATATATATGTCAAAATAGATGAACTTGGACGCTAATAGGCGTAATAGACATTAACTAATCTTGAGATTATAGACATTAACCTTTAATTTCTTGGGAGCATGTGTCATACTGCCTGCTCACAGTAGGTTTCTTGTGCCAATTGATAGTGGATTCCCATGAATACATGATCAACAGGTGCTCTAGGTGAGGTTGGTCTCCAAACTTGACACAGAGCTTGTGGAGGTGTTTAGAGTGGTTGGGCAAACTCATATGAAATAAGGTTCATTGTCAGAGCAGGCTTAGCCTAAATCCCCAAATTTCATAAATTCGATTCACTGATTTGTTGTGGGGTTGTGAATTAATTTATCACTCACTAGTATTATTCCTAAGAGAATATACTAAAAATTTGATTAGCTCAAATTAAAATACTAAAAAAAAATAATTATAATA
>KZ807578.1:364885-398085 GCA_000696205.2 Oncopeltus fasciatus
ATGTGATATATATATATATATATATATATATATGTAGAAGAAGCACTCGTGCCTGCGATATATAATAATCAAGAACAGGTGGGATAGAGAGTGCAGTGCCCACACAAAAAGAAAAAATCACAAGGAGTGACTCAATGAGGAATGAAGACAGTCTGTCCCTCTTCAGTCTCTCTTCACTCCTCACTATCGAAGGGCAAGAGAACTCTCATACCTTATATTCTCCGTCTTCCTTGGTTTCTGTACATCATCTCCCGTAAGGAGCGCTTTCGGACACTGTCCATCTTCTGGCCGAATACATACGTTCACTGTCACGGTCCGTATTCAACTTCAAGGGCAAGAGATCCCCGAAAATTTTGCTCCTTGTGATTTTTTCTTTTTGTTTGTGCACTGCACTCTCTATCCCACCTGTTCTTGATTAATATATATTGTGTGTGTGCGTGCGTGCGTGCGTGCGTGCGTGCGTGCGTGCGTGCGTGCGTGCGTGCGTGCGTGCGTGCGTGCGTGCGTGCGTGCGTGCGTGCGTGCGTGCGTGCGTGCGTGCGTGCGTGCGTGCGTGCGTGCGTGCGTGCGTGCGTGCGTGCGTGCGTGCGTGCGTGCGTGCGTGCGTGCGTGCGTGCGTGCGTGCGTGCGTGCGTGCGTGCGTGCGTGCGTGCGTGCGTGCGTGCGTGCGTGCGTGCGTGCGTGCGTGCGTGCGTGCGTGCGTGCGTGCGTGCGTGCGTGCGTGCGTGCGTGCGTGCGTGCGTGCGTGCGTGCGTGCGTGCGTGCGTGCGTGCGTGCGTGCGTGCGTGCGTGCGTGCGTGCGTGCGTGCGTGCGTGCGTGCGTGCGTGCGTGCGTGCGTGCGTGCGTGCGTGCGTGCGTGCGTGCGTGCGTGCGTGCGTGCGTGCGTGCGTGCGTGCGTGCGTGCGTGCGTGCGTGCGTGCGTGCGTGCGTGCGTGCGTGCGTGCGTGCGTGCGTGCGTGCGTGCGTGCGTGCGTGCGTGCGTGCGTGCGTGCGTGCGTGCGTGCGTGCGTGCGTGCGTGCGTGCGTGCGTGCGTGCGTGCGTGCGTGCGTGCGTGCGTGATATATTGTGTGTGTGCGTGCGTGCGTGCGTGCGTGCGTGCGTGCGTGCGTGCGTGCGTGCGTGCGTGCGTGCGTGCGTGCGTGCGTGCGTGTGTGTGTGTGTGTGTGTGTGTGTGTGTGTGTGTGTGTGTGTGTGCGTGCGTGCGTGCGTGTGTGTGTGTGTGTGTGTGTGTGTAAAGAGAAGACGGGTTTTGGTTCATAAAATCAAATATTTAGGAAACCAGATATACAAGGTGTGGCTATTAAATAATGAAACTGATACTGCTGTAGAAGAACTACATCTGCACGAATTCCAATCAACTGACAGCTGTACAGCGTAAAGTCTTCTCTTTTTATTGCAGTGCCTCCCATGTTTGTCTAGAAATCATTCTGGCTATAACCTTCATTTATGTTAGTGATGTTTGTTTTGTTATGCCGAAAACATATTAAGTTTAATAGTATACCAATGAATTGTCATGAAATTACGTAAAACCCCTACTGAAACTTATCATTTCTTTATAGATGTTTATGGTGATGAGTGTTTATCACATGTGCAAGTTTTTGAGTGATTCAAGCGTTTCCAAGATGGCCGAAAAGACGAAAATGATGACTGCCTGGGTCATCATACACATCCAAAACTGATGAAAATATCGGAAAGGTCAGTCATCTGGTTCAAGCTGACTGTCGGTTAACTATGCGTGAGATTGCTGAAACTGTTGGAATTTACAAAGAATGCATAAGGCAAATTTTAACAATAACTATTATGCATACAAAAAGTGTGTGAGAAAGTGGTGCCTAAGAATTTTCACAACCAAACAAAAAGAAGCTCATAGAAAAGTGTGTACTGACTCTTTAGATGCTGTTATAATTGACCAGAACTTCTTTGAGAGTCATAACATGTGTTGAATCTTTGTTTTTCTCTGACGATCCTGAAACGAAATGTCAATCAATACTTTGGAATGAGCAAATCGATAGCGATGATGATAATTTTTTTTCATATTCATGAGCTCAAACTATTGATCAACATTACTACTGTGAGGTGTTTTCTCAACTCAGCAAAATAATAAGGAAAAAATGACCCAAATTGTGGATGAACAATTTATGGGTTCTCCATCAATACAAGGCTTACAATGCATTGTCTGTCAAGATGTTTCGAGCCAAGTACAACATCTCAGTTTTATTCCATCTGTTTTATGCTTTATTTCAGTCTGTTGAAGCTGTGAAAGATAAAGCAGCACACGTTATGCAGGAACTCACAAAACAAGACTTCAAGCACTGTTTCAAACAATGGAAAATTCAAATGGAGTGCTGTAAGGATAGAGGAGGGGTGTATATTGAAAGAGATAAAAATTAAACATTATAAATTTAAAATAAAATATTTTACAGCAATAGTCTTATTATTTAATAGCAATACCTCGTCTATGTATATGTGCGTGGGTGAGTGGTTTTTCAATATACTGTTCACCTCAGTGAAACTCATCAACTCTACAATATATTGTTTTTTGGTATATCCCCTCAAAAAGAAACCATGACCTAGGTTATATTTTATTTTTTCATTACTAAATCTCCATTGATAAACTAAAGTATACTAAAGTAAAACTCTAAAGTACTAGTCATATTAAATCCTTTGCGATCTCCAATTTATTTGTTCATTTAAGTCTTTCACATCTTGTTATTTCACAAATATTTATTTCAAAAATTAATTTTGATCCAACTCAAACTCTGGAGCTGTACACATATATATATAAGTGTATTTAGTCATATATATTTATTCAAGTAAATATGATCACATTGCTAACATAGTATTTATTATCCTAATTATTAATTTATTATCATATTTCAATCAAAAGAAAATACTGTTTATAAAACACCATACACAATTAAATAAATGCATGAGGTATATTAAAACCTCATGCATTTATATACCAGGTATGCAAGTTTAAAATGTCGTTTATTTCTTAAAATATATACACAGTAATTTAAAAAAAAGTATAATATATTTTATTCAAAGTACTGGCCCTCGCTTTCTACACATTTTGTCCATCTCTTGGGCAATATATGGATACCATTCCAAAAGAATGCTTCATCTTTATTTGAAATCCATTCATCGAGCCATTTTCGTACGTTTTCGAAATTGTTGAAGTGTTGCTCCGCCAATGAGTGTCCCATCGATGAGAAGAGGTGATAATCAGAAGGCGCCAGGTCAGGTGAATACGGCGGGTGGGGTAGGAGTTCCCAACCAAGCGAAGAAATCGTTTCCTTAGTCAATCTGACTGAATGTGCAGGAGCGTTATCATGCTGAAGAATGACTTTGGCGTGCCTGTGAGCCCATTCTGGGCATTTTTCGATCAATGCGTGACTCAAATTGATCATTTGTTGTCAGTAGCGCTCGGTATTGACTGTTTCGCCGGGCTTGAGAAGCTCGTAGTAGACTACTCCCTTCTGATCCCACCATGTGTGTACACAGCATTGTCTTCTTCCCAAAACGATATGGTCTTGCACTCGATGTGGATGGTTGTCCTGGCGTTACCCATGATTTTTTTCGTTTGGGATTCTGAAAATAAATCCATTTTTCATCGCCAGTTACAACTCAATGCAAAAAACCCTTTCTTTTGTGGCGTAAAAGCAGCATTTCGCACACAGTTTTTCGTTTTTCCATCTGTCGTTCGTCCAATTCATGTGGAACCCATTTTCCAACCTTTTGAATCTTTCCCATAGCTCTCAGGCGATCGGAAATGGCTTGCCTAGTGACATTCAACTGTTCTGCCATCATTTGTTGGGTTTGGGTATTGTCTTCGTCTAATAAAGATTGCAATTCGAAGTCCTCAAACTTTTTTGGTCGATTTTCTCGTTTTTGATCAGTAACATCAAAATCACCATGTTTGAAACGTTGAAACCAACGTTCACATGTCTTGACGGTTGGAGCAAGATCGCCATAAGTCTCAACAAAAATTCGATGACATTCAGATGCCTTTTTCTTTTGATTAAATAAGAAAATCATGACATGCCGCAAATGCTCTTTATTTGGCTTAAAATTAGACATTTTTAACACCAAAGAAAGGTATGATACGTCCACATAAACGACTTAAAAACAACTGACTTTTGTAAACAAATTACTAACAAACAAAATAGCGTTTAGAGATAAGCAAATCCTTCAATAGGCTAAAGCGCATTCTATTGGAATTAAAACGACATTTTAAACTTGCATACCTGGTAATTGTGTATGGTGTTTTATAAACATTATTTTCTTAAAAGAGCATTTTTTCACTATTTAAATTAAAATTAACTTAGTTAATTTATTTAAATTATTCAGTCTTTTCCACAAATATACAAATTTTAATTTGACACATTATCATGCATAAATTCATTTTTTAAACTTAATGCAATGCAAAATGTTAAAAGAATAATTATAATTTTGATATAATTTAATTGAGACTAATTGTATGTTGATAAGGTTTAACTTGTCTTATGAACAAGTTTAAATTATGAACAATTCTGCTTATGGTTTGAGGTTGGTTGGCCGTCAAGTATTATGCTGGAGAAATTAGTCAGGGTTTCAACCAGGATCAGAAAAATAAAATAGTCCAAAATTATTTCCAATATAGCTTTCTATTTAGGTAATGTATTGCAATACATTACTATCACCTTGATGATGACTTACAAGCTAAGTCCAACTTAACATAATTTTGACTTAACTTGTAAGTCATCATCAGGGCGATAGCTTGGAGAGATCTCCGAGGGAGGTTTATGGTCACATCTCAGATAACAGATCTAAACTACTTAGTTGAAAAATACATCCCATCTCAGATTGTAAAACTTGAGTTTAGTTCTGCTCTCTGAGATGTGACCATTAACCTCCCTCGGAGATCTCTCCATATATCACTATCATTCTGATGACTCACAAGTGAAGTTGAAACTTTGGCAGTAATAAAATAATTGCCCAATAATTTTGGAGTATTTTATTTTTCTGATCTTGACAAAAACCCGGACTAATTTCTCCAGCATAATTCTGCTTATGCTTTATTATTTATTGAATATAATTTTTTTTTAAAACCTCTGTGATCTCAGTGCAACTATTAATTTATTTATTACAAGTGATTCATATGAATATATATANATATATATATATATATATATATATATATATATATATATATATATATATATATATATATATATATATATATATATATATATATATATATATATATATATATATATATATATATATATATTTATGAATTGTAGAACCTTTGGTTAATTAGTCTAGTTTGTAACCTTCAGCCTATTATCTACAAAATATTTCATTGTTCACTCTCTAAACACACTGTAGTTTAAATAAAATTTATTATCAGTATAACAGGATTCTAAATAGTCAATTGAATTTTCTCTCAATTTAGAACGTTAATCAATTGTCAGAAAAATATTTGTCATGCCTATCCTTAAATGATAGGCTGAACAGCTGAACATAATCTTAAATCATTGATAATTTTAATATCTGTTGTTGTAATTCACAACAATCTTGTATAAATTTGTTAGATATTGTTTTTGAATTATGAGGAGACATAAATAATTTTGAAAATACTAAGTAATGGTATTCATTTTATTTACATTAAAATAAGGAGGGCACCATTTTATCATAATCACAAGCATAAATACAATACAATCTCTCTATATAATCTCTTTCCTACTTTCTCCTCAGGCTCTCATCCCAGCCCTCGTGCTAGTGATTTTTGACATCAATCGACAATCACTCAGCACTCATCCTATTTCACATTTCCCTTATTTTTTGAGTTTTCATTTTTCATTTATTTCATCAGTCTATGAGGTTCTTTCATATTACCTCCTTCTTACTTTCTCACATAATATTGGTCTGCCCTCTATTTACTCGATTGGTTCCTTCTATTGTTCTCTTCGGCTATTCTCTCAAAGTTTCACTTAATTTCATAATTAAAAATGCTTGAACTCAAATTAAAGCTACTACAAAGAATCATTGCTGGAGTTGAACTTATTGGTCAGGATGTCAAGGAAAACCCAGGCTGATTTGACCTCTTTAAGTTTAAGTGGAGCCAAAGAAGATTGGGAAGGGTTTGGTGATATTTGGAATGAAGGAGTGTCCATTTAGTTTACACGGATGGTGATACCTTTTCCAATCAAGAGTTCCAAGGAGTGTTTGACTCTGTAAAAAAAAAAAAAGTTACATGCAATTCTGCTGGACTTTCAATCCAAACTACCTTTTGCTTCCACCTCACCCAGCTAGGACACAATCAGGAACTCACAATGCATTTCAGATTTCCATACCGATTTTCACGGGCCACCTCATGGAATAAAACCAGTTTTACGATACCTTCATCTCCATGGTGCAGGATGTGGCATTCTTGACCAACCTTTACAAATTGTATTGCCCATGGGGTATGCTCAGAGTTAAACCCCTTAAGCTGTTGAATAGAATTCCTGTTGAATAGAAATCTAACATGTAAGCATCGGGGAGTATTCTTGCCTCACTCTTTCTCAACCTGAAGCTTGATGATCCTTGGGGCTACTCTCATCATATTGTATCTGAGAGCATAGGATCAAACTGCAAGGTGAAAATGAAGAGTTTTTTGACAGTGGAGATTATTAGTAGAGAATTTTTTAGGGTTCGGTAAAGATTGGGAAAGAAACTATCTACCTTAAATGATGAGTTCTCAGGAGATTTTGAGAGAGGTAGTGATGAAGAGTCGGTGCAGTTTTGGGGTGGTGTAAATGAATAGGAGAGGTGGAAGGCAATGGTGTTTGCCTGGAGTCTGGTGGGAGGTCTGTGTTGTGTGAAATGGACATTGTAGGAACAACCCAGATTGTGATTAAAGTTCAAAGTTTTTGACAGTGGAGATTATTAGTAGAGAATTTGCAGGAGTTCGGTCAAGGTTGAAACTACCACAATCTCCATGATCAAGAAATCTTTCCATTTGAACAAAATTCATAAGAACGATATTCAAAATGTAAAGATGAAGAACAATAGTGGAAATATTAAAGAAATACCATGAAGCTGGACATCAAAAAGTTGTATGAAGATATTCCAGTAAAATTGTTATACTTCAGTAGCAGAATATATAAGGAAATGTCCCGTTTATGGATAGAAAATGTTCACAAAAATGCTAAGGAAAACTTACCATTTTGTGTGAACATTGATTATAAATCATAAATATTCGAATCCTTACCACCAAAAAACTAATCAAATCGTTAGAAAAAACCTAAAATTTCTTGACTTTTATATTAACAAAGATAGGAATAATTGGGACGAATTCCCAATTTTCACATAAAATGATCCAATTTTTGACACTCTTATCCAAAGTTGAACCTAATTGACTGTGAACTAGCTTTTGGGGGAGAACCACTTATACTAAACTAATTTTTAGAGCATATTCAGAACAACTAGCAAAAAAATTTTCCAAAGATGGAAAGTTTAAGTGACCCCATTAATAATGAAACATAAAGGCAGAACCAAGAGTGTTTCTACAATGTCCAGCACTTCACACAGACCTGTAACCAGATTCGAGGCAGGCACCAATACCTCCTAGCTCTCCTCTTCATTTACACCATCTCATAACTGCACCGACCTTTCATCACTACCTCTCCCATCTCCTGACAACTCATCATCTAAGATAGGTGGTTTCTTTCCATATTTTGAAACCCAACCTTGGTTGAACCCCAACAAATCTCTACTAATTTCTCAAGGATCTTTCGAGAATGTTCCCAAGGTTCAAGATGTCCTTGACTTTGTCTGAAAGAGGAAAAATGTGTTGAAATTACCCTCTGATGTTTTGTCTACTAGCCATAGTCACTCATCCGGTGATTCTTTTCATTCATCAATGAATTTTAGTCACTAAAAACGGGGAAACAAAGGCACATCCCATAAGCCTATCGCTGGCTCACAAAGACCACAGGCTGTGATGAGCAACCTATCACCAAAGGCATTTTGAACTAGGTCAGCCAAGTGAAAACCTTGGCTGCTATGGTGGCATTTACCCAGTTTCTCCTTTGGGTGAGAATCAAGAATCCCCTGCTCGCAAATCCTTACAGTGAACCCTCCTTGCTGCATCTCTACAAGGATTTGAAAAGCACCTCACACAATGTGAGGCCAGTCTTCCTCCACTTGGAGATATCTCTGGAGTATTCACCCACTCTTATTTAGGATTTTTTATTTCAGTGAAACCTTTAATAAAGATGGATCAACTGGAACATACAGAAATTAATATTGGTTTATTAGGATTTCTCAAATTTCTCTGGCTAGATAAATATGTGTCTTAGAAAAGATGTCTGATTGATCCTAGGAACAATAAAATTACACTCGTTTGTGAGTTGAAGATTTAAATAATAAGTTCAGGAAAAGATCTTAAGTAGATAAAAAAGATTTTGTTTGTACAAAAATATGCATGATTTAATTTAATTAATCATTGAAACTTAACTGAATAAATCTTTGGGAAATACTGTCTAAGAGGCTTTGGATAGAATTATTTATTATTTTATTATGAGTAAAGTATAGAATACAGATCCATGTTATTTGTGCCCATCATGTGTACCATGTTGCTAAGTTTATCTCTATTTTTTTTAAGAATTTCTAAAATGTAATGTATATAACCAATATAAATTTTCCTTAAGCAACTAAAATAAAAATTTTAAGACCATTTTCTCATAACCACAATATTGTGACCATGCTATGAGAATATGTCTGTAATAATTCTGCAACGAAGTTAATAATGTATTGTACTCCTACTGTTTGAGTAAAATAACATTATTGAAAAATTATATTAGCTTCACTTATGTGTGTGATGATAACTTCTCTTTTGGTTGACAAGATAATATAATATTTTATTCTTTTTAGTTATACTTGTATGTACATGAGACTTTTTGTTTTTGCTAGCCCCTCGAGCTGCATTGTCCTGTTGTCCCTAAAAGAAAGCTACTATTTAAATCTACTCCTTCCTGAGAGTGACATTTTTTATTATCATAACAAAATGTACCCTGATAGCAATAATATAAATTTACATAGATTTTAACTCAAGAGTTCACTTTAGTTGGATGAAATCATATTCTAGGTTTAAAAAAAAGTTTTTCCTGCACCTTAGTTAAGGAAGAAAATTGTTTAAGTGTGAAGTTTTAACCTGCAGTTGTGTCCCACTTGAAAATTTTGTTAAAATAAAATCACGAATATGGCTTATTGGAATACTAATTTTCTGCTGAATATTGTGAGATATATTTTTAGTATTAACAAACTCTACAGGGTAGTGAACTGCAGCTTTCACCTGGGCAACTTGAATAAGATATCACTCACTAAGATGATGGGATATCTGTTCCACACATAGATATCTCATCATCTCAGTAGAACAGATGAATAAAGGTGTCTTTGTGCTGTGTAATTTTTGGTGTAAGGTGGGTGGACCTTTCCTTTGTAATGGGCTTAAATTAGATTTTTTTTTTATTTATCAACTGTTTAGATCCTTGACAAATGTACATAAATTGTTTGGAAAGTTTAATTTTCCTATTTTCTTCACTCAACCTTCTTTCTTAGGAAGTAAGTTGGAGAATTCTCTGCCCCAGTTTAGCCTTTGAGATGAACTGCTCAAATCCCTAGCCAGTAAGAGCCCAACCAAAAAATAAACATATTGCTCCTGATACCTTGGAGCTTTTTGAATTTTATTTGAGCTTCCCATTTAATTATAATTTTATTTCTCTCTAGTGAGCCACGTAGACTCATCCAAAACTATTAATTTGCATTCCCCTTCCTTGTGTAGTATCATACTAATTATTGAAGTATTACTCAAAAGAGTTCCAGTATAATTCAAATTAAGAGGGAGTTTGAAGGCAAAGTGTACTGTCTTTCGACCTTCCAATGAAATATCAGCTAGAAAAACTATGGAAATGTCTATATTCTATTTTCTTTCACTAGCAATTAGCAGGTTTATTGAAATAATTTAGCCTTGGGACGTTAAAAAAGAAAAGTTGTCCACCCATAAATTTGATATTTACTTAGTCAAATTTTGTTCAGTGTTGTTTTTTAAAGTTTGGACTAAATAATTCAGAATGCTGGATTATGCCGTAAGACTTTTCTTTCAGTTATTCCCTGTTGATAATTACTAAGCTTATATCATTTGCTGGTGCATGACCATACTGTTGAAGTTATTGGTTATATTTGATCCTACCTATCATACTTGAACTATAGACACTTAGTTTGAACTGCATATAATTGGCTCATTGATTTCCTTTTCTCCTATTTACAGCATCCTATCTCATTCCTGCATTACCTAATTATCATATCTGTAATATGTATATTCATATTTTTTAGCAAAAAGCAGTATCCTTTCATAAATTTGATCACCTTAGCTTTGATAATCTTGAAACTGATCTCAATTCACTTGTCTGGAATAAATTTTTTTCTCTTTATTAATTGGTTAAATGGTCAAAATCCTAACTAATAATAGCTATAAAGTTAATTATTGCTCCTTGAAAACCCTCTGATTTTATCGCTCTCTTCCTCTTTATTTGAAAAATCAGAATTGAGAAAACTCATTAGAAGGCAAGCTTTCCACTTCATATTTAATAATGCCACGATTTGCTTCAGCAGCTGTAAAAAAATTTTTTTTGGTATGCCTTAAAATGATAAGAATTTTGTAGGCTTCTGTCATGTTTCTCTTTGAAACAAATTACTAAATTGAGGCTTTTTTTTTTTTTTTTTAGGTCAAGCTTAACAAGCTTAGAGAAAGATCTAAAGAGATTATTAAGTATTGGTTAGTCTTAATTAGGATTAAATTATTTACAGTCCTTTGAAATCTAAAATTTCATAAAAGGGTCATTTTTTTTTTTTTTGGACACAAAAACCTTTGTTTTTTGTTATATAAAACTAACAAACAAATAGAAATTATGAAGAACCTTTATCCCCAAAAATATTTGTCTGAAATAGACAAGTTAATATTAAATTATTAACTAATTTGAGATCAATACTAAATTAATGAAAGTAATATAGACCCTGCACCCAGAAACACACCATAAAATTTACTAATCAAATATAAGAAGGCCATAATATATAAACTCAACAAATAAGAAAACTTTGATTTAGCTTAACCAGTTCCTTAACTTATGAAATCCAAATTTGAGATATCTGCAAACCACTTATGATTTAACTTATCTCTTGTCAAATTCAGACCAATCCTTAGTTTTATTATTTTTAAGAGATAAGTTTTTAAAAAAATATGCAAAGTAGTTGTATGTAAATGATATATACACACAGAAAATTACATCTCAGATAGAGGTCGAAGTAGATCTTAACCCGGGAGAACTCGCGCCCCAAAATGAGTAACGAGAACTCGCATGTTAGGGAATCCCTCACGCCCCACCATTTTTACTGTTTTGATCTCAAAATAACTTCTAAGAGCAGATTACCACCGCTTTTGGGTTTTCACAGCATAAAGGAATAATTAAATAAAAAACTTAAGTAATTTATGGTTTATTTGGTATCAATATAAAAAAAAAATTATACAGGAAAAAATTTACTTGCACTAATGACTTTTTTTGAATGAAAAAAAAAAACAAACAGCTGATATTATAAAGCAAGAAACATATTAAACATGAATTAACTTGAATATAATTACATATCTTCTTCTTCACTACACTTCACGCACGTAAGTCTAGTGTGAGAGTTGCATATCGGTTTTCTGCATTTCCCGCACTTTTTCTTCGTTTTCCTATTTTTCCTCCGTGGGCAGAACGCACAGAGTCCTTCAGGTATCTTTTCTTCCGAGACTTGTGCTTCTTCATTAGCAATTCTTTTTGAACTGTTTCTTATGTTCACTGGGAGAGTAGGTATTAAAGAACGCATCAATAAATGTTGTTTCATTAGGCTCATGGATAAGGTTTTGAGATATTCTCGCCTTTCTATCAAGTTTTCAGTATTTTCTTTGTAAATTATCTGACTATTGTTCCACCAACATTAAGCATTATGAAAAATAATGTAAGAGGCCACCTGCAACTTATTCTCGCTACCGAATATAATGCTTTCATTCCATCCACGTCAACTCCTCCATTAGTGAGATTGTAGAAAGTAATGATTTCCGGTTTGACATCGTCCCCTGTAGCTTCATCTATTTTATCATCATTGTGCATTGTAGACAATGCTAGGACAACCTTATTTGGTTTTGCTTTATATGAAACCATTGTTTCAGTTTTTGTAAAAGCAAACATGCTGCTCTTTAGAGGTCTTCTTTTGGTTACCAGGAAGGAAGGTGGGATTTCTTTTTTATTTTTTCTGATGGTCCCAACAAGCGTGGTATTTTTTTCAAATAATTCTTTGGCAAGTGGAATGGACGTGAAATAATTATCCATAGACTCATTATGATGAACGGGAGAAAAAAAAAGAAAAAACGAGAACTCGTGCTGTGAGGGAATAACTCACGGTCTAGACCTTGTTACAACGTTCCTCTAGCGATAATAACAGTAGAATGGGAGGGAAGATATTTACACCACTTGTAAACTAAAACTAATAACTTAGCTAGACGAAACATTGGCTCCCCCACTCCTCCCACTTGAGTTTTACAGGGGTTTTTCGTTAAGGGTGAGGGGAATGCTCATTGCGCGAGTTCTCCCGGGTTAATTTATTTGGTTATTAGGGTTGATTTTCGCTTCTTTCTGAGGAAGGGTGACTTGTTTTTATTCAAAAATTTATTATTTTTTATTATAACTTTTAGCTATCGCATCTGTTTTTTTTTTTAAATTAATGCATACACAAATATGCAAGAATTCACACAAAAAAAATTAAACACATTTGTGAGAATGTGATTGTGTGTGTTTGTGGTTGGGTGCATGTCTGTGTGTAGATAGATGGGTGTATGCATGGTAAATTTGCTCAGTGAAACCTACCATGTGGTGTTTAAATAAATTAGAAAAGTTGTTTCTTTACAAAAAAAAAAAGTCAGATCAATAGAAGAGACGATTTTCTTACCTAAGACCTCAAATGTGATAATACATAATATTTAGTGACATTAAAACTTTAAAAACTTGAAATGTAATCTTTAACTTTTAGGATTTGAGATTTATCTAAATCCTTTATTTTCAAAATATTACTTTAGATCCACATTTTTTTTCTTTGTGCAAATAAAATTGATTTATAGTTTTAAATTTACAATTAGTGGCATCAGCTTACTAGGAATAATGCTTTTTCTGAACACAGTTCAAATTACAAATTACAGTTGTAATTTAAACAGAACAAATTCAACTAGTTGAATTGAAATACAATTTTCAAAATTTTTATTTAATCTGCAGTATTGCATAATCAGGAATCAGGGGTGGGTATCAGTCTGAAACAGGCTCTGAATTACTTTTATTTAATATGTTACAGGGATGTTGAACAATATATTATAATAATATATATTGTTAACGAAACAAATTTCACTATTTAGGTACTTTGATTTCTAAGTTTTTTAAGTTTTAGATTGCTTATGTTTTTATATAGGAGGGGCACCAGAAGGACCTGCGGGAACTGGTAAAACAGAAACTACGAAAGATTTGGCTAAGGCTGTTGCAAAGCAGTGTGTTGTCTTTAATTGTTCTGATGGCTTAGATTATATAGCCCTTGGAAAGTTTTTCAAGGTTAGTTTTATTCATTTTTTATATTTATAAATTGATTCATTTCAGTCAACTGACTGAAAAACAAAGACTAATTCAGTAAAATAACTATTTTATTGAATCAGTCTTTGTTTTGACCTCTTTTTCTGAATAAATATATAGCCTTCCTTGATTAAATTATTATTTAAAATAAGGTTTTATTTTCTACATAACTAAAAACACTTTTATTACAACAGTCTTAATTGGTAAAGGCATAACGGACTACTGCATCACATAGGACAAAGAGATCAGTGTAGACAAAGGTACTTGGGGAATAAATAGTGTCAATATCCATGCAAAAAGACATAGCATATTTCCAATACTCTTCCTTAATTATATATATAAAACATTGTCAATCAAAAACTCATTTCAGAATTTTTTAAGTGATATTTGATTTTTTTAAACTTTGTCCATTTATTAAATAATCTGCAATCATTTTTTCTGTAAGCCGTTACTTAAAGCTTCAACCCTGGATAATGCTTTACTCCTCTGTTTCCAAGATTTCTAAGAAGCAGCATCTCCAGTTTATGTGAACACAACCTGTATATGACTTACAGTCACTTGGTTCTCCAGCCCAATCTGCACAACAAAACTGTCAATTCCCTAAAACCCTTCTTAAATAAATTATTTGGTCCCTTTTAAATATCTAATAGCCCGTTTTGTTGAATTCAATTGTGATTTTCCATACTTAGTGTTATATTGATTCAGCTAGGACAAGTTGAATTGATTTAAAATATCAGGACAAGTTAAAACAACTAGAAAGAACCTGTTACTTTTTGATAGTGTTTCCCATAAATTCCATCTACATCATCAAATTTCTAATGATGATAAAGTTTTATTGAAGCAGTTTTGCAATCCTCTATGTTAAATTTCTTATTCACTTCTTCTTTATGTTTTTCTTCATTAAAATAGACTTAATATCTTTCTTTTCTTCTTATCTGTAGCTCCAAACATACATCCCGCAAGTCTTCCACTTTATTATCATTGTTAAAGGCTTCTTTTAATTATAGCATTCCCTCTTCATCATCAAAAAATTTTAAGAAATCATCTACATAAATTCTGTATGATCCTGTATCGCTGTCTGACCTTATAAAATTTAAATTCTTCAAAGTTGTATTTATTTGATGATGTTTGTTTTAGTCCATAAATTGCCTTATTAATTATAATTATACCCACAAAATTCTTACTTATTTTCAAACCCAAATTATAAGATGCATATACCGTTTCTTCTTCCGGGTTGGACCATGTCAAATTGGTGTTATTTGTCGAGCTTTCGCACATCATGTGATGGCTTCTTCAGGGCTGAAAAGAGAATGAGAGTTGTAAAAGAGAGATTTTTTAAAATCCAGGTGGTATATAATTACCATGTTTTATGTTTCCAGTTTTTGCTCAGTCTGTATCCGTCTTCTCTGTTGATATTTTTCGGATTCATTGAGCTGGAAACCAGCGCTAATTGACAAGAGGATCCAACCAATCAGTGACCAACCACCTGACTACTCCAGAGACCAGCCGCCAGAACACAGGATCAACCAATGGGAAGGCAGGCTTCGCCCAAGGACCGGACTACGCCGGGATTATACACCACCTGGTGTATAAAACATAGTAATTATATACCACCTGGATTTTAAAAAATCTCTCTTTTACAACTCTCATTCTCTTTTCAGCCCTGAAGAAGCCATCACATGATGTGCGAAAGCTCGGCAAATAACACCAATTTGACACGGTCCAACCCGGAAGAAGAAACGGTAAATACTTCTGACGACCGTCGAAGCCTACGTGAACTTATAAGATGCATTCTTAAATTTAATCTTGTGCAAGATTAAAGCTATTAGCCATAAGTCTAGTCTTGTACCATCAGCACAAGTCTTAATCTTGAAGACCCATTTACAAGGTAGGAACTTTTTTCCTTGGGGTAAGTCAGCAAGATCCTAGGCTTCCATTTCCTTCCGTGATTCTAACTCTTCTTTCATCAAATTCTACCATTCAAGCTCGCCAAGGCTGTTCATCACTTAGTTGGAAGTGTTTGGGATGGAATGTCTGCGGAACATGACCTCCTCCAGTGCAACATTATCAGATAATCCCATAGACTTCTTAATATCCTTTCTATTTCTCAGATTCATCGCTGATGATTCTCCTTTTCCTTCCGATCTACTTCCGATGGAATCTACTAGCTCAATTATTTCTTGAACTTCTTTTGACTGAACTACACTATCAATAATAGTTCTCCTTGAGTATAGAAATTCCTTTCCGAATCCTTTTGAAATTCATCTTTGTCTTTGAATAATCTCCCAGAACCCTCTTTCTTCTTCAAATGAGTTTCCTGAATCAATTTATTGAGCTTCTTGTTTCAGATTCTATTGTCATTCTCTTCAATGCCTAGAAGAACCTTCCTGTACTTTAGAATCTAGCTTCTTCCTTAAGTTTTTTGACACATGGGCGAAACTCTTGTTTCTGACAATTCTCAAAAGCTCTATATTTGGCTTCTTCCCATACCACTGCTGAAATGGGGACTTGTTCTTGATTTGAGTCTGTTTCTTCCTATTGAGTATGTACACTGCATTTGTGAAAAGCTCCGCCCAAAGCTACTGCGGCATCATCTCATGCAAGTGAAATAGCCACCTCACCCATTTTGCTCTGTTGTAGAAGGGTTTTTAAACCTACTCCAGTATGCCTTACCCCTCTTCTTTACTGCCTTGCTGCTGAACTAGGTTCCCATCACGATAAGAAAATCTAAATCTTGAACAATTGTCCTTAAACAGAGCAAAGTACCGCAACCTTAGTAAGTTGGAACTTTTAACGGGCTGCACATGTCAGTTTAAATGATCCCTGGGTCTTTGTAGCGATTTCTTGTTCAAAAAGAAAGCCTATATATCATTCCACACCAGCAGCATTCACCAAATCCCATTGTCCAATTCCACATTATCATTCAATCTCTCTTGAATCACCTCTCGAACATTTCTTATCCTATTAGCCAAAATGCAAATAATAAAGTTGCAGCATATTAAACCTCTTGTTCACATTTACTTCATATTCCTCTTTAACCTTCAATGTTAACTTGAACAGACCATCTCTAGCCTCTCTATAGTTCTGCAAATATTTTGGTCATTCATAATAAGACTGCAACAATTCCTAGACTATTCTTATTTTTTTATCTGAACTATTATGTGCCTCAAACACCGAGATTTTTCCTTTCATCAGAAACATACCAAGTGTTGGTCCCAGTGATATTACTAATATATTTTCTAATTTTGACTGACATAAGCCATTTGAATCTGATCCATCTGTCCAATCACATGATGTGATTCTGAAAACTTCTGAAACTTGATGATATTGTTTGGACTATTGGTGATGTGTGTTGTCAGCAAACTACTCAATACGTCAGGTATGTTCAGTAGCAAATACTGCTTGTTTTAAAAGAAGTAATGCGTCCCCTACTGCAGCTACTGTCCCTTCCTCAGAGTTTGGTAAGTTTGTAAATAGTTTTCTCCCTTTTAAACCGCAAGAATCAACTCAACTGGAAGCTATAATAGTTCTCTGGCAGCGTACGCAGCACCCTAAAAATCAACTAAAACATTCGGAAGGGCACTTATTCCTTCTCTTAAAAGTTTCTTTTGAAGGTTGGGCCTGATGAGCTTCAACTTTATAAAACGAGTAAATATATATTATCATCCCATCATTTAAAATTGAAAAACATGAGGCCCAAGTCATAAATTCTATTCTATGACTGTCCCTTGTACAGCTTATGCAACTCTACCCAAACTTTACTTACTGTTTAATACCTCATTACCTTTTTTCAAAATTTTAACATTTTAAATACTTGTTCACGTAGGCTTCCACGGTCATCAGATATATTTACAGTTTCTTCTTACGGGTTGGACCGTGTCAAGTTGTTGATAGTTGCCGAGCTTTCGCACATCCTGAAATGGCTTCTTCAGGGCTGAATAGAGAATGAGAGCTGTTTTCAAATCCAGGGGTACTTATACCAGGCGCGGTCCGGTCCTTGGGCTAAGCCTGATCTCATCATCAGGTCCAGCCAACACCTCATCATCAGAACATTTGTTAATAATAATTTGTGGACTGTAAACCATAGGAGATGTGGGTAGTATTAACCAGCATTATTAGAGCGATAATTTAAATTTATTAATATAAAATAGAGACACTTAATATTTATTATACATAAGAAAAAATTATCTCCTTAAGTAATTAATTTGTAATTACTTAAATAATAAGATAACATAAAATTAAATATAATCAATCTGGGACTTAATAAAGTCTCCAGAAAATTGCCCCTCTCTCAAATAATGTGCACCAAGGGTACTTATCAGTCCTGAAGAGAGCGGCTACGATTCCCAAGATGAAGATGGGTGCTGGGAGATCCTCCTCACACTGCGGCAGTCCTAATAATCTGTGGGCATCTCAGGCTTTCCTGGAAGCTACTTGGAGTGTCCCAAAAGGTGAAGGCTGCCAGCGTAATGCAGTGGGCTAGGTGGTCTAGCGAGGACTACTGGAAGATCCTCCTCACACTGCGGCAGTCCTAAGAATCTGTGGGCATCTCAGGCTTTGGAGTGTCCCAAAAGGTGAAGGCTGCCAGCGTAATGCAGTGGGCTAGGTGGTCTAGCGAGGACTACTGGAAGATCCTCCTCACACTGCGGCAGTCCTAAGAATCTGTGGGCATCTCAGGCTTTGGAGTGTCCCAAAAGGTGAAGGCTGCCAGAGTAATGCAGTGGGCTAGGTGGTCTAGCGAGGACTACTGGAAGATCCTCCTCACACTGCGGCAGTCCTAAGAATCTGTGGGCATCTCAGGCTTTGGAGTGTCCCAAAAGGTGAAGGCTGCCAGAGTAATGCAGTGGGCTAGGTGGTCTAGCGAGGACTACTGGAAGATCCTCCTCACACTGCGGCAGTCCTAAGAATCTGTGGGCATCTCAGGCTTTGGAGTGTCCCAAAAGGTGAAGGCTGCCAGAGTAATGCAGTGGGCTAGGTGGTCTAGCGAGGACTACTGGAAGATCCTCCTCACACTGCGGCAGTCCTAAGAATCTGTGGGCATCTCAGGCTTTGGAGTGTCCCAAAAGGTGAAGGCTGCCAGAGTAATGCAGTGGGCTAGGTGGTCTAGCGAGGACTACTGGAAGATCCTCCTCACACTGCGGCAGTCCTAAGAATCTGTGGGCATCTCAGGCTTTGGAGTGTCCCAAAAGGTGAAGGCTGCCAGAGTAATGCAGTGGGCTAGGTGGTCTAGCGAGGACTACTGGAAGATCCTCCTCACACTGCGGCAGTCCTAAGAATCTGTGGGCATCTCAGGCTTTGGAGTGTCCCAAAAGGTGAAGGCTGCCAGAGTAATGCAGTGGGCTAGGTGGTCTAGCGAGGACTACTGGAAGATCCTCCTCACACTGCGGCAGTCCTAAGAATCTGTGGGCATCTCAGGCTTTGGAGT
The DNA here is from genome assembly GCA_000696205.2 of Oncopeltus fasciatus. Lineage (NCBI taxonomy): Eukaryota > Metazoa > Arthropoda > Insecta > Hemiptera > Lygaeidae > Oncopeltus > Oncopeltus fasciatus. Next base: position 383,989 of record KZ807578.1, read on the forward strand.
GTCCCAAAAGGTGAAGGCTGCCAGAGTAATGCAGTGGGCTAGGTGGTCTAGCGAGGACTACTGGAAGATCCTCCTCACACTGCGGCAGTCCTAAGAATCTGTGGGCATCTCAGGCTTTGGAGTGTCCCAAAAGGTGAAGGCTGCCAGAGTAATGCAGTGGGCTAGGTGGTCTAGCGAGGACTACTGGAAGATCCTCCTCACACTGCGGCAGTCCTAAGAATCTGTGGGCATCTCAGGCTTTGGAGTGTCCCAAAAGGTGAAGGCTGCCAGAGTAATGCAGTGGGCTAGGTGGTCTAGCGAGGACTACTGGAAGATCCTCCTCACACTGCGGCAGTCCTAAGAATCTGTGGGCATCTCAGGCTTTGGAGTGTCCCAAAAGGTGAAGGCTGCCAGAGTAATGCAGTGGGCTAGGTGGTCTAGCGAGGACTACTGGAAGATCCTCCTCACACTGCGGCAGTCCTAAGAATCTGTGGGCATCTCAGGCTTTGGAGTGTCCCAAAAGGTGAAGGCTGCCAGAGTAATGCAGTGGGCTAGGTGGTCTAGCGAGGACTACTGGAAGATCCTCCTCACACTGCGGCAGTCCTAAGAATCTGTGGGCATCTCAGGCTTTGGAGTGTCCCAAAAGGTGAAGGCTGCCAGAGTAATGCAGTGGGCTAGGTGGTCTAGCGAGGACTACTGGAAGATCCTCCTCACACTGCGGCAGTCCTAAGAATCTGTGGGCATCTCAGGCTTTGGAGTGTCCCAAAAGGTGAAGGCTGCCAGAGTAATGCAGTGGGCTAGGTGGTCTAGCGAGGACTACTGGAAGATCCTCCTCACACTGCGGCAGTCCTAAGAATCTGTGGGCATCTCAGGCTTTGGAGTGTCCCAAAAGGTGAAGGCTGCCAGAGTAATGCAGTGGGCTAGGTGGTCTAGCGAGGACTACTGGAAGATCCTCCTCACACTGCGGCAGTCCTAAGAATCTGTGGGCATCTCAGGCTTTGGAGTGTCCCAAAAGGTGAAGGCTGCCAGAGTAATGCAGTGGGCTAGGTGGTCTAGCGAGGACTACTGGAAGATCCTCCTCACACTGCGGCAGTCCTAAGAATCTGTGGGCATCTCAGGCTTTGGAGTGTCCCAAAAGGTGAAGGCTGCCAGAGTAATGCAGTGGGCTAGGTGGTCTAGCGAGGACTACTGGAAGATCCTCCTCACACTGCGGCAGTCCTAAGAATCTGTGGGCATCTCAGGCTTTGGAGTGTCCCAAAAGGTGAAGGCTGCCAGAGTAATGCAGTGGGCTAGGTGGTCTAGCGAGGACTACTGGAAGATCCTCCTCACACTGCGGCAGTCCTAAGAATCTGTGGGCATCTCAGGCTTTGGAGTGTCCCAAAAGGTGAAGGCTGCCAGAGTAATGCAGTGGGCTAGGTGGTCTAGCGAGGACTACTGGAAGATCCTCCTCACACTGCGGCAGTCCTAAGAATCTGTGGGCATCTCAGGCTTTGGAGTGTCCCAAAAGGTGAAGGCTGCCAGAGTAATGCAGTGGGCTAGGTGGTCTAGCGAGGACTACTGGAAGATCCTCCTCACACTGCGGCAGTCCTAAGAATCTGTGGGCATCTCAGGCTTTGGAGTGTCCCAAAAGGTGAAGGCTGCCAGAGTAATGCAGTGGGCTAGGTGGTCTAGCGAGGACTACTGGAAGATCCTCCTCACACTGCGGCAGTCCTAAGAATCTGTGGGCATCTCAGGCTTTGGAGTGTCCCAAAAGGTGAAGGCTGCCAGAGTAATGCAGTGGGCTAGGTGGTCTAGCGAGGACTACTGGAAGATCCTCCTCACACTGCGGCAGTCCTAAGAATCTGTGGGCATCTCAGGCTTTGGAGTGTCCCAAAAGGTGAAGGCTGCCAGAGTAATGCAGTGGGCTAGGTGGTCTAGCGAGGACTACTGGAAGATCCTCCTCACACTGCGGCAGTCCTAAGAATCTGTGGGCATCTCAGGCTTTGGAGTGTCCCAAAAGGTGAAGGCTGCCAGAGTAATGCAGTGGGCTAGGTGGTCTAGCGAGGACTACTGGAAGATCCTCCTCACACTGCGGCAGTCCTAAGAATCTGTGGGCATCTCAGGCTTTGGAGTGTCCCAAAAGGTGAAGGCTGCCAGAGTAATGCAGTGGGCTAGGTGGTCTAGCGAGGACTACTGGAAGATCCTCCTCACACTGCGGCAGTCCTAAGAATCTGTGGGCATCTCAGGCTTTGGAGTGTCCCAAAAGGTGAAGGCTGCCAGAGTAATGCAGTGGGCTAGGTGGTCTAGCGAGGACTACTGGAAGATCCTCCTCACACTGCGGCAGTCCTAAGAATCTGTGGGCATCTCAGGCTTTGGAGTGTCCCAAAAGGTGAAGGCTGCCAGAGTAATGCAGTGGGCTAGGTGGTCTAGCGAGGACTACTGGAAGATCCTCCTCACACTGCGGCAGTCCTAAGAATCTGTGGGCATCTCAGGCTTTGGAGTGTCCCAAAAGGTGAAGGCTGCCAGAGTAATGCAGTGGGCTAGGTGGTCTAGCGAGGACTACTGGAAGATCCTCCTCACACTGCGGCAGTCCTAAGAATCTGTGGGCATCTCAGGCTTTGGAGTGTCCCAAAAGGTGAAGGCTGCCAGAGTAATGCAGTGGGCTAGGTGGTCTAGCGAGGACTACTCGAGGACTACTGTAGGACTACTGTCGGGCAGGCAGAGGCCCGGGGGGGCAAGAGTTCAGTAGCGGGATTAACAAGTCACTCTGTACACTCGCGAGGAGAGAGAGAGAGACAGGTGTGTGAGAGAGGGGTGAGATGGGGCAACACAACTTACAAAATTGAATTATAAATATGCCTAAAATTTATTTTAATTTAACTAAATTGTGGCAAATATGAAAGTCGCCAACAACATTGAATTATCTGACTTTTATAAAATCCCCTCCACTAAGGCCATAATATCTGTGCCCATCCTCTACAAGATACTCTTATACTTCCATGCTTCCCTTCTAACGAAATAACTTTAATATTGCTTGTATCTATCTTCAGTCTTCTTCAAACCTTCTACTTGTTGTTAAAACTACTGGGTTTCTATAGCTTATTAATAATTACACCTACTCAGATTTAACCCAAGAAGAATGAATTGTAACAAAAAGGATGTAATAATCCTTATGCATTTTTGTTTAATAATCATAAATTTATCCATTTAACATTTTTCACTGATAAATTCATCATTTATTGGAGATTCTACATCATAAGCTTTCTGTGACTAAGACATTACCTCATTTAAATAAGCATCCATGTTGTTAAACTGAGAGAGATTCGGTTTGAAGAGATTCCTCAACAAAGACAATCTCCTAAACTATTATATAGGATGTGCTACACTTGATGTGCGACTTTGTTAAATCATCCTTACATCTGATTTGTTAATAGTAATATATTTCCAAAGCCCTTTACTGAATAAGCAATTTCCCTTCCGAATTACACTGTAGATTATTTGGACCATCCATCCAGTTTTTTATTTGAAGAAAATCTTCATTTGCCATAATGCTTTTTTTTAGTTCAGAATAGTTTCAAGATGTAGAACAAAAGGAAAAATCTAGACCAAGGCATTAGAAGAATTGATAGTGTCAACTGAATGTTGATTAGTTTGAATAATTAAGAGCTCTAACATTTTTATATAATTACATTACATATTTTCAACAATTATCCTACTACTTTTTTCTGTTTAATTCTGAAGTAGATAATTATATTTTTATATTTAAATAGAATATAAGCTTATTTTGTTTTAGGGTTTAGCTGCTTGTGGGGCATGGTCTTGTTTTGATGAATTTAATAGAATTGATCTGGAAGTCTTGTCAGTGGTTGCTCAGCAAATTCTAACCATTCAAAGGGGGATCCTATCTGGAAATCCTAAATTGTTATTCGAAGGAACTGAACTAAATCTAGATCCATCTTGTGCAGTCTTTATAACAATGAATCCAGGATATGCTGGGCGTTCTGAACTTCCTGATAATTTAAAGGTATTGACCCATTTTATTATGTCATATTGTGTTTAAACTATGAATCAACTACTCATAGTTGAAATCAAGGTGTGGTGTAAACAGACATATAGCTGAATATTAAGTTCTGAATAAAAAGAGGAAGTTGTCTTTTGCAAAATACAGCTTGAGTTCTTTCAGCCTTAATACCTATTAAGGTAAGATGACCTCATCTTCAAAAGCACTGAAAATGAGAGATACTATCTCCACGAGTTTGGGATTGAGGTGTACATTGGAAAAGAAACTATCTAACATATAATTTTGAGGCCACAAAACAGCTACATAAGTAAGAACATTCAAAACTGAAATATTGTAAACTATTAATTTCTTAATTATCAATAGCTGTATGAGAAAATTTATTAGAAAATAATAGGTGTAATGTATTTTCTAATATTTGTAATTAGTAAAATACATATCAAAGAAGAAGTAGAAAAATGTCATTATGAATTTTGAGCAGCTCTCTCATTTTTAAATTTTAGCTTCTTTCCACCAGCTATTTTGTGAGTTTGTTAATGGCTAATATTGGGAAAGAGGAAGGTTGTTTAGAAGGATTCAAAGAGAGCTACAATTTAAAAATTCTTAATATTAGCATTTTATGGCTTGCAAAAAAATAATTATAGTACATTATTATATGTAAAATAATTAATTAGAATAATTAAAATCTTCAAACTTATATATTCTATAAAAATTTTATGAAAGTGAATTAAATAAAAAAAAAATGTATAAAAAGTACGTTTTAAGGAAAATATTTCGGAATGTAACTAGGAGGACTGAGCCCTCTCTCTTCTAGATCATTATTTCCTTTTCTCCTCATTGTTCTTTTGGGTTTGTAAAAAAAAAGGTCTTTGACCAAAAAGGTAAAAAATAAGATAAAAAATCTTACTTCAATTTTAATAAAAATCTGCTTAGTTTATTCAGTTCTGTGTGATGGACTTGATTTTTTTTCTCACCATGGACTTCATTTTAGAGTATTATTTTAACAATAAATAAGTAACAATACTTTTAAATATGCTTATGACAGAAAATAGTTTTTAAAAAAAATGGTTTACTCAAAAATATGCTATAGCTAGTATGGCCGACAATTAATGTTTCATATTGTGAAATTCTTCAGATTGTAAAAGTAGTGCTTCTGGAAAAAAAAAAAAAGAATGCATCATCAGTGATTGAAATTTTGCATTTCAGGTGATGCACAAGTAGATGTCAGCAACCCTTATTAAAAATTAAAATTTTTCAGTCAAGAGTTATGCTCAATATTTGTGATAAAACCATTTAAAATGAAAAGCTTATTTAAATTAGATCTTAAATTATAGTTTGATATAAAAAAAAATAACCTAGAAATTTATGGTTTATTGAATGAAGTTTAGTTCATAATACATAAAGTAAGGAGAGAGATTAAGATGAGAGTGATGAGTCATTTATCTTCATGCCAGTTTGGAGAAGTAAAGGAAGATGAAATTGAAATGCCTTTGTGCAGAGCTTCATTCGAAATCTGCTTTTTTGAGGGGACATTCTGTATTCTGAAACTGCTGAATAGCACAGTCTAAAGAATTGTACAATGAGATTATGCTCAGGGTTCTGTCCTAGGTCTGCCATTGTGAAAAGTTAACATCGAGTTCATACATATAAAATTGTTTAATTAATGAACAGTACTTAAAAATTTGTGTTTGTAGCTTTTTCTGGAGTGTTTAGTTTGTGTGCATTCGCGCTTGATGCTCCAACAATAGTCAGCCATCATATGTAGTCCCATCTACATTGATACCTTGCTTCCATGACCCTCAAATCTTGATGGAAATGCTCACCCTGTTCATGACTCACTGAACCAAGATTGTTCATGAAATTAGTAAGGTGGCTGTGTAAAAAATGCAATTTAATGCTCATGTTGCAACCTTAGCATTTGGAAGCTTTCCAAGAATTGTTGGACAATTATGGAGTTATTCAATGCTCGGATTTTACCAAGAAAGTCTTTAACAATGTCTTGAATGCCATATCCATATTCCCCTTCTTCCAAAGAGAGAAATTCATTGAAAACTGGCACGGGGACTTAGGCTATGATACTCTATTTTAAATTTGTTTTTCTTCTTATATCCCGATGTTTTCATTGTACACAAGTAACAATCACTTGAATGATCTTTGGCCCTGCGCCAAATCATAGGAATACCAAATGGAAGCTTAGCACATGTTCCCTTTGTCCATATCCATAAACCCTCAACACACTGTTTACACACTTTATGAGGTGCCCATGCTTTATCTTGATCACCATGTTTCACTTTAAAAAAGGCAAAATATACTTGTCTGACAAATGTACTGATGTTTGTCCTTTGACTGGGAATGGTAAAATGCCACATATATAACAAAGCGAATCGGGGCTGTTTTCGCACTTTCGAAGTGTAGGAGCAGAGGTAGCCATAAGGGAACGTTTCAGTTCAAACACACTATGTAGTTCTGTACACTTCCCTAACGAAATACTAAATACTGCTTACCGACACACAACGTTTCACCACAATATAACAGACGTAACTAAACAGGCAGGTCTAGACCAGCATGCGCCCCACCCACATAGAAACCAAACGTGACGTGATAGAAGAAAACTAAAAACAGTTTTGAAACCAGCCTAATTCTATAGAAAACAGCTAAAAAATCTTACTCAACAGAAATTGAGTTTCAAATTGTTCCTCAGTGTAATCAGTCCAGTTGTGGTGAAAAAAATGTTTCGCCCCATAAATGGAACAATATTTAAGTCTTATTTTTCAGGCAATCCAATTCTAACAGGTTTGATTTTAATTTAAAATTTTGAAAAGCCATTTTCAATTAATTAAAAATTAGTAACAATGCACTATATTTAATTTTGTTAAATATAAAATTTTGACCATTAGGTTACTTAATCCCAATTTAATACATTCCCTACCTTAATCATTTTTTCCCTTTAATTATAATTTTATTTTTCAGGCTCTGTTTCGATCTGTAGCAATGATGGTTCCAGATTATGCTATGATATCTGAAATTCAGTTATATTCATGTGGCTTTGTGAATGCTCGACCACTAGCTATTAAAATTGTTGCCACTTATAAATTGTGTTCAGAGCAATTATCTTCACAGCATCATTATGATTATGGTTAGTTATTTTCCCAGCTTTGATTTAAATTAACTGGTTAAAATTTTATTTTATTATTTTATTTATACATTTTGTATAGTCTCAACTATTTTCATAAATCTAATATCATAAAGAATTTATAACAGGCTTGAGTTGTTAATTATAACTTTATCATATAAAATAAATAATTAAGTTAATTTTTAATAGTTAATTATAACTTAATTCATAGATATATAGAATATCTATAAATATATATGGGTATTTATAATAAAGTTATATCAGTGTTACTTTAATTTTGATGTGGTTTTCATAGTGGTCTGTGTGTGTTTTAGTAAATATATTTCTCTGTAAGAGAGTATACGATTAATGATATAAAACATAAGCTGTAGAAAATTAGATTTTGTGCCTATTGTGTCCTACCAACTTTTTTCGTAACTCAAAAAATGAGATATCAGAATTATAAATTTTGTGATTTTCCCTAAACCTCCTTTCCTTCCTTCACCTCATCTGAATTCATATTCATTCAACAGTTTGCAATAAAAAGTCTAAATACCAAATTTGGTTTTTATATTTTTAAAATTAGAGAGCTCTCAATACTCTAAAATATTGATTGGGCCCTCTAGTTAGTTAAAATATCTTCCTTTATTTGTGTTTTATTGAAAAATGTTAATATACCTGTTATAAAATTTCTCATATATTTTCATTTACACTTTCTTTTCATAATATTAATAATAACAAAGCTTATTTTGATATTCCCATATACCCCTTCCCCCTCCTGACCAATTTCAGCCATTGATAAAGGTTTGAAAAAAAACCTAAATACTGAATTTGGTTTCATTCTTTTAAAAATTGTGGTTACTAAAGCTTGCATTTACAAATATATGATATTGTTAAACACAGAAATGTGAAACTTCATACTTAACTTTTCCCCTTCATTTTCCTAGAAATGTGTTTATTGATCCAACTATGGGAAACTTAACACTAAGATATGTAGAGCTACAAGTAACTCTAACTGATCTTTTGTTTCCTCTTCAAATTTTGATGGAAATAGAACAGTTAATTGTTCAAATTTTCTTTATTATCATTATTTAATAATAATATAATTATAATAATTTAAGTAGATCGTAATGGTATAAATATACATTTAAAATTATTCTATTATTATTTCAGGCATGAGAGCAGTAAAATCTGTCTTAACAGCAGCAGAGAATCTTAAATTGAAATATCCAACTGAAGTTGAAGATATTCTTCTTTTAAGGTCTATTAAAGATGTGAATCTTCCTAAATTTTTATCTCATGACTTACCTCTATTTCATGTAAGGTTTATTTCTACTTAATTTTTTTTTCTGAAAAATCTATCATTGGTATCTTGATATGACTTCTTAACATTCTCTTGTATTTTTCTTATACTTCATTTATCTCTATTTTAATACAACTGATATAATTCAGATAGGAGTTTTATAGGTTTGCCTTAAATAATATTTATTTCTAACCAAACACTTATACATAACATACAGGATGAAGAATAAAAACTTATAATCTTGTAAAAACTTATAGGTAGATTATTCAATGCTATTCTGTTAAATAATATAGCTCACCCAAAGCTCTCAAAACATCCTACATTAGAAAAAGAATAGGTGTACATGCTCTGGGTACTGCATTTTTTTAAATAAAAAAATTAACCATTTTTATAACAAAGTTTACCTGTAAGTGCTCTCTCTCTCTCCTCCTCCCTCCCTCCCTCCTACTACTCATAAATAAGGCTACTTATCCGCAATAATTTCTACCCTTTTTCCTGGTATTGCCCCCTTTGATGCAGGCCGCTCTCTCTTTGTACCTGCCTCCTCATACCCCTCATCCTTCCACCATCCACGGTGTTCACATTTTTAAATTGTATTCTTTGGATCTACCTTGACCGAACCCCAACTAAAAAACATATAATAATATCTACGGTCAAAAAACTCTCCATTTTAATTAAAATATGTGTTGTAAAATTATAGAAAACTATTTGAAATGTTTTTTAATTGCATGAATGCATCTACGTTTAAATATAAATTTAAATTCATTCTAGCAACTAATTCGCTTGGCAGATGTCTATAGTTACTTTTGAATATCTTCTCTCATTTCAGTTCTTGCTTTGGAAAGGACATTTATAAAATATTGGAAATTTTTTTGTGCTTTGATATGATATTGAATAGCTTAAGTAGTCCTTAATATACTAAATTTAAACTATTAAAGTACTTCAACCCATTGATTAGAATGTTAAGAAGAAATTTGATCAGAACTGTTTTATGTATCTGTTTTGTGACTAATTTAGATTAATATCCACTATTCTTTAAATTAATATGATGAATTGCTTTCTATGTTCTAGGGTATTACATCTGACCTATTCCCTGGTATTGCTCTTCCTGTACCTGACTATACAATATTAAATAAAGCAGCAAGTGACGCTTGTGGTAATGCAAACCTTCAATGCACTCCATTCTTCCTCGAAAAAATTCAACAAATATTCGAAATGATGATTGTGCGACATGGTTTTATGATAGTAGGTTTGCCCTTCAGTGGAAAAACTTGTGCCTACAGAATCCTTGCTGATGCTTTGGAATTAATTGAAGAGAGGGTAAAATTTACAATTCCTTCTTATTTTTCAGTGTATTATATTTCCACTCTATGCATAAATTGTTGATTTAGTAGAATTAAAGTTCATCTCATAAATTTTTTTATTGAATAATAATAGAACAAACTCCGTAGTTTTTCCTATGTGAAGTACTGTGGCGAAGACTTTAATTCTATTATGAGAATTAAATGAGCTGAATGGATCATAGTGTGTTGGATCAAAAGAATTTTGAGTGCACTCTGCTATGCTAAAATTCACAGTCCCTCTCATTCTCATTCTGACGCCAGACATGTCAATGGATGGACAATTTGCTCAATGAAGAAATCTTTACTTTTAAAATACTGCTCATGGAAGAACACAGTAATAACTAAAGAGAACAGAATGCAGCATAACAATATTTGTATTTTAAAAAGTCAGGGAGAATTTTGTACTAAGAAATAAAAAATAAAAAAAATTAAAGGTTTTCTACATTTCCTGTGCAAGTTTTCAGAATTTCATTAACTTATGGTTTAGAATAATTCTTATGCTACAAAAGGAATGAACAATTCATAGTAAAGATCTTTAAATTTCTGAAGTTTTTTAGTATAATTTAATTTTTTAAGTATATTTTTAAGTAACCGCTTAGGGTCTTGGAGGGAGAGGCTATCTGGTCACTGTGAGTTCATAAGTGATTCAACTTTCCTACCAGCACAAAAGAAATATTCTATTTTATTCCATTAAGAAAGAGAGTTTTTAATGCATTCAGATTATTTAAATCAAGAGAAATTATATATTCCTTTGTAATTTATTCAAGTGATTCCAATTCTTCATAATTTATAATATAAATAAAGTGTAAAGAATTGCAATTTTTTTTTTCTCATACTTATTTTTTTCCCAGGAATAAATCCCAAATTTTTTATTCCACTATTAATTGTTGAAGTCCAATCAGAGCAGGCTTGTGTGTGTGCCATGCGTGTTTGTGCGTGTGTGTGTGTGTGTGTATTTTAAGTGTTTAGAATATCTTCTTTTATATTTTAATGGGAATTAATTTTGAATTGATTGGTAAATAATATTAAGGGGAGGCAAATGATGTCTAATCTAGTAACTCTAAGATGCAGACAATTTGAGAGCAACCATGCAGCACAGAACTAACTGTATATCAATAGCTAGTTTATATATCAAATAGCTTTTGCTATTGGGTATATATATTTTTGTGTTTGTTTTAACTTCTGGACTAACAATATTTTTATTGACAGGGTGAAATGGATGAGCATAGAGTTGAAATTACTGTTATTAATCCCAAGTCAATCACAATGGGTCAGCTCTATGGACAGTTTGATGCAGTGTCACATGAGTGGTCTGATGGTATTCTGGCTGTCAGCTACAGAGCATTTGCAATGTCACCTAATCCTAATAGGTAAATTTGAATTTTTAAACACTGCCTATTTTATTATGTTTATTAAACAGTATAATATAAACCCATTTATATATATAAATTAGGGAAACCAGTTGTGTGGTAGCTAGTTTGTCTGACTTGCATGCTAAAGTTACTGGATTCGTATCTCTGTTCCCCTAATCCTTTTTATAAACTATTAGTTACTAAGTTTCCTACCAGGATTCACTATATGCCAGAGGGAGGACTGGTAATGCCCTAGGTATAGAAAAGGACGATTCAGGGGGAATTGAGGAGATCTGTTAGTCCAAAGGTGGCTTACTCATCCAAGAGAATAAAACCCTCCAGAAAAATCACAGGTCCTTCAAGGATCGTGTGGGTTTGAAGCAGGATTGATCACCCTGCTCCTGGAAAACCTATCAAATCATGTACCCAAATTTGTTTTAAGTGTGCTCCACTTATGCACCAGACTAGAGGTATAAATCTCTTAAGGTTTGGTCAACCATACGTAAGTGCCACATGAGGCTACTATAGATCCCTCAGGGATTTAAAGCCAACCGAAATATAAATGGCACTGCATGGAGTTATGCATATATACATAAGTAAATTGTATACATGTATATAGAATATGAAATGTACACCAATTTTGCTGGTCAAATATAATAACCCTGCTCAGACAACCATATGGCCGATGTCTCATTCTACTGTTGAATGGTCCTCACCTTCATGTGAAATGACAATGCTAATATTTTAAACCTGGTAACTGCAGGTTTGATTCCTGTCCTAAACAGACTTTAGTCGAGGAATGAAAGCCTGCTCAGTGACATGAATGTTTATACACTGACTACTTGTAGATAGCCCCTCTCTCCATGAACATAAGAAAATCAGTTAATTAATAATAATAAGTCACAAAAAGTAATATTATACGAATCTGAAGCACATCATCATACATACATAATTTTATATGTTGTATGTAAGTGTCAAGGATTTTTTTTGTATTTTTTATTAGTTCTTAGCCTGTGTTTATTTTACTATATAAACTATATAATAAGAGAACACTCTAAGAATTAGAAGGAAAAGAATATGGTAATTTGTAGATATTTAAAGAAACAAAAAAATAAATTCAGATTTTTATGAAACCTAGCTTTAAATTATTCCTTTCAAATATTTTATCTTAGAAGGTTTCAGACATGAATTCTTTTCTGGAAAAGAAATTGTGAAAGGTTGTATAATGCCGTTGACAAAATACTCATATTTTAGAAGGAATTAGCAATGAAGATAAGGTCTGGAGGTATGTTTCAAGAACTTGCCTAGCCCTCAAGTATTCTACTCTTAACTTCTTTGCAATTTCTATGGTTCTTATCTAACATTATTATGTTAATTATGCATCATTTAAATATTTTAAAAATAAATTAAATTAAGAGGTTTTAAAATAATTATTGTTTAACTTCTATTTTCAGAAAGTGGTTAATTTTTGATGGCCCTGTTGATGCAGTTTGGATAGAGAATATGAATACTGTGCTGGATGATAATAAGAAATTATGTTTAATGTCAGGGGAAATTATACAACTTGCTCCAACTACAAACCTTGTATTTGAACCTATGGACCTTGAAGTTGCGTCTCCTGCTACTGTAAGGAAAGAAAGTTTTACAGATTTATCTTAATTTTTATTTATTATCTAAGGTTTTTTTTTTTTTTTTTTTTTTTTTTTTTATCTATACCAATCTTATTTAATATGTGCTAAAATCATTTTAAAAAACCTGAATAGGTAATTACTAATAAGAATAAGTGTCATCTACGACTACTGTCCCCTTATCTCGAAGTGCCCATCTGACACTTGCATATCTCTTCTCTTTTTGATGAGAAAATTGCCTCCCTCTACTACTCTGTAAGTCAGCTATGTCTCTCACACAGATTTATTTCAGTCTTATCGTGAATGCTGTCGAGTGAAGACCTGAAGAAGCTCCCGCGGATTGTATAGATAAGAAACTTATATCTCCACTGTTTATTTTTCTTTCTTTTAATTATTAACTATAATATATTTATTAAGGTTAATTTATTTATTATTTCAAACTAATTATAGGGCTCGGAAAACATGGATAGTTCCCTGAGCCCTATAAAGCCCCCAAAAAACCCGGTGCTTGTTTCAAAGAGAGGAACCAATTTTAAAATACATTCTTCAATCATTAAAATTTATTAAAATATGACTGAAAAATTTATAGTTGGTCAGGCTGGTAAAGTAGAGTCAATTAAATACAAATTTAAGAGACAGCACTATCTTGATACAGGTGAGTAGTGATGCACAAGCCCAGCGACTGTTAAAAATAAAAACTTTTATGGTACTTTGGTATTATACCGACCACATTGACTATAAATTCTTAATTATTCAACTAATCAGTTTTATTCCTAAAGGATTTAGATTAGAAACTTCCCACTTGCATAATAATGGACTGGAACTTTTTAAATAAATTTGATTGATTTATTTTTCAGGTATCTAGATGTGGTATGATCTACATGGAGCCATCAGCTCTTGGTTGGGAATGCATATTAACATCATGGATTAACAAATTGCCTTATACACTTGAATTACATGTCAAAAATGTCATAAGAGACCTTTTTATGCGATTCATTCCAGTATTGTTTTATTTCCTCAGAAGAACTGGTGGAGTAACTGTAAGCCCTCTACAATCATAAATGTCTGTAATTCTTTAATAACTATCTGTGCATTTTATCCACTTATTTAAAGGCTATTGAAGCTGACCATAAAGGATTTTTTCTTTTTTTACTTGATCATTTAAGGTTTATAATATGTATTATTTAAAATTAGTTTCTACATTGTAAGATAGTGTCTCTTTTTTTTTTTTTTTTTTTAATTTTTGGGTCTTTTGTTTATTTATTTACCTGTAATGCATTTTTACTTGGAATTTTAAGTTCTTAGTCAGTTTATTAAATAATTTGAAAGCCAAGGTAACCTGCAAAGATTTTTAGGTCAGTGCGTGCGTATGTTTATATATAT